>CM055270.1:53089824-53168393 GCA_029237695.1 Conchocele bisecta | reverse complement strand
TATCCCACCGAGTAGCGAAAAATGGAATATAGGATGGAAAAAGTCGTCCGTCCGTCCATCCGTCACATTTTCCATTCTGCTATGACTTTATTACCGTATGACCGATTGGCTTGAAACTTCATGGTGCATGTCTATTATTCATAGTTCAATCCCGCCCCACCCATGCACCCCCATGCCCAAGGTCAAGGTCAAATTACTAGAAAGTTGTGTCCAGTAAGTGCGTACACGTTTCTACATTCTCTAATAACTTCTTTAACTGTGCATCATGTTTGCTATCATCCATTAGTTTGGTTCCCCACCCCACCTATGTTTCCCCATGCCGAAGGGCAAATATTATTTTTAAATTACTTAAAGATTTCAACACACCATACTTGTGGACAAATGCCACACATCCATGCTGCCCTTAATGTGACCTAGACCTGTTGACCTTAACAACTTTAAACTTTTTCACACATTAACAAGTTCGCAGGAGTTTCTCAATTATGTCATAACTGATGTCCAATAAGAATCACCAGTTATAGCCCACAAGGATCTATACACATATACATGTGGACTGTACCAGGACCTACACGAACCAGATTTCCAATAATAAGAATCATCAGTTATAGCCCACTAGGATCTATACACATTGACATGTGGACTGTACCGGGAAATACATGAACCAGATATCTAATAAGAATCACCAGTTATAGCCCACTATGATACACATAGACATGTGGAATGTACCAGGACCTACATGAACCAGATGTCCAGTAAGAATAACCAGTTATAGCCCACTAACATTTATACACACAGACATGTGGACTGTACCGGGACCTACATGAACCAGATGTCCAGTAAGAACCACCAGCTATAGCCCACTAGGATATATACAGACAGACATGAGGACTGTACCAGGACCTACATGAACCAGATGTCCAATAAGAACCACCAGTTATAGCCCACTAGGATATATACACACAGACATGTGGACTATACCGGGACCTACATGAACGAGATGTCCAGTAAGAACCACCAGCTATAGCCCACTAGGATATATACAGACAGACATGAGGACTGTACCGGGACCTACATGAACCAGATGTCCAGTAAGAACCACCAGTTATAGCCCACTAGGATATATACACACAGACATGTGGACTGTACCGGGACCTACATGAACGAGATGTCCAGTAAGAACCACCAGCTATAGCCCACAGGATATATACAGACAGACATGAGGACTGTACCGGGACCTACATGAACCAGATGTCCAGTAAGAATCACCAGTTATAGCCCACTAGCATCATACACACAGACATGTGGACTGTACCGGGACCTACATGAACCAGATGTCCAGTAAGAACCACCAGCTATAGCCCACTAGGATATATACAGACAGACATGAGGACTGTACCGGGACCTACATGAACCAGATGTCCGATAAGAATCACCAGTTATAGCCCAATAGGATCTATACACATAGACATGTGGAATGTACCAGGACCTACATGAACCAGATGTCCAGTAAGAATCATCAGCTATAGCCCACTAGCATCTATACACTGACATGTGCACTGTACCAGGACCTACATGAACCAGATGTCCGATAAGAATCACCAGTTATAGCCCACTAGGATCTATACACAGACATGTGGAATGTACCAGGACCTACATGAACCAGATGTCCAATAAGAATCACCAGTTATAGCCCACTAGGATATATACACACAGACATGTGGACTGTACCGGGACCTACATGAACCAGATGTCCAGTAAGAACCACCAGTTATAGCCCACTAGGATATATACAAACAGACATGTGGACTATACCGGGACCTACATGAACGAGATGTCCAGTAAGAACCACCAGCTATAGCCCACTAGGATATATACAGACAGACATGAGGACTGTACCGGGACCTACATGAACCAGATGTCCAGTAATAATCACCAGTTATAGCCCACTAGGAAATATGAACATAGCCATGAGGACTGTACCGGGACTTACATGAACCAGATGTCCAGTAGGAATCATCAGTTATAGCCCACTAGCATCTATAAACACAGACATGTGGACTGTACCGGGACCTACATGAACCAGATGTCCAGTAAGAATCACCAGTTATAGCCCACTAGCATCTATACACACAGACATTTGGACTGTACCGGGACCTACATGAACCAGATGTCCAGTAAGAATAACCAGTTATAGCCCACTAACATTTATACACACAGACATGTTGACTGTACCGGGACCTACATGAACCAGATGTCCAGTAAGAACCACCAGCTATAGCCCACTAGGATATATACAGACAGACATGAGGACTGTACCAGGACCTACATGAACCAGATGTCCAATAAGAACCACCAGTTATAGCCCACTAGGATATATACACACAGACATGTGGACTATACCGGGACCTACATGAACGAGATGTCCAGTAAGAACCACCAGCTATAGCCCACTAGGATATATACAGACAGACATGAGGACTGTACCGGGACCTACATGAACCAGATGTCCAGTAAGAACCACCAGTTATAGCCCACTAGGATATATACACACAGACATGTGGACTGTACCGGGACCTACATGAACGAGATGTCCAGTAAGAACCACCAGCTATAGCCCACTAGGATATATACAGACAGACATGAGGACTGTACCGGGACCTACATGAACCAGATGTCCAGTAAGAATCACCAGTTATAGCCCACTAGCATCTATACACACAGACATGTGGACTGTACCGGGACCTACATGAACCAGATGTCCAGTAAGAACCACAGCTATAGCCCACTAGGATATATACAGACAGACATGAGGACTGTACCGGGGACCTACATGAACCAGATGTCCAGTAAGAACCACCAGTTATAGCCCACTAGCATCTATACACACGGACATGTGGACTGTACCGGGACCTACATGAACGAGATGTCCAGTAAGAACCACCAGCTATAGCCCACTAGGATATATACAGACAGACATGAGGACTGTACCGGGATCTACATGAACCAGATGTCCAGTAAGAATCACCAGTTATAGCCCACTAGCATCTATACACACAGACATGTGGTCTGTACCGGGACCTACATGAACCAGATGTCCAGTAAGAATCACCAGTTAGAGCCCACTAGCATCTATACACACAGACATGTGGACTGTACCGGGACCTACATGAACCAGATGTCCAGTAAGAATAACCAGTTATAGCCCACTAACATTTATACACACAGACATGTGGACTGTACGGGACCTACATGAACCAGATGTCCAGTAAGAAAACCACCAGCTATAGCCCACTAGGATATATCAGACAGACATGAGGACTGTACCAGGACCTACATGAACCAGTGTCCAGTAAGAACCACCAGTTATAGCCCACTAGGATATACACACAGACATGTGGACTATACAGGGACATACATGAACGAGATGTCCAGTAAGAACCACCAGCTATAGCCCACTAGGATATACACAGACAGACATGAGGACTGTACCGGGACCTACATGAACCAGATGTCCAGTAAGAATCACCAGATTATGCCCACTAGGATATATACACACAGACATGTGGACTGTACCGGGACCTACATGAACGAGATGTCCAGTAAGAACCACCAGCTATAGCCCACTAGGATATATACAGACAGACATGAGGACTGTACCGGGACCTACATGAACCAGATGTCCAGTAAGAATCACCAGTTATAGCCCACTAGCATCTATACACACAGACATGTGGACTGTACCGGGACCTACATGAACCAGATTTCCAGTAAGAATCACCAGTTATAGCCCACTAGCATATATACACACAGACATGTGGACTGTACCGGGACCTACATGAACCAGATGTCCAGTAAGAATCGCCAGTTATAGGCCCACTAGCATCATACACACGGACAGTGGGCTGTACCGGGACCTACATGAACCAGATGTCCAGTAAGAATCATCAGTTATAGCCCACTAGCATCTATACACACAGACATGTGGACTGTACCGGGACCTACATGCACCAGATGTCCAGTAAGAATCACCAGTTATAGCCCACTAGCATCTATACACACAGACATGTGGACTGTACCGGGACCTACATGAACCAGATGTCCAGTAAGAATAACCAGTTATAGCCCACTAACATTTATACACACAGACATGTGGACTGTACCGGGACCTAAATGAACCAGATGTCCAGTAAGAACCACCAGCTATAGCCCACTAGGATATATACAGACAGGACAATGAGACTGTACAGACCTACATGAACCAGATGTCCAGTAAGAACCACAGTTATAGCCCACTAGGATATATACACACAGACATGTGGACTATACCGGGACCTACATGAACGAGATGTCCAGTAAGAACCACCAGCTATAGCCCACTAGGATATATACAGACAGACATGAGGACTGTACCGGGACCTACATGAACCAGATGTCCAGTAAGAATCACCAGTTTTAGCCCACTAGGATATATGCACATAGCCATGAGGACTGTACCGGGACCTACATGAACCAGATGTCCAGTAGGAATCTTCAGTTATAGCCCACTAGCATCTATACACAGAGATATGTGGACTGTACTGGGACCTACATGAACCAGATGTCCAGTAAGAATAACCAGTTATAGCCCACTAGCATCTATACACACATACATGTGGACTGTACCGGGACCTACATGAACCAGATGTCCAGTAGGAATCACCAGTTATAGCCCACTAGCATCTATACACACAGACATGTGGACTCTACCCGGACCTACATGAACCAGATGTCCAGTAATAATCACCAGCTATAGCCCACTAGGATATATACACACAGACATGAGGACTGTACCGGGACCTACATGAACCAGATGTCCAGTAAGAACCACCAGTTATAGCCCACTAGGATATATACACACAGACATGTGGACTGTACCGGGACCTACATGAACCAGATGTCCAGTAAGATTCACCAGTTATAGCCCACAAGGATATATGCACATAGCCATGAGGACTGTACCGGGACCTACATGAACCAGATGTCCAATAGGAATCATCAGTTATAGCCCACTAGCATCTATAAACACAGACATGTGGACTGTACCGGGACCTACATGAACCAGATGTCCAGTAAGAATAACCAGTTATAGCCCACTAACATTTATACACACAGACATGTGGACTGTACCGGGACCTACATGAACCAGATGTCCAGTAAGAACCACCAGCTATAGCCCACTAGGATATATACAGACAGACATGAGGACTGTACCAGGACCTACATGAACCAGATGTCCAGTAATGAACCACCAGTTATAGCCCACTAGGATATATACACACAGACATGTGGACTATACCGGGACATACGTGAACGAGATGTCCAGTAAGAACCACCAGCTATAGCCCACTAGGATATATACACACAGACATGTGGACTGTACCAGGACCTACATGAACCAGATGTCCAGTAAGAACCACCAGTTATAGCCCACTAGGATATATACACACAGACATGTGGACTATACCGGCACCTACATGAACCAGATGTCCAGTAAGAACCACCAGTTATAGCCCACTAGGATATATACACATAGACATGTGGACTGTACCGGCACCTACATGAACCAGATGTTCAGTAAGAACCACCAGCTATAGCCCACTAGGATATATACAGACAGACATGAGGACTGTACCGGGACCTACATGAACCAGATGTCCAGTAAGAACCACCAGTTATAGCCCACTAGGATATATACACACAGACATGTGGACTATACCGGGACCTACATGAACCAGATGTCCAGTAAGAACCACCAGCTATAGCCCACTGGGATATATACAGACAGACATGAGGACTGTACCGGGACCTACATGAACCAGATGTCCAGTAAGAACCACCAGTTATAGCCCACTAGGATATATACACACAGACATGTGGACTGTACCGGACCTACATGAACGAGATGTCCAGTAAGAACCACCAGCTATAGCCCACTAGGATATATACAGACAGACATGAGGACTGTACCGGGACCTACATGAACCAGATGTCCAGTAAGAATCACCAGTTATAGCCCATTAGCATCTATACACACAGACATGTGGACTGTACCGGGACCTACATGAACCAGATGTCCAGTAAGAATCACCAGTTATAGCCCACTAGCATCTATACACACAGACATGTGGACTGTACCGGGACCTACATGAACCAGATGTCCAGTAAGAATAGCCAGTTATAGCCCACTAGCATCTATACACACGGACATGTGGACTGTACCGGGACCTACATGAACCAGATGTCCAGTAAGAATCACCAGTTATAGCCCACTAGCATCTATACACACAGACATGTGGACTGTACCGGGACCTACATGAACCAGATGTCCAGTAAGAATCACCAGTTATAGCCCACTAGCATCTATACACACAGACATGTGGACTGTACCGGGACCTACATGAACCAGATGTCCAGTAAGAACCACCAGCTATAGCCCACTAGGATATATACAGACAGACATGAGGACTGTACCGGGACCTACATGAACCAGATGTCCAGTAAGAACCACCAGTTATAGCCCACTAGGATATATGCACATAGCCATGAGGACTGTACCGGGACCTACATGAACCAGATGTCCAGTAGGAATCATCAGTTATAGCCCACTAGCATCTATACACACAGATATGTGGACTGTACCGGGACCTACATGAACCAGATGTCCAGTAAGAATCACCAGTTATAGCCCACTAGCATCTATACACACATACATGTGGACTGTACCAGGACCTACATGAACCAGATGTCCAGTAAGAATCACCAGTTATAGCCCACTAGCATCTATACACACAGACATGTGGACTCTACCGGGACCTACATGAACCAGATGTCCAGTAATAATCACCAGCTATAGCCCACTAGGATATATACACACAGACATGAGGACTGTACCGGGACCTACATGAACCAGATGTCCAGTAAGAACCACCAGTTATAGCCCACTAGGATATATACACACAGACATGTGGACTGTACCGGGACCTACATGAACCAGATGTCCAGTAAGAATCACCAGTTATAGCCCACAAGGATATATGCACATAGCCATGAGGACTGTACCGGGACCTACATGAACCAGATGTCCAATAGGAATCATCAGTTATAGCCCACTAGCATCTATAAACACAGACATGTGGACTGTACCGGGACCTACATGAACCAGATGTCCATTACGAATAACCAGTTATAGCCCACTAACATTTATACACACAGACATGTGGACTGTACCGGGACCTACATGAACCAGATGTCCAGTAAGAACCACCAGCTATAGCCCACTAGGATATATACAGAGAGACATGAGGACTGTACCAGGACCTACATGAACCAGATGTCCAGTAAGAACCACCAGTTATAGCCCACTAGGATATATACACACAGACATGTGGACTATACCGGGACATACATGAACGAGATGTCCAGTAAGAACCACCAGCTATAGCCCACTAGGATATATACACACAGACATGTGGACTGTACCAGGACCTACATGAACCAGATGTCCAGTAAGAACCACCAGTTATAGCCCACTAGGATATATACACACAGACATGTGGACTATACTGGCACCTACATGAACCAGATGTCCAGTAAGAACCACCAGTTATAGCCCACTAGGATATATACACATAGACATGTGGACTGTACCGGCACCTACATGAACCAGATGTTCAGTAAGAACCACCAGCTATAGCCCACTAGGATATATACGAACAGACATGAGAACTGTACCGGGACCTACATGAACCAGACGTCCAGTAAGAACCACCAGTTATAGCCCACTAGGATATATACACACAGACATGTGGACTATACCGGGACCTACATGAACCAGATGTCCAGTAAGAACCACCAGCTATAGCCCACTAGGATATATACAGACAGACATGAGGACTGTACCGGGACCTACATGAACCAGATGTCCAGTAAGAACCACCAGTTATAGCCCACTAGGATATATACACACAGACATGTGGACTGTACCGGGACCTACATGAACGAGATGTCCAGTAAGAACCACCAGCTATAGCCCACTAGGATATATACAGACAGACATGAGGACTGTACCGGGACCTACATGAACCAGATGTCCAGTAAGAATCACCAGTTATAGCCCACTAGCATCTATACACACAGACATGTGGACTGTACCGGGACCTACATGAACCAGATGTCCAGTAAGAATCACCAGTTATAGCCCACTAGCATCTATACACACAGACATGTGGACTGTACCGGGACCTACATGAACCAGATGTCCAGTAAGAATAGCCAGTTATAGCCCACTAGCATCTATACACACGGACATGTGGACTGTACCGGGACCTACATGAACCAGATGTCCAGTAAGAATCGCCAGTTATAGCCCACTAGCATCTACACACACGGACATGTGGACTGTACAGGGACCTACATGAACCAGATGTCCAGTATGAATCACCAGTTATAGCCCACTAGCATCTATACACACAGACATGTGGACTGTACCAGGACCTACATGAACCAGATGTCCAGTAAGAATCACCAGTTATAGCCCACTAGCATCTATACACACAGACATGTGGACTGTACCGGGACCTACATGAACCAGATGTCCAGTAAGAACCACCAGCTATAGCCCACTAGGATATATAAAGACAGACATGAGGACTGTACCAGGACCTACATGAACCAGATGTCCAGTAAGAACCACCAGTTATAGCCCACTAGGATATATACACACAGACATGTGGACTATACCGGGACCTACATGAACCAGATGTCAGTAAGAATCACCAGTTATAGCCACTAGGATATATGCAACATAGCCATGAGGACTGTACCGGGACCTACATGAACCAGATGTCCAGTAGGAATCATCAGTTATAGCCCACTAGCATCTATACACACAGATATTGGTGGGGACTGTACCGGGACCTACATGAACCAGATGTCCAGTAAGAATCACCAGTTATAGCCCACTAGCATCTATACACACATACATGTGGACTGTACCGGGACCTACATGAACCAGATGTCCAGTAAGAATCACCAGTTATAGCCCACTAGCATCTATACACACAGACATGTGGACTCTACCGGGACCTACATGAACCAGATGTCCAGTAATAATCACCAGCTATAGCCCACTAGGATATATACACACAGACATGAGGACTGTACCGGGACCTACATGAACCAGATGTCCAGTAAGAACCACCAGTTATAGCCCACTAGGATATATACACACAGACATGTGGACTGTACCGGGACCTACATGAACCAGATGTCCAGTAAGAATCACCAGTTATAGCCCACTAGCATCTATACACACAGACATGTGGACTGTACCGGCACCTACATGAACCAGATGTCCAGTAAGAACCACCAGCTATAGCCCACTAGGATATATACAGACAGACATGAGGACTGTACCAGGACCTACATGAACCAGATGTCCAGTAAGAACCACCAGTTATAGCCCACTAGGATATATACACACAGACATGTGGACTATACCGGGACCTACATCAACGAGATGTCCAGTAAGAACCACCAGCTATAGCCCACTAGGATATATACAGACAGACATGAGGACTGTACCGGGACCTACATGAACCAGATGTCCAGTAATAATCACCAGTTATAGCCCACTAGGATATATGCACATAGCCATGAGGACTGTCCCGGGACCTACATGAACCAGATGTCCAGTAGGAATCATCAGTTATAGCCCACTAGCATCTATACACACAGACATGTGGACTGTACTGGGACCTACATGAACCAGATATCCAGTAACAACCACCAGTTATAGCACACTAGCATCTATGCACATACACATGTGGTCTGTACTGGGACCTACATCAACCAGATGTCCAGTGAGAACCACCAGCTATAGCCCACTAGGATATATACAGACAGACATGATGACTGTACCAGGACCTACATGAACCAGATGTCCAGTAAGAACCACCAGTTATAGCCCACTAGCATCTATGCACATACATATGTGGTCTGTACTGGGACCTACATGAACCAGATGTCCAGTAAGAACCACCAGTTATAGCCCACTAGGATATATACACACAGACATGTGGACTATACCGGGACCTACATGAACGAGATGTCCAGTAAGAACAACCAGCTATAGCCCACTAGGATCTATACACACATACATGAGGACTGTACCAGGACCTACATGAACCAGATGTCCAGAAAGAAGCATCAACTATAGCCCACTATGATCTATACACATAGACATGTGGTATGTACTGGGACCTACATGCACCAGATGTCCAGGAAGAACCACCAGTTATAGCCCACTAGGATCTATACACACAAACATGTGGACTGTGCCAAGACCTACATGAACATGTCCTCGCTGTGAGCCGAAAAGTCAGCGGCGTATTTTCAGACATACCACAACGGCGAGAGGCGGAGTTAAACTATCATGCTTTGTATGACGTTTTCCTACGGTAACGCCTACACCTCGCCGAACCAGATACCTTATAGCATTAACCTACGGAAACAGCCGAAGACTATCTCATGACCGGTGAACGCCCGGCACTTTGAGATTTGCTTTGGACGAAACCACATCGGACACTGCAAGTTAGCAAGAGAACTGAGGAAAAATATCCGGTATGTTAAGAGATTGTTTTACTAATGTCAGACCTCCAAGAGGTTTGATATTACAGTACAATGGTTTCATATAAAACTTAACTTAAGCATGTTGAGACATATTGTAGGTATGTTTAACTTCGTTAGCAACAACCACCTATTTTTAGAAACAATAAAAACAATTATTATTTTGCATTTTTTGAAAGCCCTAGTCATACCAAGTCAGAAAATGTTTAGTTTACCCAATTTGCAATGAAAGGAAATATTTGTCTGGTGTGTTAAATACCACACAAGTGAGGCTTAAACAATTTTTGTTAATGAAATTCCTGACCCCATCTATTATTTTAGTCAATATCAACACTAAATATGCAATCAAGTGTCATTTGGTTCAGCAATGCATGAATGTGTATTATTTAAATGTACCTGACACTTTTAGAAGATGAGAAGATGTTGTTGGAGCCTTTGAAAGTCGACAATTCTTGTCCAATATATACCAGAAAATAGATTTTTGCTCTACGTATGTTGAAAGTATAAAATACTTATTCTGGGAATGTACCCATTTTGGTCTCGGCCAAGAACTTAACTAAATGATAAGGTTATAACATGCATAATGAATAAAAGTTAACAACATTTCTATATGAATAAATTATATTGCACTTTTGGCACAACTTAATGTCATCGTTACTCTAGGAAAATATTTCATATTAAAATGTAAATATGAAAAACGTGATATAATGTTTGAATCGTTCATAAATTACATATTCTTTTTACCCATGATGCTTTTATCGCTTTTATAAAACTGTATATATCGACCATCTTTAAACACCCGTGTTCATATGTTTGAATTATTGTGTTCCGCTTTATTTTATCGTGTTTTCCATCCCACAGAAAATCAAACAATTTCATTTTAATTGTTTTAATTATGCTATCTGGTGGGTCAGGTAAGACTGTTAATGGATATATCAGTTTCGGAAGAGCAAATGTTTTGATCGCAGTAATTTTACCTAATAAACTTAGTTTTCTTTTTTTCCATGTCTCAAGACTTTTGACGAACTCTTTTATCTTCGGAGTAAGGTTTAGTTCGTGCATATTTTTATTATCATTTGAAAAAGTAATGCCTAATGTCTTTGCGCTTGTTGATGTCCATATAAAATGCTTTGTAGGGCAAAAAATTAGCGTTGTATTTTTTATGGAACCCACCCGAAGAACTGTAGACTTTTTTGTATTGAGTTTGAGGCCCGAAATTTTACTGAATTCATTATAAGGTATACTAATGTTTCGAATGATTTTTTGTGTACCATCTAATATAAATGTAGCATCGTCAGCAAACATTGTCTTTTTAAGTTCTATGTTACTTATTTTTTACCCCAGTTATATATTTTTCATTGTCTATTGCTTTTGATAATAATTCTATTGCAATTATGAATAGGTATGGTGATAATGGACAGCCTTGACGGACACCTCGGCTTATTGAGAAAAAATCTGATAAGAAACCGTTATTTGTAACGCAACTTTTTGCATCTGAATAAAAAAGTTTAATCCAATTAATAATATCGTTGCCGAAATTAAGATATTGCATGACCGTTAGAAGGTATTCGTGTTCAACTGTATCAAAGGCTTTTTCAAAATCTGCAAAGAATAATAAACCCGGAGAATTACATTCATTCAAAAAGTCTACCGTTTCGCATAATGTTCTGATGTTTTCTCCAATGTATCTCCCCTTAATGAATCCAGTTTGTGAATGATCTATTATTGATGGTAATACTTTTTTTTCAGCCGGTTTGCAATAGCTTTTGTAGCAATTTTATAATCGACATTAAGAAGGGATATCGGTCTCCAGTTTGTAAGAATGGATAAATCACTGGTTTTTTTTGGTATTAATGTTATTACTCCCTGTTTTTGTAATTCGCTCAAGTTTCCCTTCTCTAATGAATAATTCATGGAATTTATAAAATACTCTTTGATATCATTCCAGAATAGTTTGTAAAATTCAACCGTAATACCATCTGAACCTGGACTTTTGTTATTTTTCATTTCCTTTATGCAATTCTTTACATTCATATTCAGATAACATGCCTTCACAATTTTGTTTCTCTTCTTCCGATAGTATATGTTCATTATTATTCGGGAAAAAAAATCATGATTAGTTGCTTGCATGTCTTTTTTTGTATATAACTTTTTATAATATTATTGCTGCTCATGTAGTATTTCGTTGTCATGAGTAATATATTATTATTTATATTCAGTCTAGTTATAGTTTTATTTTCTGCCCTGTTTGTTTCTCCACCTCTACTTCCATTCAGCTTTGGTTCTTAATATTATTCCTCTAAACCCGTTCTTCGTGTATATTATGTAGTTGGTCCTTCTTATTATTTAGTTCTGTTAAAAGGTCTTCCTCTGTAGTATTAGAGTATTCTGATTCTAATTTATTTATTTCATCCGTCAACTTTTTTTCTATATTTACTGTTTTTTTTCTTTTCTATTGAAGCAAATCTTATAGTTTCGTTTCTAATCGTTCCTTTTATTATCTCCCATAATGTATTAGAATTTGCACCTTCATTCGTTTCAGCAACTAAAGAAATATTTTGTCTAATATTTTGTTGATATTCGGCATTTAACAGTAAGCTATTATTTAATTTAATGTAACCTGGACCTCGTTTATTAGTACTTGTGTATGAATCGAGAAAAATACCATTGAATGATCCGACTTATATCCTGTAGTAATCTTACTATTTGCTACACGATTTATTATGTTTTCAGAAATAAAAAATAATCTAGTCTGCAAAATATTGGCGGCTTAGTATTTGAATGCCATGTATATTTTCTTGAATTGGGGTTAAGAATTCTCCAAATATCGAGTAGATTGAATTTATTCATGATAGATAATAATTTTTCTCGGGTCTTTTTATTAGTATCTTTTCTTCCATTTTTCTTGTCAAGATCCGGGTCTAAAATTGTGTTGAAATCTCCACCTACTATTAATGTATCAGTTTCGAAAGATTCTATATAAGTATCCATATTTTGGTAAAAGTTAAAGCTGTTTTCATTCGGCGGACCATATAAATTAATTAGTGTATAATCATTTTCTGATATACTTATTTTTAGAACTTGCATTCTGCCGGTTACTGCTTCGATATATTGTTGTATTTTATACTAAAAAATTGGTGATATTAGAATACCAACCCCTTCTTTATTACTAAAATTTCCACTGAAATAAGCATCGCCGTCCCATTCATTTTCCCATTGTATTTTATCATTTGCCGTAAAATGTGCTTCTTGAATAAAACAAATAGCAAAAAAAAATTCTTTAATCCATTGCATCAGTTGTAAGCGCTTGCTTTTTGACCCCATACCCTTTACATTAAAAGTTCCTATTTTAATATCCATGTCGTTATGCTGTAAAATTGCAATATGGAACCAAGCGTAGCGTACAATTGACCATAGATACAACATTCTAAACTTGAACAGAAGGAAAGTAGACATGGTTGCTAGGATTGTATTAGTAATGAAATGCCACTAGGGTCACACAAACAATTAGAAAGGCGATCATATTCGTTCACAATAATGCCCCCATCGGTGGTCCATGATTTACAATTAATAACAGTATTAAATATTCTGCGTATCAGATATGTACGTGAAGTAATGGCCCCAATTAAATGAACAACATTCTTAGTGTCGATCTTAACATTATGTAAAACCTTTAAAAATACAGTCTCTTTAAAACGAAGCCCGTGGAGTACAAATTGTATATTTAATTTGTGGGAACACCAATGGATACAAAATCAATTACATTGTACTATTCAATCGTTTCGCATTGAAACAAACTCATATGTAATTTTACATTACATCGATTATTGATAATTAATGTTGAAGACAAAAACTATATTTGGCCCCTTGATTACAAAAGTTATCTGATCATGCAACCACCACCTGGACGTGAAAACCAGCCGGCCGACAAGCATAATCTGAGCACAGCTCAGATTCAACTAGTCAACCCTAGATAGACTAGATATAATTTGTCAATTTATCATAAATTAGATAATTAGTAACAACGGCAAAATCGACCCAGAGTGTCTCCATCTCCATATAGAGGGGAGACAGAGACCTGGGGGAAATATAATGATCAATTTATACATGTGTATAATCCTCACAAAGTGGTAAAGCGAAAAACGAAAGTATGTGAGGATAATATTATACATATTATGGCATGCATTATATTGTTAAATTTCTACTTTCACATGTGGTAACTATAGGAAATATCTTCGAATTCATATCATTACCTTGTACTAACACGGGTACCAATACAAATATTAATACAACATTGTAATAAATGTGCAAAAAATAAGCCAGACTTGAATAAAAGAAATTACCTAAAACCTTTAAGACGGTTGGAAAAAAAGAAAGAAAAGGGAACTGCATGTATAATAAAAGAACTAGAATAAGCACAAACATTATATTTTGTTTTTAATTAGGATCGAAAACAGAAGTTTTTTGATGTGGCTAATTGTTCGTGGTTCACTAACCTGGCTTGCATTGCAGTCGTTCACTGAGCACATGAGAAACTCGGCATAGCCTCGTTGGTCATGAGCTCAGTATACTCGTCCAATAAACATCAGCTTAAACAGTCACCAATTTAAGATCCCTTATTTTACCTGCTTGTATTTACATACCTTTAATTGACATTGTTTGATACACATGTATATAATGTAATAAGTATGTGAGATATGTCATTAATAACAATAAGCAAAAACAAACATGTACTGCGGACATGTGTTTGACGCGAATGGCAAAGAGTGCATAATTGGTCTAAGGGAGTTAACCTATAAGAGTTTCATCGATCATGTGGGATAATTTAGCTGGATGTCCGTTCGTGACTTCAATTTGCAACTTTAAAAAAGGGGGATACTCCCCGTTCTACATGCACACACCAGCACTAAATACGATTAGCATATACATCGCGCTCTATATGTTTTACATGTATATACAGATATAATATATAGAGAGCAGTACAGTCCAATTCATCGCATGCATACACATGCTGATCAGGGCATATACTGTTTGGAAGCCCTACAGAAATAAGTTTCACTTTACTGGCAGCAGAGTAAAAACTCAATACCGTCTATGTTGTGAGCAGTTAGCGGATAGAGCTATATTTTATTATTTCGTTCGTTGTATTTGGGCGGCCCGCTGAGAAAATGGACCTTACGCCACTTGCATAATTTTGGTCATCTTGGACACTCACTCACTCAGTAGGGTTAGAATTCGAAAGTTTTTACTGATGGTAATTGGCCAATAACAGTGAATGACCGGCTAGCAGTGCATAACCTGATCAGAGTGCACGGATGCGCATGCTGATCTGGTGCTACACTGGGCGCACATGTCGTATGGTTCCTTTCTACAGAAGCGTGGGGAAATTTACTAACATGCTATGTTTATACATGTACAGTGCGCCGCTGCAAGCGAAAAGGAACAATCTGCATCTGCGAGCAGACTTGGTCATTGTTTGGCAGGCGCCTCCATTTTGGCTAATAATACTTTTATAGCAGAACCATAGTCGTAACTGTATGGAACCGTGTAGTCTCCGTACGGATACATACACTTTTACATTGTACAATGCAAGTACACAAATGCACATTGGTACCATTTCGCATGCTCGGCAATTGCACTTCGGTTCACTGAATAAGCTATTCTCACATGGAGTGACCACATCAAACTATATTGTTCGAATACCTGGTAAATGATAGCTTGTGGCCAAGTTTAATAGCCTAGATAACATTCTGTCCTGTTGCAAAAAGAGTCAGTACTACTCAGACGTGTCTACAAAAGTTACTATATACACTTCAACCATTTTTTGCTCATGAACATGCCTCCAGCTATACTGTTATGGAGTTTACATAATGTTTGTTATCATCGCATTCCATCAACTAACTCCCAATGTATACTCCATAAAAGAAAGTCAGGCGCATGTTCAGTGCAAAAACGCTGGTGGTTGACTTCAGAATTTTAAGCTTATCGCGAAAGCCAATCGTCATAGTCTGCGGGCTTGATTTTTTCAATTGTACCGTTTGCTCGAAGTTTTATATAAATATGACCGTCTTTGCTCCATGCCCCTTCGGTTTCCCTACTGTCTCGCGCTTCTTTCAACACTTACTTTCGCTTTTATTTGTGTTAAATCTCTTGAATGTAAATTCCCGTACCTCTCAATTTAGTTTTTTTTTGTCTTTTAACGCTCTGATCTTGTCATTTCGGGAGATAAATTTAATTATTATCGGCCGTGGAAATTGTCGTCGTTGTACTCCAATTCTATGGGCGATATCAATATCTCGCTCGTCAAGTGTAAGACCCATTTTTTCGTTTAATAGTTTCGTGACCAGCTTAGTCGTTTGTTCTGCTGTCTCTTTCTCGCCGTCGTTCTCAATTGGAAGTCCGGTCCGTTTAATCTAACACTGTTTCGGCGTGTATATTGTTCTAACTCATCTATCTGTTCTATGTTGGCTTGCCTTGTCTGTTCAACTTTTTTCTCCAGTTTGGTTATGGTTTCATTTTTCTCAGTTTATGGCAGTGTTCAGTGTCTTTATGCGTGTTTTCAGCTCGTCCGTTTTCTACCTTGGTAGTATGAAGTTCTCCCTCTACAATATCGATTCTGTGTGATATGGATTTGTACACCTCAGCTTTGACTTTGGTAACTATATCACAAACTTTACTGTCAAATATATTTTTGAACATCGATTCTAATTCGTCTTTTGAAATCATATTGTCCATTTTGTGTTTTATTTTCTTCATTTGCTCGTAGATCGCTTGTATCGTTTTCTGATTTTCGGGAAGTTTTTCTCCATGTTTTTAATGTCCATTGTCGTGTCTGTTTCTGTTGGTTCAGTATTTTTCGATCGTTTCTTTTTTTTTGTCTTTAGGTTTAGCGGCTTGGTTCTTAGAGTTTGTATTTTCTCCTTCTATCGATATATATCTGTGTTGAAACTTTGATCACTAATGTCACTCAAGCTTGGAACCTCATGCCGTTTGCGTTTTTTGTCTATTTCGTCACAAGTGTTCGTTTCATTCGTATCTGCACAAACCTCTGAGCTCATTGCGTTGTATATACTAATTATTTATTCTCATTTCAGTAGTGTACAATTGCATCCTTTCTCCTGAATATGTGACCCTCTTCCACCATTAGATCATGTTACATGTTTGGTCCTCAACTTTTGTTGATGAGTATATTTTTTAAATTTTTGAGCGGCACCCCTCCAACCGGTCTGACATTGAAAAAGTGGGTGGGGTATGGCTGAAGAAAAACTGTTGTAAATACGAAAAGAGTAATGAGTTCTGATCGAAAATTCAAAGTCAGATAAAGATTACATTACTCACTACATGTATCAACGTTATTCCAAATATTTCAATATGTTTCACTAATAACAACAAATATCCATTTTAGCTCATTGTTTACACACAACAATCTTAAGCAAACCGGAAGTCGACGATCATAAATTACATGAAGAACAGAAATCAGATAGAACAGAAAAATAGCCACATATAAACTTGAAGGATAAACGAGAACAACACATTATCAAGTTGGGTAGGTTTAATATTCAGCTAAACAGGTATATTTGATAGGAACACAAATGGAAATATTTCTTTCCTTCTTTTTCTCATGATTATCTCCCCTAACTTTAAGCTCTTCTCAACAATACTTTCTAATACAGTTTGTATGTAACTTGTGTAGTATACTTAGATACTATTATATTCAATTGCTATACAGTGTACATAATGTATTGAAAAGTGAAAATAAAACATTTAGTAATCAAAAATAAAATTCAAAAAAGAAAGTTTTCAATTTTTTCAATTTTTATTTTCCAAAAACGCTAATTTTTCGGCGGCGGGTTTGTAAAACAAATAATAAAAACGTAAAGGCCTTATTCATAAAATAAGACAATAACTAGATCTGCATCAACATAGATGTTATAACAAAGCTTTTCTAAAAATAATTCAGTATACAGGTCAATTACATGTACAATCTGGCCAGCGTAGTAAGGGTTAAAGGTAAATGGGTTAATTGGGTTAAGACAATACTTAGATTTCACATGACGTCACATCATCCGGGTTCTTGACCCGTCCGCCATTTTGTGGTTCAAACAAATCGATACACACGAGGCGAGCAAATTATTTCTATTCAACTCAAAATGGTACACACCTGTAATGTGTACGGTTGCCGTAATCGGTCTAGCGATACTGTCACAGTACAGTACACTGTCCTGTACTACATGTATGTACATGTATATATAGGAAAGATATACATGCTGTAGTGATACAATTAAATATACCGCATGATTGTGTTAGTTTTATGTTATGCCCTTATAATAGCGTAACATGTAACCAGAAATACAGAGTACAATTTTACATAACCCATTACGTGTAATAAGATAAGGCGTACAAATGGTCAGCTTACACTTACACTCAAATTATATTTACCAAACTGTAAATTAAGTCAGTTTTCTGGACAGGTTTGTGCCTGTGTTTTTTTACGGCATGACCCACCATTATAAATAACTCATACACAGAAAATCGCACAGTGTATCACTTTTACCTGGCAAACCACACAACACATACCATATATACCCACTACTGTACTCTGTTATTAGCTATCAAATCCTGTGACATGTAGGCAGTTACCTGAGTGTATTTTCCCTGGTGTCTACTCACCTACTATGCAAGTAAATATGACTTTACCTATGGTAGCATGTACAATAACATGGACGGCGCATCAGATTGAGAAGTTTACACATCAACATTTATTTTCATATTGATGGTAGAAATGCTCAGATATATCGTATTTTGTATAATTTGCTGGCATAATATTTATTGCTTGCCGTTGTCATATGTGTCTATTATGTATTGCACCAATATGAATATAGCATATGTAAATATTGTGTTGTTACTGTATACTATATGGAGCATTGAGTTGCCATCTGCGCCATCTTTGTATGTACAAGCCATCGTAAAGTTTCACCACTTTGTGCGTTTGACACATACAGCAAATAATAGGACAGTAAACCAAATAAAATCTGGTGCAATACATAATAGACAGATGTGACAACGCCAAGCTATAAATATAATGCATGTACAAAAGACGAGATATCTGAGCATTTCTCTCATCAATCTCAAAATAAATTTTGATGCGTAAACTTTTCAATCTGATGCACAGCCTATTGTTAGTGTACACATTATACATAGGTAAAGCCATATCTACTCGCATAGTAGGTGAATAGACACCAGGGACAAAACACACGGGTAACTGCTTACATATCACTGGATTTTATAGCTAATAGCAGAGAACAGTAGTAGGTACATGTATATATGGTGTGTGTTTTGTGGTTATATATGGTATGTGTTGTGTGGTTGGCCAGCCAGGTAAATGTGATACACTGTGCGATTTTCTGAGTATCACGGTATTTATAATGGTGGTTCATGTTTTTAAAAACACAGGCTCAAACCTGTCCAGAAAACTGACATATTTTACAGTTTGGTGTAATATAATTGATAGGAGTCTGTTCTCATGGCCTTTTTACATGTGATTAGCTAAATTACACCATTTTTTCTACTTCACAGTTTTAGTTCTTTGTCAAACGGCAGAACAGGTGAATCTGGCTGATGGCTAGAACATCCAAAGATGGCCGGTCGATTTGGCCATTCATTCCATGTGCCGTATATGATACAGTAACAAGGCAGTATTCACATATGTGACGCGCCAAGCGAAAACCTCCCTTATCGGAAAACGTGAGGTAAAGAGTTATAACGTTACAAAGATGGAGTAATTTCCGCGCGGTTTTGAGAAAGTAAACGTCACATTCTAATGCACCTTAATGAAATTGTCGAAATCTGATTGGCTGATCGATCAATTACCTGCAAGTAAATCCACGATTAACATGTAGGTAGTATGTCATGTGATCACATTTACATAATTAGATGTATTCCTACGCGCCGTTTCACCATGAAAGTTCCGTGATGTCATGCAATAGAGATTGTTCGGACAACCAGAAACGTGAGTATTCGGCCATTCTCCAAAAATGCTGGAGCTATTAAATCAAGAAGACGAGAGCCATCCCAACTCTGTATCCACTCAAAAGCTGTTACCTGTCCAGCATCAAGGTCATGTGCAGGGGCGGATCTAGAGTGGGGGGTGGTCCGGGATTGCAACACCCCCGTTCAGCCACGGAGTTTACATAGACCACAGTTTACCACTAGTTGGAGTCTGAATTTAAATGCCGTAAAATACAGAAAAGTGCATTTACGGATAGCATACTCGCTAAACTCTGTGGAGCTCGAAAATAGGACAGCCTGCCGTTCCTCAAATGCTAGATCCGCCCCTGATGTGGTGCCCTGTCACAACACTGGCTACTGAAGTGGACTTCCACAATCACCAGCAAAGGGTGGACAATCACGTCCTTGTACCGCCTACGACCCCAGCCGTTTACCAACATCCATCGCCATATAATTTCCAAAATTCAATGTGAATATACACAACCATAACTATGACAATCATTAAGTGATCCACTTATAAAACTGTAAAATGTCGAGCTCGACAAGGAAGCATCAGCGATGTCGGCCATTATTTTCTAATTTTGAATGGGAATTCCCAGCAATGTAGGTCATTAGACATTTATTCTAATATTCAAGGTAGTGTTGAACCATATATAAAATAATCCTTGGTGGATGATAAAGAATATATAGATGAAATAAAAGTTTGTAAATGAACACAATTCTTCATTAGTTTACGTATTTGTTTTGCACTATTTGTTTTCGTGTACTATGTTTATGGCAGTTGTCACGGTTGCAGACAAGGTGTAAATCGGCCAATATTGTGAGGGTTGTAATGGGTATGCCCATATTGGTTGGTATTTGGTTCAGAAATCGGGAAAATGAGTCAGAAATGATGGTCGTACATTAGAATAGAGATAACCGTATTGAAATTTGTAATTTGGGGAGATACTCGGTGTATTTACGGTTGGAAACTTCGATTTACGTCTCCGCCTGCGGCGTGCGGCGGAGACGTAAATCGAAGTTTCCAACCGTAAATACACCGCGTATCTCCCCAAATTACAAATTTCAATACAGTTATCTCCTAATTTAGCGTCATTGTCGCGTCTATGTATATTTTTTATTTATTTCCATAAATACGCCTACTTACTTTGTTCTTTTATTTTATTTAAGAAAGCGGGTACTACAGTAAATGTTTCTGACAATAACAAAATACCTCACGATGTATGAAAATCTACATGTGTTTAATAAATCGGCAACAAAGAACGTAGTTTCCTTTTTTTTACCACTGGTCACGTTATCTCCCTTGGACAACTGCTCACGTCGTACATAAAACAACATGCAGGTGTGCCCATCTGGGCGGTAGGATAGAATTGGACTACGGCGGCGGAAAATTTACGGGTAATTAGATAAAAGTTAAATAATCCCACCTCTCGATTTAGTCTAATTCTCCGTGTATGATCGACCCTACCAGGTGTATGTGTATTGCAATCATGCGGACATGACAACCCAGGTCTGGGAAAACACATTTAAATATCACATAGTTTATTGTCCCGTTTACATCGAAAGTTGATTCAAAATTGTACGAAACTGTAATTGTTAAACGTGTGTATAACTCTGTTGGATAAAACATGTCCTACATGCGTTTCTTTTATATGTTGGCTAGTTTTGTTCTCTAAGTCTCAGTATTGAATACATCCAAATGTGGACCGTGTATTGAGCATGCTGCCAGCCGCGAACGAAGGGCACACCGGTACCGAAACAATACAAGCGACGTACGCGTGTTTGGCATGTTTCAACTTCTGACAAACAGATATTACTGCTGTGTTACACGCGACGACCCTCTTTAAGAAATTTGATACATGTGCACGCAACGGCCGTCAAAAACGATATTCATCTTTATTCATAATTGATGATTAAAAATTAGAATCATTGTGTTGACATAATTTAAGGTCGCGTATTGCAGATATTGGAAATAATTTCCTTTGAAAATCTTCATACAATCTAAAGCCTCATACATTTACAATGATTATCACAAGGACGGGGTTCGTTTATAGATATAATTATAGTACTCATAGGTTATTATGTTTTCTATATGTGGATATATGCACGAGCTACGTAGCATGCGATATTGTGCGACCTTAGTCGGAACGAGTGGCAATTATATCCACATACAAATCAATTTTTTTTTTTAAATATTCCATACGATATTCAACTTATACTCTGGACAAGAAATAAAAAAAATAAAAGAAAAAAGAGCAATAACTAAAAAAATAACGATGAAAGTATCCAAATTAGCGATGCTAGAATAGTCATTCTTGCGTAGGACACACCTTTGACTCAATATCTTGTATGCGTGTGTGAAGTTTTATTAAAATATTGCACACGCTATTCAACTTAACCCTTACACCGCTATCTTAATTTTTTGTCGTCTGTTGTTTATTTTCCAGTTTTATCACCATGCTTTAACAGCACTTTAGAATAATTTACAACATCACATGCAAAGTGTTGTCAAAACATGTTTTTACTGAGAAATAAGGCAAGATATAAAAGTAACAGCGGACGACAATTGGTGTGCGTAGCGGTTTAAGGGTTATGATGGTCCAGACAAGAAAAATGTCTCCAGACGTGATTGCTTGACCACGTCAAATTCATAATATTTACACTGTCCTTAAATTCATAATGGAAACGCCCATTCAACGTATTGCGTTTATATCCCAGTTCATTACAATAGCCCCACGTGACGTCGCATCCTTGTTCTATGAACACATTTTCAAGTTTACAATTTATTTTATTTTTATTTTTTTTTGTCCATGTATAGGCTACTTCAGGTATATTAGGTTACTTCAGATATAAGCAGCATGTATTCAACCCCCTGTATTATGTTACATAGAGCAATGGTTGCGGTATAAATATGGGTTGGCTGTTATTCGTGACAAAACTGACAATGTATAACATATACTACATGTACTTGCATTGACCTTGTTAGTACATGGTAAACAAAATACAGTAAGTGTGAAGAAAATATTTAACATGGAACATTTAATATTGAAAATTATTTGTTTTGGAAAATGTTTGGCAATGCAGTACAAAAGTTACAACCGAAAACAACGTATGATAATGTGATACAGTGATATATGTGTGATTGTACATATTTGCTACATGTACTTGCATGTATGCATATCCAATATCAGAAATATCACAGCAAAATATATATATAATCGAAATAATAGCATACGCATTAGATATATTCAATGAATAAAACCATGGGCTGTTTCGTTTACTGGGGTTTAACTACATTTATTCTGTTTAAAGTATGCGGAGTCCGAAGGACTCCTCGCAAACTTTACAGACCAAATGTATTGTTCAAACCAGTAAACACGACAGCCATGGTTTGATTACTTATATTTACACTAACTTTTCACAAATGTAACCAACGATTATGGCGTTAAAAATAATATTAACCTTTCTTTACGTAATTTTGTCGCAATTCCTGGAACAGCGACTTTGCCGGTCAACTGCGTGCAGTTATTGACAATGACATTTTAATGTGACTGATGCAAAACAAAATACTAATACTATATTGTATTATGAACTTGAAATTAATTATATATAGCAAATATATGATTATAGAAGTAAGTCATTCTTTGAACTCACAGATACAAAACAACTGTACAATATCAGTAATTATAACGATTATTTAAACTATTACAATATTGTAGCATGCATAAATACAGATTGGAAGAGACAGATCAGAAACGAAGGAATAAATGCAATAAACACAAATACGCCAATAATAGAAATAATTAAATCTACAAAGCAGTTAAGAAAATGCTATAATTATAATATGCTTCTTAATAGTCAAACAAATGTTGTGTATAAAGCAAGAGCGACATGGAATAAAGAATTTGTCGATACAAATATTAATTAGAATTTCAAAGCAAAATAAGTTCTAAACTAAGTAATTGTCAATACAAAATTGTAGCAACAAATGATTACTTGTACAAATGTAACATAGTCAATTCTAATTTGTTTGTCTTCTGTATCATGGCCCAGGAAACATATAAACATCTATTTTGGAAATGCAATAAATGTCAGCATTTCTGGTCACAAGTGGGCTTTTTTTTCATGTTAGACTATTGGATTCGCATTTAGGGTGTGTGAAGTTGGCTCTGACATCGAACATCGAAATTCGATATTCACCGGTTTGAATTTCGAGTTGAATATCGAGTTGAATTTCGAGTTGAATCCAAAGCTGCGAGGTCGATATTCACCGGAACTGATTTCGAGCTGGGTGTTTTGAATATCGAGCCAGCTGTGAGATCGATATTCGAGCAGGTTGGACATACGTATTTGAATTTCGAGCTGGGTTCTTTTGAATATCGAGCCAGCTCTGAGATCGATATTCGCGCAGATTGAGATGTGCATTTGAATTTCGAGCTGGGGTGTTTTGAATATCGAGCCAGCTCTGAGATCGATATTCGAGCAGGTTGGACATACGTATTTGAATTTCGAGCTGGGTTCTTTTGAATATCGAGCCAGGTCTGAGATCGATATTCGCGAAGATTGAGATGTGCATTTGAATTTCGAGCTGGGGTGTTTTGAATATCGAGCCAGCTCTAAGATCGATATTCGCGAAGATTGAGATGTGCATTTGAATTTCGAGCTGGGTTGTTTTGAATATCGAGCCAGCTGTGAGATCGATATTCGCGCAAATTGAGATGTGCATTTGAATTTCGAGCTGGGTTGTTTTGAATATCGAGCCAGCTCTGAGATCGATATTCAACTACAAGATGGTAAATGCAATGCGAATTTCGAGCTGGGTGTTTTGAATATCGAGCCAGCTCTGAGATCGATATTCGAGCAGGTTGGACGTACTTATTTGAATTTCGAGCTGGGTTCTTTTGAATATCGAGCCAGCTCTGAGATCGATATTCGCGCAGATTGAGATGTGCATTTGAATTTCGAGCTGGGTTGTTTTGAATATCGAGCCAGCTCTGAGATCGATATTCAACTACAAGATGGTAAATGCAATGCGAATTTCGAGCTGGTGTTTTGAATATCGAGCCAGCTCTGAGATCGATATTCGAGCAGGTTGGACGTACTTATTTGAATTTCGAGCTGGGTTCTTTTGAATATCGAGCCAGCTCTGAGATCGATATTCGCGCAGATTGAGATGTGCATTTGAATTTCGAGCTGGGGTGTTTTGAATATCGAGCCAGCTCTGAGATCGATATTCGCGAAGATTGAGATGTGCATTTGAATTTCGAGCTGGGTTGTTTTGAATATCGAGCCAGCTGTGAGATCGATATTCGCGCAAATTGAGATGTGCATTTGAATTTCGAGCTGGGTTGTTTTCAATATCGAGCCAGCTCTGAGATCGATATTCGACTACAAGATGGTAAATGCAATGCGAATTTCGAGGTGGGTGTTTTGAATATCGAGCCAGCTCTGAGATCGATATTCGAGCAGGTTGGACATACGTATTTGAATTTCGAGCGGGGTTCTTTTGAATATCGAGCCAGCTCTGAGATCGATATTCGCGAAGATTGAGATGTGCATTTGAATTTCGAGCTGGGTTGTTTTCAATATCGAGCCAGCTCTGAGATCGATATTCGACTACAAGATGGTAAATGCAATGCGAATTTCGAGCTGGGTGTTTTGAATATCGAGCCAGCTCTGAGATCGATATTCGAGCAGGTTGGACGTACGTATTTGAATTTCGAGCTGGGTTCTTTTGAATATCGAGCCAGCTCTGAGATCGATATTCGCGAGATTGAGATGTGCATTTGAATTTCGAGCTGGGGTGTTTTGAATATCGAGCCAGCTCTGAGATCGATATTCGCGAAGATTGAGATGTGCATTTGAATTTCGAGCTGGGTTGTTTTGTTTTTTTAATATCGAGGCCAGCTGTGAGATCGATATTCGCGCAAATTGAGATGTGCATTTGAATTTCGAGCTGGGTTGTTTTCAATATCGAGCCAGCTCTGAGATCGATATTCGACTACAAGATGGTAAATGCAATGCGAATTTCGAGCTGGGTGTTTTGAATATCGAGCCAGCTCTGAGATCGATATTCGAGCAGGTTGGACATACGTATTTCAATTTCGAGCTGGGTTCTTTTGAATATCGAGCCAGCTCTGAGATCGATATTCGCGAAGATTGAGATGTGCATTTGATTTCGAGCTGGGGTGTTTTGTTTAATATCGAGCCTTTTTTCGATATTCGCGAAGATTGAGATGTGCATTTGAATTTCGAGCTGGGTTGTTTTGAATATCGAGCCAGCTGTGAGATCGATATTCGCGCAAATTGAGATGTGCATTTGAAATTTCGAGCTGGGTTGTTTTCAATATCGAGCCAGCTCTGAGATCGATATTCGACTACAAGATGGTAAATGCAATGCGAATTTCGAGCTGGGTGTTTTGAATATCGAGCCAGCTCTGAGATCGATATTCGAACAGGTTGGACATACGTATTTCAATTTCGAGCTGGGTTCTTTTGAATATCGAGCCAGCTCTGAGATCGATATTCGCGAAGATTGAGATGTGCATTTGAATTTCGAGCTGGGGTGTTTTGAATATCGAGCCTTTTTTCGATATTCGCGAAGATTGAGATGTGCATTTGATTTTTCGAGCTGGGTTGTTTTGAATATCGAGCCAGCTGTGAGATCGATATTCGCGCAAATTGAGATGTGCATTTGAATTTCGAGCTCGGTTGTTTTCAATATCGAGCCAGCTCTGAGATCGATATTCGACTACAAGATGGTAAATGCAATGCGAATTTCGAGCTGGGTGTTTGAATATCGAGCCAGCTCTGAGACGATATTCGAGCAGGTTGGACGTACTATTTGAATTTCGAGCTGTGTTCTTTTGAATATCGAGCCAGCTCTGAGATCGATATTCGCGCAGATTGAGATGTGCATTTGAATTTCGAGCTGGGGTGTTTTGAATATCGAGCCAGCTCTGAGATCGATATTCGCGAAGATTGAGATGTGCATTTGAATTTCGAGCTGGTTGTTTTGAATATCGGCCAGCTGTGTGGATCGATATTCGCGCAAATTGAGATGGTGCATTTGAATTTCGAGCTGGGTTGTTTTCAATATCGAGCCAGCTCAGAGATCGATATTCGACTACAAGATGGTAAATGCAATGCGAATTTCGAGGTGGGTGTTTTGAATATCGAGCCAGCTCTGAGATCGATATTCGAGCAGGTTGGACAATACGTATTTGAATTTCGAGCTGGGTTCTTTTGAATATCGAGCCAGCTCTGAGATCGATATTCGCGAAGATTGAGATGTGCATTTGAATTTCGAGCTGGGGTGTTTTGAATATCGAGCCAGCTCTGAGATCGATATTCGCGAAGATTGAAAGATGTAGCATTTAAATGAATTTCGAGCTGGGTTGTTTTGAATATCGAGCCAGCTGTGAGATCGATATTCGCGCAAATTGAGATGTGCATTTGAATTTCGAGCTGGGTTGTTTTCAATATCGAGCCAGCTCTGAGATCGATATTCGACTACAAGATGGTAAATGCAATGCGAATTTCGAGCTGGGTGTGTTGAATATCGAGCCAGCTCTGAGATCGATATTCGAACAGGTTGGACATACGTATTTCAATTTCGAGCTGGGTTCTTTTGAATATCGAGCCAGCTCTGAGATCGATATTCGCGAAGATTGAGATGTGCATTTGAATTTCGAGCTGGGGTGTTTTGAATATCGAGCCTTTTTTCGATATTCGCGAAGATTGAGATGTGCATTTGAATTTCGAGCTGGGTTGTTTTGAATATCGAGCCAGCTGTGAGATCGATATTCGCGCAAATTGAGATGTGCATTTGAATTTCGAGCTCGGTTGTTTTCAATATCGAGCCAGCTCTGAGATCGATATTCGACTACAAGATGGTAAATGCAATGCGAATTTCGAGCTGGGTGTTTTGAATATCGAGCCAGCTCTGAGATCGATATTCGAGCAGGTTGGACGTACTTATTTGAATTTCGAGCTGTGTTCTTTTCAATATCGAGCCAGCTCTGAGATCGATATTCGCGCAGATTGAGATGTGCATTTGAATTTCGAGCTGGGTGTTTTGAATATCGAGCCAGCTCTGAGATCGATATTCGCGAAGATTGAGATGTGCATTTGAATTTCGAGCTGGGTTGTTTTGAATATCGAGCCAGCTGTGAGATCGATATTCGCGCAAATTGAGATGTGCATTTGAATTTCGAGCTGGGGTTGTTTTCAATATCGAGCCAGCTCAGAGATCGATATTCGACTACAAAGATGGTAAAAAAATGCAATGCGAATTTCGAGGTGGGTGTTTTGAATATCGAGCCAGCTCTGAGATCGATATTCGAGCAGGTTGGACATACGTATTTGAATTTCGAGCGGGGTTCTTTTGAATATCGAGCCAGCTCTGAGATCGATATTCGCGAAGATTGAGATGTGCATGAATTTCGAGTGGGGTGTTTTGAATATCGAGCCAGCTCTGAGATCGATATTCGCGAAGATTGAAATGGTGCATTTGAATTTCGAGCTGGGTTGTTTTGAATATCGAGCCAGCTGTGAGATCGATCGCGCAAATTGGAGATGTGCATTTGAATTTCGAGCTGGGGGTTGTTTTCAATATCGAGCCAGCTCTGAGATCGATATTCGACTACAAGATGGTAAATGCAATGCGAATTTCGAGCTGGTGTTTTGAATATCGAGCCAGCTCTGAGATCGATATTCGAGCAGGTTGGACGTACGTATTTTAATTTCGAGCTGGGTTCTTTTGAATATCGAGCCAGCTCTGAGATTGATATTCGCGCAGATTGAGATGTGCATTTGAATTTCGAGCTGGGGTGTTTTGAATATCGAGCCAGCTCTGAGATCGATATTCGCGAAGATTGAGATGTGCATTTGAATTTCGAGCTGGGTTGTTTTGAATATCGAGCCAGCTGTGAGATCGATATTCGCGCAAATTGAGATGTGCATTTGAATTTCGAGCTGGGTTGTTTTCAATATCGAGCCAGCTCTGAGATCGATATTCGACTACAAGATGGTAAATGCAATGCGAATTTCGAGCTGGATGTTTTGAATATCGAGCCAGCTCTGAGATCGCTATTCGCGCAGATTGAGATGTGCATTTGAATTTCGAGCTGGGATGTTTTGAATATCGTGCCAGCTCTGAGATCGATATTCGCACAGATTGGAGATGTCTATTTGAATTTCGAGCTGGGTTGTTTTGAATATCGAGCCAGCTCTGATATCGATATTCGCGCAGATTGGAGATATGTATTTGAATTTCGAGCTGGGCTGTTTTGAATATCGAGCCAGCTCTGAGATCGATATTGAGATACGTATTTGAATTTCGAGCTATTGATATTTGAATATCGAGCCAGCTCTGAGATCTATTTTGTAGATATGTATTTGAAATTCGAGCTATGGATATTTGAATATCGAGCCAGCTCTGAGATCGATATTCGTGCTGATTGGAGATGTGTATTTGAATTTCGAGCTGAATGTTTTTAATATCGAGCCAGGTTCTAAGATCGGTATTCGAGCATTTTGATTTAGATGTGTCTTTGAATTTCAATCTAGGATGTTTTGAATATCGAGCCAGCTCTGACATCGATATTCTAGCAGATTGTGGATGTGTATTTGAATTTTGAGCTCGATTGTTTTGAATATCGAGCTAGCTCTGAGCTAGATATTGTAGATATGTATTTGAATTTCGAGCTATGAATATGGAATTTCGAGCCGGGTTGTTTGGAATATCGAGCAAGCTCTGAGATCGATATTCGAGCAGATTGTAGATGTGTATTTGAATTTTAAGCTCGGTTGTTTTGAATATCGAGCTAGCTCTGACCTCGATATTGTAGATATGTATTAGAATTTCGAGCTATGAATATGTAGTTTCGAGCCGGGTTGTTTGGAATATCGAGCAAGCTCTGAGATCGATATTGTAGGTATATATGTATTTGAATTTCAAGCTTCGAGCTATGGATATTTGAATATCGAGCCAGCTCTGTGATCGATATTGTAGATATATATGTATTTGAATTTCGAGCTGTCTATATTTCAATATGTTTCCAGCTCGGACATCTATATTCGAGCTGATTGGAGATGTGTATTTAAATTTGGAGCTGGGTTGTACAAGATTGCAAATGCAATGCGAATTTCGAGCTATGGTGTTTTGAATATGGAGCCAGACGTGACATCGAAATTGTATATATGTATTTGCATTTCTGTGCTTTTGTTTTTAATATGAAGCCACCTCTGACATCGATTTTCGAGCGGAATTGATATGTGCATTTGCATTTCGAGCTTGTGTGTTTTGAATCCGAGCCAGCTCTGATATCGATATTCGAGCAAATTGTAGATATGCATTTGCATTTCAATATGGAGGTTGACATTCAAGTAGATTTGACATGCTTAGAAGCTCCAGCAGGTGTGTTTCGAATATCAAGCCAGCTCTTCTGATACATATATTGGACTACACGATTATGGCTGTGAATTTCGATAGGAATACGTGCGCATGTTCATGAAACGTCACTGTAGTGTACATCACAACCCAGCCGTTTCTCGGATGCATAAAACACAGAACTATCGTATAGTTTAATGATGGAGTTAACTCCCTATTTTATATAGATTATTTCCTGCAACTAACACATGTTATACCGAATGTAATATTTTCCGGAAAATGTGTGTAGGTGTACTAAAACGCTATGTGATGAAACATGCTTCCTTGCTCTTGTGAATAAATATCAATTTCCACTGTTACATCAGTGAAAAGCAGACTTTGTTGTAGGGTGGATTGTTTTCATTATTCATGGCAGTTAGCTTACTGAATAATCGTTGCAAGGGACACTACTTGCTATTGATAATGTAGCAATTATATCTTTAAAAAATACATGTGTAATAATTGTTATGACAATATTTTCACAAATTACCGAACGACCCAAATTCCCACAAAGTACGCTAGATGTAATTTAGTATGTAGTTTGATAATTGAATAGCCAAAGTACACGTAATCTCCGTCTCACTTAATAATTTAAGTGGAGAAATTGTATAACATATAAAGTAATTTAATTTCCAAAGTACTATAAACTAGAACACAACAATGCAGTTTGCAAATTGCATGTAGGCATTTTCGAAATGTTTAATTTCTTGGTTATGTATACAGATATTCTAATTGTTTCGTCAGTAAAGAACTGACACCCAAAGAGATTTGCAACTTTCTCATATTCCTTTTCTGCTGACTATGTGTAGCTCATCGCATTCAATGTTTATCTTTGGGTTGGATACATATGTCACTTTTTCGGAAATGTAAGCGTTGAACAACCTTAAATCCACTTTTAAAGACGTTTTAAAAGCTTTAATCATAAATGTACATATGCAAGTTAGTTTACCTTGACATTACCATGAATCCGCCTATCTAGACTAAAAAATGAAAAATGAATGGTGAAAAAGATGCATTAAATTTTCAAGACACACTTAATTAAAACTGCAGAACAGATACTGTTTCAGACGGAGGCACGGGCGGAAGTCAAAGTGTCTATTTGTTACGACCAAACTTGTGTATGTAGTCAACTTTATAATGGAATAGGCATGATCCTTTGAAATGTGGTAGACATGAATATATTTGGTTCCTGGATGCATGCCCCCTTGATGTGTCAAAAAGCTACTTATGTTAAAAATAGACGGTATTCGTGTAGACGATAATGTTACATTCACCAATAAAATTGATGTAAACTATATTGCAGAGATTGAGTAAGATGATTCGGTGCCCCGATTGTCTGTTGTGGGTATTGGATGCCTGGTCAGCTGGACCAGTGTCTCGGTACTTGTACTGATTGATGACCGTACGGTCTTGTCTTTTCCGGGCACGCAGGTTTTCCTACACATGAAAAACATGCCGCGGCTACCCGGCAGACTCTTTGTCAGCATGAATGAAAAATAAGCGCATGAAAAACAAACATAGAACAGCAACCAAATGCTGGTCGTTTGTACATCGCAAACCCCGTTGTTTCTTGGGTATTTTAGACAAGGTATAAGTCAACTGGGATATGTGTGGAAACAATGCTATCGCAGTCTTTGTTGCTGTAGAGGTATTCAGACGAAAATAAGCGGCTGAAAATCAGTCATACAACAACAACAACACGCGCAAGTTAGAATCCGTGGAGTTTCCAAGAAGTCGCGCCTATATCTATCTTTCGTTACCGGAGCATCATGGCAGGTTCATTGCCACCAGAAGAACAGAAGATAGCCATCTCCAAGAATGGAAGAGTATCATTCACTTGAGGTAAAATATGTGACAAAAGTGGTGGGGCTTTTTAAAAGCATTGCTGCACCAGTGGCGCATCCAGGATTTTTCAATCAATGGGGGTGGGGGGGGGGAGTCGAAATTAGACTAAGTGTCAGTACATAATGCTCATGTGACAATGTACATTGTGGCAATGTCTTTTGAATGAGCTCACTATAATAACTGGACCTTGATCTGACATAGTTGCGAGCAGTAAGTTGTAACTGTTGCAATATAATAGTTGCGACGGTAACTCTTGCAGCTCCTGTAGCTAGAGCTACGATTCCACTCATAGGCTTCCTCTGCAGAATAGAGAATCAGATATGATTCGCACTTTAGCAGTTAATTGTGAAAGATATTCTATATTTTTTAACTCAAATGAGTGTTAATATTATGAAAATAACATATGCAAGTATACACAAATTTACATATGTAGATGACCTGATATAGTGAATTTAAGCTAGAGTCAACAAGTGACCTAGTCAGTGGCATTCAAGTTCAACATGTAAAAGTTATGATGTGGTCCATTTTCTGTAAAGGCAAAAAATAATTTTCTAAACCTACAATGGTAAAAGTTTTTTTCGAATTATTAGTTTGTATTACTTTTATAATCGTAAGTCTGGCTACGGACGGTACGGGAATAATTGCAAGAGTTGCCGTTTCGTAACTGGCAATATACTAGTTGCGAACGGTAACTCTTGCAATTTATTCCCGTAAGGTTCATAGCTAGAGTTACGATTCCACTCATATGATTCTTCAGATCTGATTCGCACTTTAGCAGTTAGTTGTGAAAGATTTTCTATATTTTTTAACTCGAATGACAATGTCAACATTTTAAAAATAACAATTTACAGTAATTATGACATAAATGTATGCATGTATATGACCTGATATAGCTATTCGCTATCATGGACTAATTTAAGCTAGTATCAACAAGTGACTCGGCCAGTGGCAGCCAAATTAAACATGTACAAGTTCAGATTGTGTCAATTTTCTGGAAAGGCAAAATGTTATTTTCTAAACCTTGTACAATGGTCAAATGTGTTTCAAATTTATTAGTTTGTATTACTTCTACATGTATAATTCTACCGGTAATGTTGTATTCAGATGGAAAATATATAAAAATTATGTCACAAATAACTGCTAAAGTGCGAATCTGGTGTGATTTGCTATTCTGCAGAGGAAGCCTGTGAGTAGTTTACTAGTTGCGAACAGTAACTTTTGCAATCTACTCCCGTACCGTCCGTAGCCAGAGTTACTACGGTTCCACTCGTAGGCTTCCTCTGCAGAATAGCAAATCAGATCTGATTCACATTTTAGCAGCTGATTGTGAAAGATTTTCTATATGTTTTAATTGAAATGAGTGTCAACATTATGAAAATAACATATTCCAGTAATTATTAAATAAATTTACATATGTAGATGACATGTTAAAGTAAATTTAGGCTAGCATCAACAAGTGACTCAGTCAGTGGCAGTCAAATTCAACATGTGAAAGTTAAATGGGGTCCATTTGCTGGAAAGGCAAAATTATAATTTTCTAAACATTCTACAATGGTAAAATTTGTTTCTGAATTATTAGTTTGTATTAATGTACTTTTACAATACTGTTCAGAATTATTAGTTTGTATTACTTTTATAATACTAATATTTCCCCCCCCCCCCTTCCCCCCCCCCTTCCCTGTATCCGCCACTGTACACATTCAGGTTGCCGCGGCCGATAGCTTGAATAAGGCACAGTTTTGATGCCAGAGTGGCACGATTTACCCAAATCTTACCTGAATTAACACAAATCTTCATGTAATTATTATATTTGTTAACAAATAAAGCTGTATGCATGTACACCATAATAATTATAAATACGATGCTTTGACTGTACTTACATAATAAAGAAATATATAATAATTTCTATGTTTCTGCATAATATTAGTTGCGAACCTAGTTGCGAACACGTAACTCTTGTAATCTACTCCCGTACCGTGCGTAGCCTGAGTATGAATTCACTGATAGGATTCCTCTGTAAAATAGCGAATCAGATCTGATTCGCACTTTAGCAGTTAATTATGAAAGATTTTCTATATATTTGAACTGAAATGAGTGTCAACATTATGAAAATACAATATTCCAGCCATTATGTATGTAATTGTATGTAGAAGATCTGATAGTGATAATGTAAATTTAAGCTAGAATCAACAATTGACTGTCAGTTGCAGCCAAATTCAACATTAACAATTTAAAATAGGGTCTATTGTCTGGAAAGGCAAAATGTAATTTTCTAAACTTTCTACAATTGTAAAATTTGTTTCATTATTAATTACTATTTTTTATTTTTTATTAATACTAATATTGTTTTCAGATGGGAAATATATAAAGTACAATGTATATCACAATTAACTGCTAAAGTACGAATCAGATCTGATTCGCTATTCTGCAGAGGAAGCCTATGAGTGGAATCGTAACTCTGGATTACGGACGGTACACGAGTAGATTTCAATAGTTACTGTTCGCAACTAATGAGAACCGTAACTTGCATTAATTCACACATGCATAGACCACGACCCAAAGGTGTGTCGCGCACAATAATAATAACTCTTGTCTCACTAATTTTCAGTTATCTCCCCATATTTTTTCGAGGGTATCCGTGAGCACCTGCTCACTTGCTCCATTGTGACAAATGCAGTACCCACTAAGCTGAAGGTCAATATCATTGTATTTTCAGTACCAGCATGGGGAAGAAACATAAAACAAAATCTGGCAGCAGCTAAAAAGAGAATCCGGCTCTAGAAAGATTACAGAAAACTATAGAAGAAAGACAACAGACAAGAAATCAAAATCATTTAACAAGAGTGCACATAACTGTCCTTCCAGAACCGAAACCATATATATACATGTACATGTGTTCGCTAATGCAGAAGTAGAAAAGCAACAGAATGACACACATGACTCGGCAGATGACAATAACATGATGTTTGTAAAACATGGATATGCCTCCATGGCATACTGGACTCTTAACTTGAGATTGAGTGTCAACAAAAGAAAACTTTAAATTTACATAAATTTCAAAGTCATTTGAGAAAGTCTTACACACTTTTTGACTTAAGAAAATGGCTAGTATTTCAACACCATTTTGAAGGTCACATAGGTCAAGGTCATGTCATTGGTGGTGTGCTTGCGTCACACATGTTCAGGTGAATGAAGTGTCCAAATATTAAAGCAATACTTACAAACTGTTTGACTAAGAAAATGGCTAGTGTTTCAGCATCATTTCGAAAGTCACAAAGGTCAATATCATGCTATTGGTGGTGCGAGTACATCACACATATTCAAGTGAATGAACTGTCCAAATATTAAAGCAATCCTTCAAGTAATATGATATATTGCATTGATGGAGAAACTCTTATAAACTTTTCGACGTAACAAAGGTACTAAGTGTTTCAGCACCATTTCGAAGGTCACAAGGTCATGCCATTTGTCATTGGTGGTGCGAGTGCATCACATGTTCAGGTGAATGAACTGTCCAATATTAAAGCAATCCTTTTTGTATTATTGAAGATATTACATGATGGAGAATCTTTTCAACTTTTCCACATAAATATACAAGTACGGACGGACATAACCTCAACAGCAACGCAATATGCCCCCACCTTACTATCGCATAAACTAATATGTTATACATTATTTTGAAGATTGAAAGGTTATATACAGTGTATGTCTAGGGATGGTGCTCTGTTTTTCTACGACTCGCATCCGACTGCTCTATGTCACCTTGTGTGTAAGGAAAAAATGTTAAAGTTTTTTGTTTTGTTTATTCCATAGCTTATGAACCACTTCATCGATTTTGATCATATGTGGCCACAATGTATATCTAGGGATGGTGTTTTGTTTTCATACGACCCACGTCCGACAGCCCAAGGTCAAGGTCATTGATGACTTGTGTGTTGTTGTTTTTATTATTATTATCACGGCTGCCATCGAAGGGCTTAGCTTCGTAATAACGGTGCCCTTGTTTCTGTTTGGAAGCCCATGATTTACTGATGTAACTCATTGTGCAGATAGTTACAGTTACGTTTATCTTTGTATGTCTACACATGTACCTGCACCAGAGACCAGCTAAACTAAATGTTAGACATAAAAAAAGAAATATGTTCATGACCATAAGCAACTACTCATTAGCTTTTCTACGTTTTTGTTATGCCCTACCACAATAATGGAGGGGCATTTAATGTTAACCTTGTCTGTTAATCTGTTGTTAATTATTATAAATAGTAAAATGTTTTAAACGATAATATATTGACTTGACTTGATTATCATAGTGGGGTATACAGCTGCCTTGTCACTTGTAGAAGTGTAAGGTGCTTTTCAAGCTTGATTCAACCCTGCTGACATGCACATCTCCCCTTTTTTTTGGCGAATATCGATCTCAGAGCTGGCTCGATATTCAAAACAACCCAGCTCGAAATTCAAATGCACATCTCAATCTGCGTGAATATCGATCTCAGAGCTGGCTCGATATTCAAAACAACCCAGCTCGAAATTCAAATGCACATCTCAATCAGCGCGAATATCGATCTCAGAGCTGGCTCGATATTCAAAACATCCCAGCTCGAAATTCAAATACACATCCAATCTGCGCGAATATCGATCTCAGTTGGAGTTGGCTCGATATTCAAAACATCCCAGTTCGAAATTAAAATACACATCTCCAATCTGCGCGAATATCGATCACAGAGCTGGTTCGATATTCAAAACGTCCCAGCTCGAAATTAAAATAAACATGTCCAATCTGCGCGAATATCGATCTCAGAGCTGGCTCGATATTTAAAACAACCCAGCTCGAAATTCAAATGCACATCTCAATCTGTGCAGACATCGATCTCATAGCTGGCTCGATATTCAAAACAACCCAGCTCGAAATTCAAATGCACATCTCCAATCTGCGTGAATATCGATCTCAGAGCGGGCTCGATTTTCAAAACAACCCAGCTCGAAATTCAAATGCACATCTCCAATCTGCGTGAATATCGATCTCAGAGCTGGCTCGATATTCAAAACAACCCAGCTCGAAATTCAAATACGTATGTCCAATATGCTCGAATATCGATCTCGGAGCTGGCTCGATATTCAAAACAACCCAGCTCGAAATTCAAATACGTATGTCCAATATGCTCGAATATCGATCTCGGAGCTGGCTCGATATTCAAAACACCCCAGCTCGATATTCGCATTGCATTTACCATCTTGTAGTCGAATATCGATCTCAGAGCTGGCTCGATAATCAAAACAACCCAGCTCGAAATTCAAATGCAAATCTCAATCTGCGCGAATATCGATCTCGGAGCTGGCTCGATATTCAAAACAAGCCAGCTGGAAATTCAAATTGACATCTCCAATCTGCGCGAATATCGATATCAGAGCTGGCTCGATATTCAAAACATCCCAGCTCGAAATTCAAATACACATGCAATCTGCGCGAATATCGATCTCAGAGCTGGCTCGATATTCAAAACATCCCAGCTCGAAATTCAAATACACATCTCCAATCTGCGCGAATATCGATATCAGAGCTGGCTCGATATTCAAAACAATCCAGCTCGAAATTCAAATGCACATCTCAATCTGTGCCAATATCGATCTCAGAGCTGGCACGATATTCAAAACATCCCAGCTCGAAATTCAAATGCACATCTCAATCTGCGCGAATATCGATCTCAGAGCTGGCTCGATATTCAAAACAACCCAGCTCGAAATTCAAATAGATATCTCCAAACTGCGCGAATATCGATCTCAGAGCTGGCTGGATATTCAAAACGTCCCAGCTCGAAATTCAAATAAACATCTCCAATCTGCGCGAATATCGATCTCAGAGCTGGCTCGATATTCAAAACAACCCAGCTCGAAATTCAAATGCACATCTCAATCAGCGCGAATATCGATCTCAGAGCTGGCTCGATATTCAAAACATCCCAGCTCGAAATTCAAATACACATCCAATCTGCGCGAATATCGATCTCAGAGTTGGCTCGATATTCAAAACATCCCAGTTCGAAATTCAAATACACATCTCCAATCTGCGCGAATATCGATCTCAGAGCTGGTTCGATATTCAAAACGTCCCAGCTCGAAATTAAAATAAACATGTCCAATCTGCGCGAATATCGATCTCAGAGCTGGCTCGATATTTAAAACAACCCAGCTCGAAATTCAAATGCACATCTCAATCTGTGCAGATATCGATCTCAGAGCTGGCTCGATATTCAAAACAACCCAGCTCGAAATTCAAATGCACATCTCCAATCTGCGTGAATATCGATCTCAGAGCGGGCTCGATATTCAAAACAACCCAGATCGAAATTCAAATGCACATCTCCAATCTGCGTGAATATCGATCTCAGAGCTGGCTCGATATTCAAAACAACCCAGCTCGAAATTCAAATACGTATGTCCAATATGCTCGAATATCGATCTCGGAGCTGGCTCGATATTCAAAACAACCCAGCTCGAAATTCAAATACGTATGTCCAATATGCTCGAATATCGATCTCGGAGCTGGCTCGATATTCAAAACACCCCAGCTCGATATTCGCATTGCATTTACCATCTTGTAGTCGAATATCGATCTCAGAGCTGGCTCGATAATCAAAAAAAACAACCCAGCTCGAAATTCAAATGCAAATCTCAATCTGCGCGAATATCGATCTCGGAGCTGGCTCGATATTCAAAACAAGCCAGCTCGAAATTCAAATTGACATCTCCAATCTGCGCGAATTCGTATCAGAGCTGGCTCGATATTCAAAACATCCCAGCTCGAAATTTCAAATACACATGCAATCTGCGCGAATATCGATCTCAGAGCTGGCTCGATATTCAAAACATCCCAGCTCGAAATTCAAATACACATCTCCAATCTGCGCGAATATCGATATCAGAGCTGGCTCGATATTCAAAACAATCCAGCTCGAAATTCAAATGCACATCTCAATCTGTGCCAATATCGATCTCAGAGCTGGCACGATATTCAAAACATCCCAGCTCGAAATTCAAATGCACATCTCAATCTGCGCGAATATCGATCTCAGAGCTGGCTCGATATTCAAAACAACCCAGCTCGAAATTCAAATAGATATCTCCAAACTGCGCGAATATCGATCTCAGAGCTGGCTGGATATTCAAAACGTCCCAGCTCGAAATTCAAATAAACATCTCCAATCTGCGCGAATATCGATCTCAGAGCTGGCTCGATATTCAAAACAACCCAGCTCGAAATTCAAATGCACATCTCAATCTGTGCGAATATCGATCTCAGAGCTGGCTCGATATTCAAAACAAGCCAGCTCGAAATTCAAATACGTATGTCCAATATGCTCGAATATCGATCTCGGAGCTGGCTCGATATTCAACACACCCCAGCTCGATATTCGCATTGCATTTACCATCTTGTAGTCGAATATCGATCTCAGAGCTGGCTCGATAATCAAAACAACCCAGCTCGAAATTCAAATGCACATCTCAATCTGCGCGAATATCGATCTCGGAGCTGGCTCGATATTCAAAACAACCCAGCTCGAAATTCAAATTGACATCTGCAATCTGCGCGAATATCGATATCAGAGCTGGCTCGATATTCAAAACATCCCAGCTAGAAATTCAAATACACATCCAATCTGCGCGAATATCGATCTCGGAGCTGGTTCGATATTCAAAACATCCCAGCTCGAAATTCAAATACACATCTCCAATCTGCGCAAATATCGATATCAGAGCTGGCTCGATATTCAAAACAACCCAGCTCGAAATTCAAATACACATCTCCAATCTGCTCGAATATCGATCTCAGAGCTGGCTCGATATTCAAAACACCCAGCTCGAAATTCGCATTGCATTTACCATCTTGTAGTCGAATATCGATCTCAGAGCTGGCTCGATATTGAAAACAACCCAGCTCGAAATTCAAATGCACATCTCAATTTGCGCGAATATCGATCTCACAGCTGGCTCGATATTCAAAACAACCCAGCTCGAAATTCAAATGCACATCACAATCTTCGCGAATATCGATCTCAGAGCTGGCTCGATATTCAAAACGCCCCAGCTCGAAATTCAAATGCACATCTCAATCTTCGAGAATATCGATCTCAGAGCTGGCTCGATATTCAAAACACCCCAGCTCGAAATTCAAATGCACATCTCAATCTTCGCGAATATCGATCTCAGAGCTGGCTCGATATTCAAAAGAACCCAGCTCGAAATTCAAATACGTATGTCCAACCTGCTCGAATATCGATCTCAGAGCTGGCTCGATATTCAAAACACCCAGCTCGAAATTCGCATTGCATTTACCATCGTGTAGTCGAATATCGATCTCAGAGCTGGCTCGATATTGAAAACAACCCAGCTCGAAATTCAAATGCACATTTCAATTTGCGCGAATATCGATCTCACAGCTGGCTCGATATTCAAAACACCCCAGCTCGAAATTCAAATGCACATCTCAATCTGCGCGAATATCGATCTCAGAGCTGGCTCGATATTCAAAAGAACCCAGCTCGAAATTCAAATACGTGTGTCCAACCTGCTCGAATATCGATCTCAGAGCTGGCTCGATATTCAAAACACCCAGCTCGAAATTCGCATTGCATTTACCATCTTGTAGTCGAATATCGATCTCAGAGCTGGCTCGATATTGAAAACAACCAGCTCGAAATTCAAAAAATGCACATCTCAATTTGCGCGAATATCGATCTCACAGCTGGCTCGATATTCAAAACAACCCAGCTCGAAATTCAAATGTACATCTCAATCTTCGCGAATATCGATCTCAGAGCTGGCTCATATTCAAAACACCCCAGCTCGAAATTCAAATGCACATCTCAATCTTCGCGAATATCGATCTCAGAGCTGGCTCGATATTCAAAAGAACCCAGCTCGAAATTCAAATACGTATGTCCAACCTGCTCGAATATCGATCTCAGAGCTGGCTCGATATTCAAAAGACCCAGCTCGAAATTCGCATTGCATTTACCATCTTGTAGTCGAATATCGATCTCAGAGCTGGCTCGATATTGAAAACAACCCAGCTCGAAATTCAAATGCACATCTCAATTTGCGCGAATATCGATCTCACAGCTGGCTCGATATTCAAAACAACCCAGCTCGAAATTCAAATGCACATCTCAATCTTCGCGAATATCGATCTCAGAGCTGGCTCGATATTCAAAACACCCCAGCTCGAAATTCAAATGCACATCTCAATCTTCGCGAATATCGATCTCAGAGCTGGCTCGATATTCAAAAGAACCCAGCTCGAAATTCAAATACGTATGTCCAACCTGCTCGAATATCGATCTAAGAGCTGGCTCGATATTCAAAACACCCAGCTCGAAATTCGCATTGCATTTACCATCGTGTAGTCGAATATCGATCTCAGAGCTGGCTCGATATTGAAAACAACCCAGCTCGAAATTCTAATGCACATTTCAATTTGCGCGAATACGATCTCACAGCTGGCTCGATATTCAAAACACCCAGCTCGAAATTCAAATGCACATCTCAATCTGCGCGAATATCGATCTCAGAGCTGGCTCGATATTCAAAAGAACCCAGCTCGAAATTCAAATACGTATGTCCAACCTGCTCGAATATCGATCTCAGAGCTGGCTCGATATTCAAAACACCCAGCTCGAAATTCGCATTGCATTTACCATCTTGTAGTCGAATATCGATCTCAGAGCTGGCTCGATATTGAAAAACAACCCAGCTCGAAATTCAAATGCACATCTCAATTTGCGCGAATATCGATCTCACAGCTGGCTCGATATTCAAAACAACCCAGCTCGAAATTCAAATGTCATCTCAATCTTCGCGAATATCGATCTCAGAGCTGGCTCATATTCAAAACACCCCAGCTCGAAATTCAAATGCACATCTCAATCTTCGCGAATATCGATCTCAGAGCTGGCTCGATATTCAAAAGAACCCAGCTCGAAATTCAAATACGTATGTCCAACCTGCTCGAATATCGATCTCAGAGCTGGCTCGATATTCAAAAGACCCAGCTCGAAATTCGCATTGCATTTACCATCTTGTAGTCGAATATCGATCTCAGAGCTGGCTCGATATTGAAAACAACCCAGCTCGAAATTCAAATGCACATCTCAATTTGCGCGAATATCGATCTCACAGCTGGCTCGATATTCAAAACAACCCAGCTCGAAATTCAAATGTACATCTCAATCTTCGCGAATATCGATCTCAGAGCTGGCTCATATTCAAAACACCCAGCTCGAAATTTCAAATGCACATCTCAATCTTCGCGAATATCGATCTCAGAGCTGGCTCGATATTCAAAAGAACCCAGCTCGAAATTCAAATACGTATGTCCAACCTGCTCGAATATCGATCTCAGAGCTGGCTCGATATTCAAAACACCCAGCTCGAAATTCGCATTGCATTTACCATCTTGTAGTCGAATATCGATCTCAGAGCTGGCTCGATATTCAAAACAACCCAGCTCGAAATTCAAATGCACATCTCAATTTGCGCGAATATCGATCTCAGAGCTGGCTCGATATTCAAAACACCCCAGCTCGAAATTCAAATGCTCATCTGAATCTGCGCGAATATCGATCTCAGAGCTGGCTCGATATTCAAAAGAACCCAGCTCGAAATTCAAATATGTATGTCCAACCTGCTCGAATATCGATCTCAGAGCTGGCTCGATATTCAAAACACCCATCTCGAAATTCGCATTGCATTTACCATCTTGTAGTCGAATATCGATCTCAGAGCTGGCTCGATATTGAAAACAACCCAGCTCGAAATTCAAATGCACATCTCAATTTGCGCGAATATCGATCTCACTGCTGGCTCGATATTCAAAACAACCCAGCTCGAAATTCAAATGCACATCTCAATCTTCGCGAATATCGATCTCAGAGCTGGCTCGATATTCAAAACACCCCAGCTCGAAATTCAAATGCACATCTCAGTCTTCGCGAATATCGATCTCAGAGCTGGCTCGATATTCAAAAGAACCCAGCTCGAAATTCAGATACGTATGTCCAACCTGCTCGAATATCGATCTCAGAGCTGGCTCGATATTCAAAACACCCAGCTCGAAATTCGCATTGCATTTACCATCTTGTAGTCGAATATCGATCTCAGAGCTGGCTCGATATTCAAAACAACCCAGCTCGAAATTCAAATGCACATCTCAATTTGCGCGAATATCGATCTCACAGCTGGCTCGATATTCAAAACAACCCAGCACGAAATTCAAATGCACATCTCAATCTTCGCGAATATAGATCTCAGAGCTGGCTCGATATTCAAACACCCCAGCTCGAAATTCAAATGCACATCTCAATCTTCGCGAATATCGATCTCAGAGCTGGCTCGATATTCAAAAGAACCCAGCTCGAAATTCAAATACGTATGTCCAACCTGCTCGAATATCGATCTCAGAGCTGGCTCGATATTCAAAACACCCAGCTCGAAATTCGCATTGCATTTACCATCTCGTAGTCGAATATCGATCTCGGAGCTGGCTCGATATTGAAAACAACCCAGCTCGAAATTCAAATGCACATCTCAATTTGCGCGAATATCGATCTCACAGCTGGCTCGATATTCAAAACAACCCAGCTCGAAATTCAAATGCACATCTCAATCTTCGCAAATATCGATCTCACAGCTGGCTCGATATTCAAAACACCCCAGCTCGAAATTCAAATGCACATCTCAATCTTCGCGAATATCGATCTCAGAGCTGGCTCGATATTCAAAAGAACCCAGCTCGAAATTCAAATACGTATGTCCAACCTGCTCGAATATCGATCTCAGAGCTGGCTCGATATTCAAAACACCCAGCTCGAAATCAGTTCCGGTGAATATCGACCTCGCAGCTTTGGATTCAACTCGATATTCAACTCGATATTCAACTCGAAATTCAAACCGGTGAATTTCGATGTTCGATGTTCGATGTCAGAGCCAACTTCACACACCTTCGCATTTAATAAGTTTTGGACAGTATGAACAGAAACATATATTGTTAAACCTGTGCATTATACTTGGAAAATATGTTAATTATTATTGTAAATTAAAGGTGAATGCCCACTCAGTAGGCACAGTTTCTGGCAAAATATACATTCATGCACATTTATCCCACGTATTGATTGGCATTATTATACATTAAATATATCAGACGTAAATTTCCACACTGATACAAGGAGCTATAACCGTGTTTCCTTAAACTGTTAACGGACATTATTATTTACTATTATTGTTATAAAGCTGAGAGACTATTTGCATGCAAGATAACATAAGACAATGATTATCTGTCAGCTTTATAACAATTAATGACTACAAATTTGGCTCAAAGTAAGATTTAGGCGCGGATACAGAAATTGTTAAATGCCAGATCGCCGCTGATGCGATTTCCTGACACCCCTGCATCTGTGCCCGAGATTTGTAAAAAGCATAGGCCTAAAATTGATCAAAAATCAAACTATATGAACAGTATAAATGACGATACATACACACAATTTCGTGCAATTATTGGAGGGGCCAAAACATACTCTGCCCCCCCCCCCACTCTCAATATGGGGGGGGGGGGGCTGGCCCACAACCATTTGAGCACACAGCATGGTGTAAACAAATGTAAGTTGTGTACTACAACACATACGAGTGCGATCATATTTTATTTTAATAGTGCAGTTATTGGAATGTGTTTTGAAGTACTGTCTTTTTCACTGTTTTGTTTCAACTTTATTTTTGCCAAATGTTGGAATTATAATTTGTTTATTTCTCGGCATAGTTATCTGCACAGACATCACCAGCTTCCATAAATGTGCATCCGCACAGCCTGGTCAGGGTCTACACTGGTCGCTTGTATTCCTGTGTATATATACACGAGACCGTGATGAACTCCCGACTAATTGACCGCCACTGACCAAACGGTTCAAATCTATTTTCAGTAGCACTCACCCAGATTGGGCTCTGTCACTGAAAATGGTGCAGCATATCGAGGAAGCAGGTGACACCGATATTCACAATATCCGGATATGCGATGTCGGGAAGCCCCTCCTTGTCACTACGGAACTCTTTCTTACCGAGCTGATACGGGTCAATTCCGTCAATTAAACTCAGTTTCAAAACATATCTGTCGCGAGAAATCGTATCCAATGTGTCAATGTATTTAGTTTTTTTCCGGCTTATCTATCTTCATTGCCATTTTGAACAGCTTAACTGGTGAACTTTATCGATTTTCGCTGGGATTGTGTACTGTTTACTGTTTGCATATGTGTTAATTTCAGATTTAATAAGATAAATGGAAGTTAACATCATAACAAATTATGTATTAAGTATTAAAGCATGTGATTAAAATAAATGGGTCTGAATAACAACTAAAGCTAGTAACAATGTAAAACTGGTTAACTCTTACAATGCGGATATTAATATTTTCGTTTTGTTGTTATCATATTCTATTCTCATTTCTCATCAAAACATGTTGGCAGCACAGTTGAAATGACGAACATATTGAAAAGGAATGCACAAGATTATTCGGTTTCCACATTGTAAGGGTTAATCATTGAAATAATTGCATACCTATTTATTCGTACCCTCTTTATTTTGCAACAACCCTATTATTTTCATTTTTGAAAAGGATCTAAACGGTGTGCTAGAAGCATGATAGATGTTGTTTTACTGACTGAATGTCGAACAGTGCAGACCCTGACTGCGCAGGCTGACCTGTGTCTACACTGGTCGCATAAGTCATAATACATAGTGTCCAAATATATACGGTAAATACAGTACTAACAAAAGCTACAGCATAACAATTAACAAAACATAACAAAATTAGCAACGTATTAGTTTGAACTAACTTCTTTTGTATCTGATCTGAAATATTTAGTAACAATAAAGCATTTAGAAAAGCCACAATTGTATTTTGCAACAAAACAATTGAAAACCAAGAATTACATTTATTAATGTATTATTTAGATAACAATCCTCAGGCGAAAATCTCCAGCATAGTGAGGGTTAATAATAACCACATATCGTTGTGATTTGAGAAAACAAAACTTACAGTAGATAAGATGCATGCCATTTATCATGATTTATCATGACTATGACTTCAGAGATGTTTTATTTTATTGAAGTCGGAACTTTTACATTGAACTGCATTGATGTGTATGTTCAAATGATGGGTTTGAACAAATAGTTTGATAGAAAATAATAACTAGCTGAAATAAGCTAGGTTTCTCAGAGACTATATAAAAAAAGTTTAACAGCACCATACCCAATTTTATTTTATGTGAATACTAACCCTAATTTTGCCAAAATCAGTCTACAAATTTTACATGTAAGCTTGTGGGTAGCATTATTCATATTCAATTCAGTTATTAATTAATTATGTTCATTTTATTAGTACATGTAGTATGTATAGTTGTTATGTGCAATAATATTTATGTATTTCCAATCTTTTGAAATGACTATATGTATGCATATTTCCAACAACAGAGTTTTCTCCTGGATTAATTACACATTACGTCAGTAACGAAGGAATATAAAGCGTGTATACAGGTAACGTTTCACATATCAACAGATAATACTTTATCTACTGGATAACCCATTTTATACGAGATACTAATACACAGATATCAATTTTTTTCTTTATTTTCTTTATTTTTCAATGAACATGATGAAAGTATATGTTGTTACCACTCATTTGAACCATCATGTTTCATTGAACAACATGATTGAACTGAATGTTAACAAAATGTACTTGATGAGAATAAGAACAAAATAATAAATATTTGTCTTGTTTTTCCATGTAAAGTAGATTTTCTTTACCACTCACTTGAACCATCTTGTCAATGTCTCGTTGAACAAGATGGCTGGACTGAATGATAACAAAATATCTTAAATAAGAACAAAACAATATCGATTAAGTATTTTACTTATTTTTCAATGAAATTATATGTTGTTACCACTCATTTGAACTGTCTTGTATTGTTGAACTGGATGATAACATATACGTGATGAGAAATAAATAATATACTTACTAGTTCGGGGGCAATTGTTCAGAATCCGGCACCTCATGTTAATTTTTCTTTCTTAGTGGTGTTGTATTCATCTGGGATTCAACTTTCCGAAAAATCCGGATGCCATTTTTTTCAGACGCTTTCAATATCATTTCAAGGTCATTCAAAATTAATGTCAAAATCCTGGTATATATGCCATTAAGCCGAGAAATGTCTCCATTTGAAGTATCAGTCTCGTCGGTAATATGCATAACAATAACTACAAATCAACTTTAATCAATAAATGAAACAACAATAATCAAGGTCAAGGTCACAAAACTATATTTTCAAGGTCAACAAGTGAAAACGGGCATGGATTCTTATTTGTAATATTGTTTCTGTACTATGGTGTACATATATCACTGCTTATTACCATCGAAAATATATCTTTCACAGATATGTGGCATACTGTTCATTACCTAACCAGTCGTGATAAAAATGTACATACTTATTTACACCCAGCTATAAATCTAACTTTTTGCTACATTTCCGAGGCAATCAGAAACTAGTGCTTCATGGTACATGTATTTGTTTTTTCGTGGTTGTTTTTATAAAGGTTCAGCTTCCAGAAAACTGTGGGTGTCATTGTTTCCAAATAGGCCCAATGTTATTTCAAGGTCATTGAACATCAATATAATGTTGATGCAATATATATACACAATGTACTTTAAAACAAATTAATTCATACAATTGTCAATATTATTCATTATTATTGGACATATTGATATTATTAAATGTATTTATGGAATAGAAAATCAATCGCCAAAGGTCAAAGTCACAGAAAGGTGGATACATTTAAATTCAACCATTAACTATGCAAATTTTCGAAGTTTTGTCATAATTCCGCATGTATTTCTAAAACAAAATATCTTCACAAATGCAGTTATTTAAAGTATTTTTTGTGTCAAGTTGATTGCCAGCTCAAAGACATTGGCAATTAAGTATAATGCAGTATTTTATTTATCCAACGCAAAATAAAACGATAAATAACAGATCTGGAATACAGAAAGAGCCAATTGTAATACATTACCATGTTCAACTATTCAACTATGGCATGCTGTTTATATTGTGTATTGCTTTATAATTATGTTTTTATGGGTTCATCGGTCTCTTCAATATTTGTTGTTATTTTTTGTCGATAAGGTCTCAATTTGGTAAATAACGTAGTAAATATAAACATTATGACTGTGCACACCAAAGTGCCGACGGTATTCCTAATTTTAAACTACGAATATTTGTAACGATAACCTATAATTGTTGAACATATGTATACAATCGAAACACACGGTTCAAATGAAAAGCAAATAAGATGATAAGTTCAACGTGAGTTGTACACAGAGAGTATTAAAGCATTATTTGCAGTTGAAACAAATCGGTATCACGACTAACGGAGTGTGATTAGTAACAAACTTTCAAGAAAAGAAGACACTATAACGTGAGTTAAATAAATGTTTCATAAAACAAAACCACACCGCAATCCCAATAATAACGAGATGTATGAGGGATATATGACATTGTATAATGCCAATGGTTACATGCAATACAATCCATATATTGATGGCAACCACGATACCGATAAGGAAGGGAGAATGAACATAAATTCTAGTTGGTGCCTTACATTAGTTGACAAAAATGTAACCATTATATGTTAAATGCACTCAAATAGCTTGGCGTAAATATATACAGAGTAGTATATTGATTGTAACATCACGTGCGCTTAGCAAAAGTCATAGCTGGCAATACACTTCTATTTTCCACTGAATTGACCATATCCGTGCTGCGAGTTATCCTTTCCTCATCAACATTTGTAGCAGTATACTATAATGTTGATTGACATAATTACTTCCATCCGTATTCACACTGAAATTACATTACCACCATAATACATGTATATAACCGCGCCTAATTTTCCGAATAGCAGGATGCATACGACATCCGAGTGAGGGTGAATTCACTATTGTCCACACAATTTAAAAGAGGTTTATTTAGGAAACTCTTTTTCACGTAATTAATATCACCAATTTATAATATCAACTTTTATATAAGGTATGACAGAAACAATAAACTACAAGGACATCTCATAATCATACAGACGACGACTTAACAATCACAGAATTTTAACAAATGTTAGTAAATAAGAAATAGAGGCCCGTCAATGGTACAATAATGAAAATCATAACTTTCGTAATCAGAATGACATCACATTATGTATATATCCTAATACATGTATATACTGTCTTGGCTACCAGCAGTCTGTTGTGCCATCCCACTATTAACTGTAATTGATTGCCTAAGACAGATTGCCTCTTGAGCACCATAGTAATAACAAACATGCAAGCAATATGACAATGCAAGCATTATGACTTATAGTTGACATGAATAGCACAATTTATGGTATATACGCATACGCTTTATACAGAGGTTAAACTTTGCAACGGATATCCTAGAACATCGTCGTTAAGAACACGATTAGCGCTCTGAATTCAGAGCATTTGTACATATTTCGTTACATATAGAATAGAAGCTCATAAATATGAAATATATATGTAGGTGCCTCGTTGAATACATCGATTACTGCTGTCCCCTTACCGTACTTAGTGGATACCTAAGGGCATGAGTGTTCTTGTTTTCCAGGTGTCTATATAGTGTCTACATGATTTATACTTTCCAGCTTACACTTGCTTAAAACATGTGATAATATTACATGTAAACAAACAACCCAGTTTGCTGAGTTTCCAGAGGAGGAAATTTTAGTTATTACAATGACTAAATTACTTAGAATAACCAGTCGCTGTGTCAACTGGCACACTGACTTCTGGATATACATGAGCTTATTATAGGATATGCAAATATTTTTCTCAGAAATGAATGCCCTTTCTTTATGTTGATTATATATCAGGTTCACACAAATATGAATATTCATTTGATGGAAACAAATGAAATGAATTGCAGATATCATTGTAGTTACTAGTAATATGTGTTTGCATATACCGGTACAAACCGATGAGAATTGCACCGACTAAAATTAATTCAGTCTATGCATATTTTAGGAATATCATCTCCTTCAAAAGTGCAATTGCTACAGAACGTCATGCATACAGTACATTAGCAGGGCCGTAAAATATGGTTAGACTCGTATAGCCCAGACATTATTCCCTGATATGGGATACTCATGAGCACTCTATAAACCCATTTAATGTATGTGAATACCAAGTCAAGTGAGCGAATCCTTATAACTACAATGGCAATTATTTCAAAGAATATTAAAAAATGTGTGTACATAATTCAATTAAGCCAAATATCTATGTATATGGCTTTGTCACAGCTATCCTGGGGAAATCGTTTTATTTTGCAGGCTATCTTGAAATAATAATTGTTTTATACACTGTAATAGGAAATATTAATAATAGCTGAAAATGTTGAATTAGTTGGTACTCTTAAGTAAAATAATGAAATTGTGCATCAAACTAAGCGTTTTAACATATTTGTGTTCATATGAAAAGGCGGTTTGGTGGCCATTTTGAAATTTAAAGATGCTAGTGTATGCGAAACGATATCAATATATTTCTTACTAGATACCCTGAGGTGACAATATAGTCATATATACATACATTTACGCTTCTACGTGTCAAATAGACTAGCCTATCTATAAACGTATCTTTCTGGCTGCCATCTTGAAAATCTGACCGCCTTGCGTGTACAAAACTAATATTGTTCTACTAGTAGCATGTAGAATAGATATTAGTTCGATCTTCTGAGCAATTTATATCATTACCGGGTCAATTGGAACTTCAGATTATCATATCCATATCACTATTCGGACACCAAACATGCATACAGTTCAATGACCTTGAAATGACCTTGAACATTATAAGAAAAAATGGTACCCGGATTTTTTGGAAACCTTATACATTCAAGTTCATAAAAACATCGGGTGCCAAAAATTAACATGAGGTGCCGGATTCTTATACATATGTGTACATTTGCCCCCGGACTATACTGTTTCTGTGAGAAAGCGTGTGTACATGTATCTTCAGTATGAAATGGGTAAGTATACACGTTATTGTATTTGCAACAAAGACAAACAGTATGGCCAAATTCGACTGATATAAGTGTGGATATGTTTTCTCGAGGAAATATGACATGAACAGGCATTTAAAATGTTGTCAGTATGGAACTTGAAAGTATTAAATCGGAGATCATATGATCAATTTCGCAAAACAGAACGGGTTGAGTACAAAACCAAGGCGTCCTTTAGTTGGAGCTTCGAAAGTAAAAAAGATTCTGCTTGCAACCCCACTAATACAATGTTATTTAAACCAAGAATTAATCATAGCAAAAATGTATATAGTTATTAAATTTACACCTAAAAATGTGTCGTAGACAAGGAGATCTTGAAACACAAATTGTTCAGTACTTTCTGAAGTAATGAAAGTGCCTTCGTGACGTCACTACTTCATGACGTTCATGACGTTCATGACGCGGCCCCGGAATATGCATACCGAAAATTATCTACGTGAATGGGACGATTTTATAAAAGTACTGAAAATACTGAATATAATGCTCAAATTACATCAGTTTTTTGTTGGAAATGTAACAATAAGGTTTGATCATGTCCAGCCGTGTACACACGTTTGCTGTGACCCTCGGGAACTGTTTGAACCCGCGGCCTGCGACCTTGGGATTCAAACAGTTCCCTCGGGCCACAGCAAACGTTTGCAGACGGCTGGACATTATCAAACCTTATAGTGAAACTACATGTTCACACAGATAATCCTGCTAAGGTTACATATACATATCAGACTGCAGGAATGTTGCATAAATCAGATATAGACTGACCAGTCACATCATGAGCCTTATTTCTGAAATAGCAGTTGTATTTGAGCGCCGCTGTGCGATTTCCAACGTTAGGCTAAAAATAACGTTACGTCGGAAATCCTGGTTTTCTGACGTCACCATGTGGAGCAGACGAAGTTTCAGAATTGAGTCGCTTAACGTCTAACGTCTATTTATGTGACAAACTTAGCTGGGAAACTGAGAGTCGACGATTTCGATCTAAGTAGAAACTTTACATATAGATTGATTATTGATTTTTGTATGATTCGTGAGCTCTTGTGTCTCCACTCTAGACTATATAATCGATGAATACAGACTACGTTAAGTACTGAGTATGCATACCGAATCATTTCGATGTTTGACAAACGGTTTGGATTCAGGAAGGAACGTAAACCATGTATACATAGCCTACATAGTGTTTCTGCCACCACATACCAGTTTCGTATATTTATTTTGTTACAACGTGAAAATAAACTGTTAATTAATTAATATTGATTTGAGGAGGATTTCACAAGGTTGTTATACATTACTACAATCCCGAGAGGAGTTGCTTCCCTAGCCGATCGATAAAAGTCAACAGTTTATCGCTGAAGCCATGTCGGCCTTGGTGGCCGAGTGGTTTTGTGCTGTGTTTGATTTACGGAAGTGGTGGCTGGAAGTTGGGTGGATGACATAAATGTATGATAGGTTTGAGTAATATGTTTAGCAACGTTGTCAAATATGGATTACTGTGGAAGTATGGAGGGACTGACGTGCGTACGCATTGACAAATATTGGCCTGTTTTATCCGATCCGCTTTGCCCGACCTTCTACATTGCAATCAATGTCATCAGGAACAGAAACGTGACAATACAAATCACCATACCATGCACTGTTACTGGGATAACATCTATTAAGAAATTCAATGCGATGTATTCATTATACATTTTAAGTAAATACCTCAAAACTGATGCATTAGTGAAATTAGAAACTGAAACATGAAACCGGTTGACTGCTTTTTTGCATATCACAGTATTTTCTGTCACATGCCACATTACATGAACTCACGTGACATAGTCTCGTGATGTAATACAATATGCCCTTGATAAATCAGGTGGCGATGCAATCACCGACGTGACTCACTTTGGCTGGGTACAATACAAACCATATTGTCTGGGCGGCTACGTGTATCGAGTCTAGAACCTATATATGGCCACATCGCTAACTACATGAAGAGCTCATGCACAGTAAGGCAGGTAACTGTAAACCTCAATTGTGTTACATCCTGATAGCAATACATATAATTTGCACGTAGCAGCAAGATGTTGATGATTTATCAAAATTTAAGATATATCCACAATAATTTTACTTGGTTGCATACATCGGTTCCAAACATAACGCGCCATACGAAAACCGGGCTTAATGACAACGTCATGAAAAGCGGTAAACTACGTCGGAAAAACGACGTTTGCCGCGTCGCTGTAAACGTTCACATTTTGCCCTCCCATTTAAGTTTACTGTGTCAGTTAACATTAAGTATGAACAGAAAACGGAAAATTGTAACATACTGAAAATTTCACTAATATGAGACGCGACGCCTTGCACCTTAATACACATATTATGACGTCATGACTTGACGTCACGTACATGTGACGTCACTGAACGTGAATACATGTTTGACGTTATGGCCATGGTGTCGTGACAAAATAGTATAGCAAGGATACTTGCACGAGTTCCTCGCAGCATCAATGACTTATAAATGCTTCAGGCGCTGTGCATTGTCGCCTAACTGTCGTTCTTTGACATTGTCACTCTTTTTCGTCGGTTATCCTTATGAATTTAAAATGGTGAACGCATAATTTAACTGGTTACATATCAGCGAAGTCTTCGCTTACACTGCACCTTGAATCCTAAATAATCTTAAATATGAACAGCCTTGTGTATGCAAACGATATTACCATCTATTATCTTGGTAAATTGAGACACTTTTGAACAATTCTATCCAGTATTTAGCGAATGATATGCCATTTAATGCCACTTATTTTATCATAAACGGAGGTAGACACGCATCTTTATAATGACACATATATCCAGGGTTTGTATTGAATTTTTCAAAGCAAATGCATCAAAATCTCTCTAATAGATTCAGAATCAGTGATTTCAATGCAGCTCCTTCGTTGTTTGTGTATAAGCAATACATAATGCACAAAACACACAGTGAGGTCGGTGGAGTTTTCGAAAAGTCTTGATATTAATTGGAAATTTGATCATAAACTTTCTTTTCGCACGATTTGTAGTATCAAATCATCAGCTTATCACCTGACTGCATAATAATGTATGTCTGAATCAGGCGATGGTAATGCGATCCTCAAGAAAGACACACGTCGACAATTATAAGGTATCACGCTAACAAATCTGCCCGACGTCGTGTTTTGTTACAAAGTTAATGTTATAAGCGGCCTACTTCCTACTTTAAAATATGTCGTCGCATACGAAATGTTAAATAATGTCGCTATTATTCCCCAAAATTATTTCAGACAGCAGCAAACAACAGGGAAACGCCGACACTCTGTCTTATTTGAAAATTATTCATACGGAATTACGTTACTTGGGCCGCAATCCAAAACATGACGTTACATTAATAGCAACTGCAATAAACATTAGTTTCATACTTTGTCTTGTCCTAATGGGAAACACTTGGAAAGGCTACGAGATATACAAATTTGGTTGACATGCGATAAAAGATGACAAATCTATAGGACTTGTCCGGGTATTTTATCAACACCCCTTGTATACGCCGTTGATAAAAACGTCGTAATTTCAACGTCATTGATCTAAAACGTCATATAAGTTTTTACCACGCGTCATAAAAATACTTCTAAAATGAAAAATAATTGGGATACATTGATAATTTTGGCGGCATATTTTAAAAGATGTACAATTCAGAATACTCGAAAAAGTAAAAACTGAAAATGTTGTCAATAAGCCCGGTTTTCGCATGGTGCGGCTCATATATGCATGCATATGAAGTTTCAAGTCAATGAGTGAAGCGGTTGAGGAGATATAACATACGTAACATCTTTAACGCAAAGTTTACAAAAACTTTAAAGCAAACGTCTAAGACATTTGACCTTGACCTTGGGCATGTGGGCAGCATGGGTGTTTCGCACAGTGAATATTTGGAGGATGGTAAACATGCAGTAGTATATAGGGAGTCAAAATGATACCACCAAAGCTGGAAGCGTTATTGACTCTCGTTAACAGCTCCCAACACCCACGAAAAAAAATCGGAACAGATTTCAGAAAAAACCAAATACATCGAACTACACCGAACTACAGGCACTACAACCAACATAGACGAACGCCATATAGAACTTTTCTCCCAAGAGGCAAACAGAAATGATACCACCCATTTGTGTATTTGGGACACAGAAACGATACCACCCATTTGTGCATTTGTTACAATACTATAAAAAAAACCAACGAACACAAGTGCTCGCCAGCACCCTCGAAAAAACAGGGTTTTGAGCTCCTATAATACACCAGAGGTGGCACCGTTTCCACCACCATACAACACTCCCAATCACCCACGAAAAATCGGGGAAAAATGTCAGAAAAACCCAAATACATCGAACTACAACGAACTCACAGACACTACAACCAACTACAACCAAACTACAGTATGTATCCACATTTGGGACAAAACATCCACAATCGTACTACCACCTACATAGGACATACGAGAGGGGGAAAAAAGGTCTAGAAACCCACAATTGGACACGAGTATACACAATTGGACACGAGTATACACAATTGGGACACGATATCCACAATTTTTGGAGGCGGTAGGACAAAAGACGACGTTTTCCACGGAGGGTAGCAAGAAAAAGGCTGCGACCAGGAAGAGGATCCTGGTACTGGAGAGGAGGGTGGTAGAGTTGGAGGCTAGACTGCGGGATGGAAAACCTCGCGAGGGAGCGAACATCGACAGCGACGACGACGACGAGACCGATTGGACAGATCTGTAGAGAGGGGAATTCCCCCCACTGGCCCCCAAAGTAGGTAGAACCACCACCCAATTGTCCACATTTGGGAAAGTCGAACAAAATCGACCCTCTTCCCAAGAGCAAAACAAAATCTAGACCACATCGAAGTTCCCAATAGGGAGGGTTCGAATATTTTCCAAAATGGCTACTGCATGTGGAAAGGGTCGCGCCCTCCATAGGGAGGGTGTACGGAGTCGCTAGTTTCGTTTTTCCCATTCGGCGTACCGGACTGTTTTGCGGAGTGCACGAACTGGGCGTGGGGATCTGGTTTGTTCTTCCAGAGTCTACAAGCCTCTAGAGACACGAATGGAAACAATGGTTTGCAAACTGCATACACAGCGAAAGCAATCCCAAGACACCACTTCGCCTTCTCCATCGTTTGCCAAATGTCGTGCACCTCCAAGTCTTTTTCGCATTTCGGCTCGCTAGCCTCGGATGCACTAGTCTCGGAACCAGTGTCCGAAAACGCGCTAGTTCCAACCTCCACCAAACGGTCTTCTAGAAACCCCAGACACGACTCCAAATTCGCCAGCAAACGCTCCAAACGAAGTTCCACATCCAGTAGCTTGCGATCCAAACGGTTTCCCAGGAAATGCAAACGCGTAGATTCGCCGGCTGGGCGGGCACCTTCTAGAGGGGTATTCGCAAGGGGAGGTTCTTCTAGAGGGCCAGGTGGGTCTACATTCGCAATGGGAGGTTCTTCTAGGGGTGTTGTACTGCTAGTTTCGGGAGTTGCACTACTAGCTTCGTCCAGAATTTTTTGGAGTCTTGCGCTACCAATTCCGTACTTCTTTTGATGTTGCGGGCTGTGGTCGTTCCACGGGTGGAAACAATTTCTCGCATGTTTTTCGGAGACAAGTAGGTTTTCGGCATTTGCTACAAAAGCGTCTTTCTAGACACACGGGAACATGTGTCCAACAGGGAATCTCAAAGTGCTTGGAATGTGCGAGACGCCTGGGGGCGTTCCCAGGAGAAACATATTTTCTACGATTGTCGTGTTTTGCTGAGTATTGCTGCGTATTGCTGTGTATTGCTGCGTATTGCTGTGTATTGCTGCGTATTGCTGAGTATTGCTGAGTGGTGGTGGACAATCGTAGAAAATATGTACACAAATCATTTCTGTTTGCCTCTTGGGAGAAAAGTTCTATATGGCGTTCGTCTATGTTGGTTGTAGTGCCTGTAGTTCGGTGTAGTTCGATGTATTTGGTTTTTTCTGAAATCTGTTCCGATTTTTTTTCGTGGGTGTTGGGAGCTGTTAACGAGAGTCAATAACGCTTCCAGCTTTGGTGGTATCATTTTGACTCCCTATATACTACTCATGCATATTCAAGTCAATGAGTGAAGCGGTTGTAGACGGACCGCCAAGGCCAATAAAAGGCCTCCAATAAAGTTTTGATGGCATTTTGTGTTATAAATGGGTACCCATGCTGATCAACTTCTATGATATGTAAGCTGTTGGATAGAGGTGGGTACCCGTGCAGATTTGACCTTTAGGTGTAATTCTTTAGGTCATTTAGAGGTCATATTGATCCAAAATTTCTGATTGACATGGGTGTATGAATGTCCGTATATGATTTATAACAGCATTGATAGCCGTCTGATGATGAACTATTTTGGTAGCTATATAAATAGGGATTCGGAAAATGCCGAAAAAGAAACAAGAATATATGTTGTATGCCATATCATTGTTGATAGTTAAGCTATTTCAATAGCGATACTGATAATAAGTATATTTTTTGACGGAGAAATTGTTTACAAACATACTGATACCATTTTTCTCAAAGTTACTTTTCGTAAATTCAAGATGGCCACCAAAACAGTACGTTTCATTAAATTCGTTCTCATTTAGCCCATTGCTGACAATGCAGAGAGTTCCCATTAGCATGTCATTTTCATGGAATTTGTGACTAATATTATCCTTCAGTTTGTATTATTGATTAAACTAACAGAATGTATTTTAAAATTGGGACAATTGGAGCTACATTCAAAATGGCCGCCAACTCAATTTTGAAAAGTATAAAATGAAATATCTCTGTAACCCGACGAACAAAAACTAAAATTAAGATGTCCTTTTACAGTTTTCGGTACAACATACTCATTGAAACGCGTATATTTTGGTCTAGGCCTTCACATTCAAGATCCGCCATATTGGAAACTGTGAGAAAAAAAAAGCAATGTGTCTGTAGTCGGATAATGTCAAAATATCAATTGTATGAGATTTCCTCGCTAATTGTTACATGGTATGTGACAATTTAGTGTTGAGTTAATCATAATTTTAAAATCAAAGATGGCTGACATCTACAATATTGATAAACATATAATAATACGTGTATGCGGAAATAGCGGGCACACCATGTGTTACCACTAATTTCAGCATGACACTCCTTATAAATGGTAATGTGTTCTCTCCACGCTCCCAAATCATAAACCTTTGCTAATTAATCAGCAGAATTGATCTTCTTCAATAACAATACCACTATGACAACTGTAATACAGTGCATTATCAACATTACAAAACGTTGTTATTGTATTATTTGTCAGTTTATAATTATACGATTCCGTTTTGTTGGTGGGACTGTATACCGCTTTACCCGTTGTCATGGTTCGCTATATCATGTGTTGTGTTTTTGTGTTGCTGTCTCTGTTCGCATTACGAAGGTACATGTAGCTCTTTACATTCTGCAAACAAACGTACAGTACTTGTAGTTGTAGTTGACCAGCCACTGTAAAATACAACAAATTCACTATTGCAAACAAATTCCCTTACATATATAAATGTTTATGTGTTACTTGAAACATATTGTTTCACCTCCTAGAAGTCAATGTCAGACACCTTTAAAATTCAGGACTGGTATGTGTTTTGGTATAGTGTGGTTTCTTGAACTGAACAGCACAGGATTATGATGAATGATGAATGATACATCGTAATAGGCAACGTCGCATCTGATCATACATGTATGTAGCTCTAAATACTATATGGTGATTCATTTGTGGGGATTTGTTGAAATAACAGAGCGTTCTGATCCTTTTAGCAGTGTGTATTACTAGTAAAAGTATTTTAATCACTATAGAAATAGCTTGTTGCGCTATGTCAGAGCTATGCGGTTTCCATAATTGTCTGGAGTTGTATTCACATGATGAATTTAGGTCACATTTGAGAGTAAATAGTGAAGTATGAAACCTAATTTCCTTATCTGATAGTACTTTACATCAACAATTGTCATTCTACTAGGCAGTATGTACGCAATGCCATTATCCCACGGATGATCATATAATTATCACGCATACTATGCCTGGTGAAAATTGTCTTCTCTTCAATGCATGAAGTGGCCGCGACGGCTTCCACTTATCATGCACAGTTCATGTTAGGGAATGCTCTAGTCGAATGAAACACTAAGCTGTAACATCAGGTACACGTAAAATACAATACAGTAAGGCTAAACCATGCATGTAAGATATCAATTTACATTATTTGGATCACACCGACTGATACAACTGGCAATGTATCACGCTCATAAATCCTTGAATTGCATACTTAAAGCGAGAAACAAGCCATATCTACACGTAAGAATGATTATCCATCAGCAAATGAGGCATGGTATTCTTTTAATTATTTGTACTAATTAAATGAATCACCTGAAAAAATAATATTTTCAACAGATTAATAATTACACAGAAGAAATAGTAATGTCAGTTAACATTTTAACGAAACACGGTTATCGCCCCTGATATCAGTGTGAAAATTCATGTTTGATATACGAAGTATAAAAATGTCAATTATATCGTTCGGAAATGGTTTATGACTGTTCATTTAGCCCGAAGAATGTTATATCTAATGTATGGACGAACAAAATATGCCTCCCTATATTATAACATGGCACGTGGGCATGTACCTTAAAGGTACATGCCTACGCAGTACGCACAAAATGTTCTTTATATCAGAGACATCATCTGAGACATTTTCTGGCAAAATGAACATCAATTCACCATTACCCACGTATTGATTGGCACTATTATACATTTTATATCCGAAGTAAATTGCCGCACTGGTATCAGGGGCGATAATCGTGTTTCCTTAAAATGTTAACGCACATCACTATTTATTCTTTGTAGTTATTTTTCGATGTGCAATGATCATACTTTATAATCTGTCGTAATATTATTTGTTCAGGTAACGCATTTAATTAGTATAAATAATTAAAAAATATCATGCCTCATGTTCATATGAAAATAACATTGAAACCAACGCGCGTCACTATTAGTAAAATAAATATTTCTAAATGATTATATCTGCATAGCGGGCACTCGTAAGTTTTACAATTGGTGGAATAGTGACACAATTACACACTTATTTAAATCATATAAAGAACAAGTTGTGCCTATTAAGTGGGCATATACCTTTAAAGTGCAAATTTCCACCGTTTTTGGGCAGGTGATGCTTCAAAGTTGCAAAGAGGTAATTGTCACTTACATTTATTTATGTTCCCTGTATGGTAATTTGGCCAGTCTATTATGCAGCCTGATATATGGATCTTTGCTTCAGCCTTGCATGGTTAGAAATTGTTCTGAGTACATAACTCTAATTACATTTCATTACATTGCACTACATAAGAGTTATGGAGAATTGTTATTTCCAAATTTGCGTTTTAAGTCAAGTCGAAGTAATGGTGTTTATATACGTATGGTCGGTAAATTACATATCTATAGTTAAGTATGTTATACTTTATAAGACATATATACATGTGACGCAAGTAATAATTCATAAAAATGGTTCTACGCAGCAATTTCATGAATAAATTGACATGTTTACTCTTAACTGCACATATTCCGCTTTATAGGCAACAGGTTCTTATGTAGTGCAATGTAATGAAATGTAATTAGAGTTATGTACTCAGAACAAGTTTACTCTGGATCGCCAGTTCTTCTTTCATTACCCGGTGTCGGTATAGTTTCATTCCTGGTGATCAATATTTAATTTCGAGAGTGTTTCGCACCGTAACAGATTCGTTATTATTAGCCGATCTAGTTATAGATCGGCTAATATATTGGTTATCCGCGATTTGTGAAAAAGTTTGTAACCACCCTTTTCTCCTATATTCTGTAATCTACAAACGCGAAATTTGTTGTATCACTTCCAAATTACATCAACCGGATAATTGTTCATGTTTGGCTATTATCTCTGTTGAAAACTTTAAATATAGCGAAATAACACAACTTGGCTATACATAAATGTTTTCACTACAATAGTTCGGTAAACTAAAGTTAGGCGGTTTGCAATTTGGCTATAAATAAACGTTTTAACTACAAGAGTTCGGTAAACTAAAGTTAGGCGGTTTGCAATTTGGCTATAAATAAACGTTTTATCTACAAGAGTTCGGTAAACGAAAGTTAGGCGGTTTGCCTTCTAGTCCAGGGACAATTGTAGGTATATATATGAGATTCCGGCACCTCGTGTTAATTTATGGCACCCAGTATTTTTATAAACTTGAATGTATAAGGTTTCCAAAAAGTCATTGTTTAAACCAAGTTCAAGGTCATTTCAAGGTCATTGAGCTTTGTGCCTGACGGAAGTCGAAAATTGCCAATATATGAGCCAATAGGTCATGGTCCTTAACTTGGAAATTGGTTTAAGTTGTTAAAAATAATTTCTGATGGATATATTAAAGAATTTACGTAAACTACACTAATATTAAGTATATAAATACTAAATATAACTGGGAGAATTTGGTTGGGGAGGAAATCAACACTTCTCTCACTTTTCCCTGAGATTCCGTAACTACTAAAATGTGGACATATATTGAACCCTGATTTGATCAACTAATAACATCATACTCTGCATGACTTTTCATTTATGTTTGATTGTTTTGTCCCAAGTTCAAACTTAATGATATATTAACAGTGAGCGTGTGAAAGGTTCAGATATCATATGTGATAAAGAACTTCCACGTGTATGTTGATTACGCATAGTCAAAACTAGCAAGGTTGTCCCGAAAAGGTTTGGTCCAAACTTTCTAGCATCCGAATCGTTAAAATTCTATAAAATACAGATTGAGGTAGGTCGTAATGAAATTTAAAATAAAAAAAGAACGAAACAAATACAACTTATTTTCAATGTATTTTAAATCTTAATTACTTAATTGTTATGTTATGAAAATGTAATGTTTATAATATACAAATTTATTTATTTTGTTTTAAAGACTAGAATAATATATTTATAATGTAGTTTTACAGGTACCTGGTCCATTCGTAACCATAACATTTCGTACCCATACCATTTCGTATTCGCTTTGGTCTTTTCGTTTTTTTCAACGTTTTCTTCTTTTCTTTTACGTTCAACGTGGCTGGCGTCTATATAGTTTAGTTTAGTCAAATTCCAGGTGTTTGTGTTAATATTGATGTATCCGTTTTTATTTGGGATTCTGTTTATTCATGGTAAAACGTTGGTGAAAACGCGATAATTGTCATTTGCATTTACAGTCGCGACCGCTGCACACACCCGCGGCCTCTACATCTGGCCCACTGGGACAAAGCTTTCATGTTCCGAACTGGCTAAGTACATTTGTTTAATGTCAAATTGCGTACACTACCCTTTGTTTAATGATGAAATAAGCATGACCTGACCTACATTAGTCCTTTAAAAAGGCCATCAAATCAGACTAAATACAGGTTAGTTTTGACATTTATGCAATTTTGTGCACGAACCTATCGTGAATTTCTACGTCCGCCATTAAGGACCCGTGGGGCCCCTGGTCTTCCAATGATTCATGCATAATTGCTTCGTAAATATGATGGGATATATATGCATAACATACATGTGAATATTCTCTTCTTACTATATCCTACACAGTGCATGGAGTTGCCATGTCAGTCATCTTAGTGTGTACAAGCCATCGGCCAGTTTTACCTCTTATTGCGTTTCACACATTACCACTTGTCGCGTGACACTAGTTTTCTTGTAGTTTATTGATTTACATATAATTGTGTGTTTGTGGTGTATTGTAATGTATTGTATTGTAGTGTGTTATAGTCGTATTCAGGGTGTCCGTTTTAGCGGGGTTCCACAGCAGTATAGTGGATGTCACACAATAATGCATTTACATGTATACATGTACATCTTACTTTTAATAACCGGGCTTATGATGCATGTGTGAAAATACCCTCGTTCGTTCCCATGTGGAGTTAATTACGTGTTCACTTTATTAGCGGTCTTTATCAAGGTGCATGCTCGCGTGGTTACAACAACAACAACAATAGCTGCGCGAAATCTCGCCCACTCCAAAGTAAGTATTATTTGATATTTTCCTTAATATGCAACGGATTTTGATGAAATATGGCTCAGCAAACGCGTCTTCATGAGCTGCATTTGGTGGTCCCGGAAGTTCGACACATACGTACGTCGTTTTTGCGAATAATCGATTTCCGTGTCAGTAGACACGGAAATCAATTCTTCGCAAAAATGACACACAGTAAGTGTGTGCCAAAGAACAGAGACCACCAAATGCAGGCTAACAAGACGCGTTTGGTGAGCCATATTTCATAAAAATCCGTTGCATATTAGGGAAAATATCAAATAATACTTACTTTGGAGTGGGCGCGCTTTCAACACTTTCAGCCATTATTGTTGTTGTTGTAACCACGTGATATTGCACCTGTGTATGTAGTTGAATATTATCGGTGTATCGTACAGAGATATTCGCATATCAATGTATCATCATATTCATGTTTGTCCCCCATGTATTATATTGTAAATATTAAGTGTAATGATCTTGACATATAATATGACAAACACATTGATAACACATGGTGCAATATGATGGGGAGACATCCGACTACAGCGTGATATGTGTTGTTTTCATCAAATGTATATAGAAAGTCTGACATATGAAGGGCTTATATACCCTTTGTTAAAATGTTTCAGAATTCATTAACGTCTGTGTAAAAGTAAGAGCAATAGACAGTGCTGCTGTATCACCATAAATACTGTATTGAATCCAGTGAATTGTAAGCAGTTATCTCAGTGTATTGTCACTACTGTCTTTTAGTTTAAACATATTTTATTGCTCTAAATTTACAATGTAACTTTACAGTTAATAAATACAGGTTAATTTAGAAGAGCAAACGGGTTGTGCTACAAGTTTTAGCAACATTAGTTACAGCCCGTCCCAATTGCTTATTGCATATATATAAAGTGGTATAATAGTGGTAGGTAAATAATTATGATGTTTTACATATTCTGTAGAGCAAGTATATATACAAACATACATAAACACATATATACACACACATGTATACACATATATACATATGCATATATATATATATATTATATATATAAAATATTATATATATATATATATATATATATCATATATATTATATATATATTATATATATATATATATGTATATATATATATGTATGTATATATATATTTACATAGATTAACACTTTACTGTGTAGTTGTCTATAAATAAATTACTGTTTTATTAATTTGATTTTCTTTTTTTCTTTTTACGTTTATACACCCCTGATAAAGGCCTAACAGCCGAAAAAAAGACATAAAAAGGTTATTTGTTTCATGACAATCAGTTTTTTCTTCGATCAGGCAACATAATGGCTGTGATAATGTAATAAATTCAGTACTTTTTTGTATAATAAAAATTAATACATTTATCCTAAAATTGAAAATTTCTCCCTCAAAGTATACTTTGCTAGAAAAGTATGCTTTGCAATGTTGGTGAAATAGGCTACATGAAACCCATACCAACCATCATATAACTGACATCATTAAGAAAACAGTCACAGTCACGTCACTTTCGCCGCACTGCATTATTTAAGACTGCCGGAATATCAGCTAGCTCATCTCTGTCTGAGGCAGGGCGAACGCTACTGTTCAAACAAGCATCCCCTTCTGACGTTGCGTCGATTTGTAGTCGTAAGGAAAAACTGCCTTTCCAACCTATTACGAATCCGACAGCCACTCCGGCGGCCGCCAGTATAACAAACCATAATGGCACCATCTCAATTAAGTGGACGCAGTTTGGTACGCTGGGTACATGTATCGCCACCTGCATTAGTATATATTCTACACTACCTCCTGCGCTAATCTTGGCACTATTTGTCATTTTGTTTATTTCAAAATACTTGTCAATGAAGAATGTGCCTGCAATCAGATAACTTGATTAGCCGAGTCTGAGCAGAGCTACATCTCAGGCTCAGACAATCAATCTGCTTGATAGCCAGTTGGAACTGCTAATAGATGATCAGTAGTAACCTATTTCACCAACATTGCAAAGTATACTTTGCTAGCAGCCTGTGCTCAATAAATGTAAATTCATTAATTGTTTACACAAAACACTGTTAATGTGTAATTTACAGATTGATCATAATTTTGCACTTACGAATATTTTAGTCGTACGAAATTTAATGAAACGGCCCCCTGGTTTTCTAGCACACTTCAATATCATGGTAAGTAGATAAAACGTTTACATCCCAAACATAACATGCTTCTCACATACTGAATGTCAAACAGTGCGGATCCAGATCAGCCTGCGCGGATTCGCATGATGATCTGGGTCTACACGCTCCCAAACTTGCTTCAGTCACAACCTCATATAATATGCTAATTAAACTGAAACTAACTCGAAGCATGGTGTATAAAACAAAACATACAACACAATAAACACATTCATACGGAAGCCCATTAGGGACACTTCACATACTGTCTTGCTTGAAAATTCAAGAAAATATCTCGAAAATTCAAGAAATGAACTTGATAATTCAAGAAAAGATCTTGAAAATTCAAGAAAAGATCTTGAATAAATGGAAATAAAAAAAAGTGAAGTGGCCCTAATGGGCTTCCGTACATTCAGACACATTTCAGACTGAATGCTACATGTAAAGCTAATTAAATATAATCAAGCGAGAAACATCTATCAACGTAATACAATAGAATCAATAGAAAGTTCACACCCTGTAAACGTCGGTGTGTAACTGTTGTATCTCGCAATAATTAGTCAAATACTACTCACTGTTCTTGATAAGGAAAACAAATAAACACAGACAGTTAGTTAGCTTATAATGTAGGGGTTGGACAATCTAATAAAACGTTTACATCCCAAACATAACATGCTTCTCACATACTGAATGTCAAACAGTGCCGATCCAGATCAGCCTGCGCGGATTCGCATGATGATCTGGGTCTACACGCTCCCAAACTTGCTTCAGTCACAACCTCATATAATATGCTAATTAAACTGAAACTAACTCGAAGCATGGTGTATAAAACAAAACATACAACACAATAAACACATTCATACGGAAGCCCATTAGGGACACTTCACATACTATCTTGCTTGAAAATTCAAGAAAAGATCTCGAAAACTCAAGAAAATATCTTGAAAATTCAAGAAAATATCTCGAAAATTCAAGAAAAGAACTTGAAAATTCAAGAAAAGATCTTGAAAATTCAAGAAAAGATCTTGAATAAATGGAAATAAAATTAGCTACACTAATTCGTCTCCGATATGTTATATACGGCTACAATTTGACCCATTTAAAAATGTGAGCAACCGAAGTGCATACCCAAACCTGTTGTATGTAGGTCAACATTTAGTAAATTGCATAGTTTATGCCAATTCAATTCAATTCAATATCTTTATTTCCTCCTATATGAAGATTTCAAATTGTTAACAATAGAAGAAATGTATATGTACACGAATAAACAAATTGATATAAATGTGAAGTTGATTTTCATGTCATTGTTTTGGGTATAATACATAATGGCCGCTGACATGCTAGATAGTCCCTGGCGTTGCACAGGAGTGTTGTGTCTGTGGGATAATATACAGTGGTTCACATATGTACGTGTATGCAATTACCTGCATGCATGCGATGCGTTGTGTATTCAGTTGGCCGAGTTCATTTGTGACCAGCGTAGACGTGGATCAGACGAATTCTTATTCGGCTGATCTGTGCTACACTGTTCAGTGTTTACACATTCTGTCAGTTAAACATACTGGTATATCTGATCCTTCTGTGGAAACTGATCGTAGACATGTGTCTATCGATCGGAATCAACATTGTATATAACATTGTACTTTCCAAATTATATATCTACATAACGCAGCGTGTATCTACTAACACTAATTAAACATGATCAAGATACGAGACGAAAGTCTCTCGAACATACATGAATGCATCTTGTAGGAATATGCTTGCACTTTCGGATGACATTGTGCTATGTGTCTCAAGAGTACCTCCTACCATTTTCTGCAAAAACTGTTCGCCATGACTGCGTTCTAGTTCGTTGTATGTGACAAACGTGACATTCCTGTGGATTTTGTCCAGGAAAGCGTCCCTTAGAGGCAGAGTGAAAGAGCATTCTGCAACGGCATGGCACAGAACGTCTTCTGTGATACCGTCGCATAGGCGACATATACTATATTCTCGGTCCGGTATACATATCCACAACTGCGCGATAAAGTCTGCAAGTTTCAGTTGTGCTGATGTATGTGACGACTTCCAGACTATACATGGAGTTACGGACGTATGCAGACATTTAAACCTATTAAAATCTGAGTCGCTTTCTATCCTTTGCCTCCAATGATCACTTTCCAGGGCGTTAACTGAAGTCTGTACCTGTTTTTTCCACATAAATTTAGACGGCAGGTTATCATGTAGTCGTAATATAAGAGTGAGCTTGTAGCGAGACAATAGCTGGCAGATATCTGGGATAAAACCAGTCTTAACAGTTGGTGACCCTGCTAAATATAGAAAGAGTTTTCTGTAAAAAATATTCTTACATATAGCCGAGCTGGGAAGCGACATGATTTTGTGAAGGAATACTAGTTTACGTTTGTCTATTTCTGCGGATAGTGTATGAAGTCCCAGCATTGACTCGCACATATCAGATCGGTACGTAGGGGAAAGCCTTGGATTTTCTTCACGATTTTATGCTGGTGTTTATTGATAGTGAGTATATCGTTTTGTGACAGGGCGTTCCACAATTCGCAACCGTATAACGTTGTTGGGATTATGATTTTCTTATATAAATTCACCGAAGTTAAGGGGTTTAGACCGGCAGGTTTCACACCGAGTCCAATCATTGCATAAAAAGCGTTTAGCCCTTTTTGGCACCTTTCCTGAATTCGTTCTTTGTACTTTAGATTATATTGTTGTCTTATTCCTAGATGTATGATGCTATCATCTACGGCAATGTTAGTCGTTCCTAGCGAGAAGCTGATTGTTGGTGATACCCTAGACTTAGAAAATATTACGACTCGGGATTTATCTGCGTTTATCGAAAATCTCCATTTTGTAGCGTACTCGTTAACGATATCAAGTAGGCGCTGAAGATGGTCTGGGCGCGTAGTCAAACATGTAATGTCATCGGCTAAGGCCGGATTACCCGCGCTAACTGATCCCACGGAGGCACCCAGGCATGAATCCTCCAATTGGAATAACAGATCATTTATAAAGACGAGGTAGAAAAATGTGGAGATAACTCCTCCTTGTCTGACACTACGAGTTACTGGTATTGTTTGTGACGATACGCCGTTAACTTTCACATATGATATCAAATCAGTATAGTAACTTCTGATAACTCTCCAGGTTTTACCTTGGATGCCTAAGTTGTGCAATTTATACAGGAGACCGGCGTGCCAGACTGTATCAAACTGTATCATTTATCAGACTGTATCATTTAGTAAATTGCATAGTTTATGCCTTTAAGCAAATAATACTTGATGTAGAACTTAGTCTAGTAAATTGCCAAACATAATAGAACAGGGAAATCATTTTCCCATGGAAGCCATCTTTTATCTTGTTTCAACATTTAACATAACGAAATAAACTTTCAAATTTAAAAGATATACATATAACTATCAGATAAACACCTTGCCGTGGTAAAATAAGCAATTTATGCATGTGTATGTACTTTATTAGTAATTTATTGATACAGCCTTGACAGTTTTATATCGCTAACATATCAAACACGCCAGATAACCGATGGCAAAAATCACTCTTCCATGTGTTATATTAAAGAGATGGGGTTAAATTGCTACCCTCGCGAGAGGTAGGGAGCGGTGTATCAATTTTGTTTCTAGTTACATGTATATAGCTGTAATACAGTGGATGGAACATCGCCAAACATAGGACTGGTCTGGATCGGGAAAAACAACCAGAGACACTTATTGGAGTTCTTATATAGCGATATCGGACACCCTGTGGACTGTTCATGATACAGTGGGGTCAGCGTGTAAGTACACACACGAACGAACACGACAGGTTGGTTCACGACAGGTTGGAACCAACCTGTCGTGTTCGTTCGTGTGTGCACTTACACGCTGACCGCACTGAACATGTTGAAAATATATCGCATTTTTAGTCCACAAATAAAACATGGAAATCATGTCCGAAACCCAGCTGTGTGAAATGATTTAAATAATTTGGTCAAAAACAGTTAATGTGTTTATGTCGGGTGGACATCACGGATATTCGTAACGTCATGACGGTGTGCTGTTTGGCACCACATTTCTATGACGTTATACAGTGAAAATCTCTCTGTGAGTTCGCCCAGGGTGTCCGGCTTAGAGAGGTTTCACTGTAAATCAGGCATTTTGTCATTCTGAGCCATAGGTGTGTGCTATGCGATCACCAACAGACATTATCACCCGAGATAAATGACCAAAAAGCTCATCAACAATAAGATGTGTTTTATTGGTGTTCGGTTTAGAGAGGTTTCATTGTACACGTACATGTGCGAACAAAATGTATTATATATATATATATGTAACTAAGTTCTCGAGAAATAGAAACATCTGCGATATCACAAATACGTTATAATTGTATGATTCTACTACATTTGAAACAAAAGGTCATATTCTACAATGGCAGTCCTTAATCTGCACTTTAATATTGTTAAAATCATAAACAGCAGCACATTGTCACGTTTTCCTTCACTGTTCCTCATTCACAAGGTGCATGATCACGTGGTTACAACAACAACAACAACTACTGAAACGTCCAGCAGCGCCTCCGATTAAAGTTACGTATTATGTTATATTGTCGTTATTATGTAACGGATTTTAATGAAATATAGCACATCAAACGCGTCTTGTTAAGCTGCATTTGGTGGTCTGAGAAATAGATTCTTCGCAAAAACGACATAAGTATGTGCCGAAGTCACGAGACCACCAAATGCAGCAGGAAAAGAATACGCGTTTGCTGCGCGATACTTCATCAAAATCTGTTGCATATTAATGAACATAGCAAATAATATTTACTTTGGAGTGGGCGATCTTTCAACACTTTCAGACATTGTTGTTGTTGTGTTAACCACGTGATCATGCACATTGATTCATCCGAGAGATGACCAACAGCCAATGACAACGCGGGGCGAATTAGCAAATATATTGACACTTTCAGAACTTACCCAGAAAACTGCGACAATAAGTCCAAATTAAAATTACTGATACCATACCCACATTGCTATGGTAGCGATGCAAAGCTTAAACACGTGGAAGGTATTCAACAGCGAATAAAATGTGTATCATCCTAATTAATTAAATATAGTGTGTGTTATAACTTCCAGTTGTTTGAACTATTAATACCAGGAAACCCATACCAACCATCATATAACTGACATAATTAAAAAAACACCACTTGGAAGTTGAGCATAGTTCAGCCTCGACGAATCAAACTTACATATCATTAATACAGATTACTTGCTCGGAAAGTGGCATACGTACGGACATCCACGTGTCGAGGTCACGTCACGTTCGCCGCAATGCCATCGCATTATGTAAGGCTGCCGGAACAGCAGTTGGCATACCTCTGTGTGAGGCAGGGCGACGGCGAAAGTCCATATGAACAACTCCGTTTGCCTGTACGTAGACATCCAAAGATTCATAGCTTCTCAGCACTACTGCGAGAGTAATTAATACCACACATCCCACCACGAATGCGGTCAAGAATGGTTCCATGATGAACGTGCCTGGTCTGGTCAGGATCTGCAATGTTCGCTATTCCATCAATAAAACACCAGTTATACTTCTAGCAAGCAATATAGATCAGGCTGAACGAGTTTCCTATTTGATCAGCAGCTACACAGGTCATACATCCCATAAACCCCATGTCTAGTCACAGATACAATTATTGCTGCGAATGTAGAAATTGTGCTTATGATATAATATTACCAGGTTGATTCGTTGGGGCCGTTTCACTAAACTTCGTACGACTAAAATGTTCGTAAGGGCAAATTTTATTCGTACGAAGTCTAGTGAAACGGCCCCCTGATATTTATATATTATTCTGTTGATAGAGGCAACGCATGTATTTCGATTGCATGGTGATCAGAACAGATTCTGATCAGATTGCGCGGATGAGTAGGCTGATCTGGATCTGCACTGGTGACAAACGACATACATTTATGTCCAATTTCGTCAGTCACAGCCATACTTACGAAGTAAAATGAGGGCATATATTATTTCTAATCAGTGTATCTGTTGATAAGCATATGTACGCATATGTACACATGTAGCCTATATAGTTATGTTATAATACTTGAAAGTTTGCGTTCTGATTTCAATCATAAAGCAATAGTGATAACCCTAATCGTTTCACATATTCCCTTCTCCAGCATAAAAAGAACACAAATATCGATAAAAGTAAATTAAATGTGTTTGTGAGGTACACCAGATATATTTTTTAGCGCCGACATACATTATTATAGCGACATGCATGCATGTGCTCTCTATCATGCATTGATCATATACGAAAACGAGGCTATGATATGATAATGCACCTCGTTTACCTATTTTTGGACTCATCGATTGACCTCCAGCAACTTATTGTCTTCTGTCATTTATACGTGTGTGACCCAAACTGCGCTATGTGTATAACCGGTTTGTTAATAAACAGGTAGCAAGGTTGTTTTTATAGACTATGGGCCAGTTTCACTAAACTTTGTACGACTAAAATGTTCGTAAGTGCAACATTATGATAATCTGTAAATATCACATTATCATTGTTTTCTTGTAACCAAGTATTGAATTTACATTTATAGAGCGTAGGCTGCATATGCAGCCTATGCTCAATAAATGTAAATCCATCTGCCGAGCACATCCCGTTTCTGTGCCGCGTCAGATATGTTTTCCCATTCACGGCACTAACCTACTTTTCTATTTATCCCATCAACACCTACAAATGGCTGTAAAATGTAAAAATATAACCCCAGCCACCGAACATATTCATACGCAGTGATTAGGTCGTATTGACAGGATATCAAAAATGTTTCACGGCACCGTGTTTCACGGCACATACGCACTGTGTTGACGGGATAAACTTGCATCTCCAGCAACAAGAGCACTGTCGTATACTATGCTGGTTATCATGGGCCCGTTTCACTGAACGTCGTATGAATAAAATGTTCGTACGTGCATATTTAGGATCGTCTGGCACTTTCAATTCATGAATTTACATTTATTGAGCATATGCTGCATATGCAGCCTGTGTTCAATACAGAAAATGCAATAATATTTTACAGGAAAACGTTGTTAATGTGAAATTTACAGACTATCATAAGTTTGCACTTACGAACATTTCAGTCGTACGAAGTTTAGTGAAACGCGCCCCTGACTTCTGGACGCTCGCACCTAATAGTATATGAATGGTGACAGCTGGATGCTACATCCAAAAACATAACACTGTCTGCATTTAGTCTGCTTAATGGTGACACTGGTCTCCTAACACATTGAGTTTGTATCAAGGAAAGTAACATAATGTCAAGAAGTGTGATGCAAAGCTATGGATAGGTATAGCTGTCTTAAGATCACTAGTTACATAGAATTATGTCTTTGCGTTATAATAATAGGCGCATCTTACATAATACAGGGTGGTAACATTATAACATTTGGTCGTGGCAGTATAATACTATGTGCTCGAGTATAATAAATAAGGGTGGTAAACATATAGCATGATGTCGATACAGTATAATATATGTGTACCGAGTATAATATGGGGTGGTAACAGTATAACATTGGGTCACTGCAGTATAATACTATGTCCACTGAGTATAATATAGGGTGGTAACAGTATAACAATTGATCGATACAGTATAATACCATGTTCACCGAGTATAATATAGGGTGGTGACACTATATCATTTTGTTGATACAGTATAATACTATGTGCACTGATTATAATATGGGGTAGTAACTGTATAACATTTGGTCACTGCAGCATAACACAATGTGCACGGAGTATAACATTGGGTCAATACAATATAACAATATGTGCAGCGAGTATAATATACGGTGATAATGGTATACCATTGGGTCGATACAGTATAATATGTGCATTCAGTATAATATAGGGTCGTAACTGGATAACATATGGTATATAGGGTATAGCATTGTGTGCGCTCGCTATAATATTTGGTGTCGATCTCATAACATCCAGTACGTTCCTCATAATAGCAGCAGGCTCATTCGGAGCCTCTCGGTTGGCGTCCTATTGAACGGTTGCTGGTCAAAACGTACGAAAGTCAAAACGTACCCACCATTTTCGGTCAAAACATACCCATCCTGAAGTCAAAACGTACCCATCAGTAGAAGTCAAAACGTACCCATCGGTAGCACTCGGAAACCCTCGCACCATTTCGTAAATCGAAAATAATGACTCGGGCTTGAATCGTAGGTCGCCTATGTTTTTATTTACATTGCGTCTATGGTAATACCAGAAGGCCTCCGTGTGACCGATTTACCTATTCGTACGCGTTCCATAAGGTACCAGTCAACCAAGATTTTATAATATTTTAGCATTACTTGGCCGAGCGAGCACTTCCGCAAGTTGTTTTCTCAGATACCCTCTTCATATATTCACAGAGGCTGTTTGCTGTATACACCTGTTACATTATATGTCAAGAAACTTTAGTAGCTACACAAATCAAATTGGCATACAGCTAAGAGCATTTATAATGTGTAAAAGTTAGCATGTGGTTGTCATTTCTGCACTTATTCCGTCATGGCCGCTGGACTAAAGGCGCCAGAAAGCTATGTGACGTGCGGAGTTTGCACCAACAAATAATGTGTGAATCAAGTCTACATGTATACCTGCCCACACTGATCATAGTCTGTACTGGGACTGAGTGATTCGTTTTCGAGCCACAAACCTCTGTTTCAGACTGTTAAAATTGCGCTCCAAACAGCAAACACACATTTCGAGCCGAAGATGCGTACACTTTTAATCTGAATATGCTCACTAAATGGCCCAGATCAGAGTTTGGCACATAATTTTACAAATATTTGCTTTTTTCAACTGAAATAGCATAGGATGGTGAGTATTTAATTTTAAGTCACATTCAATCACCACAGACAGGCAGTTTTGGAATATTCAGTAAAAAGCCCATAGGAAAACTACGAAACTAAGCCTTTTTCAAGTGGACTGGTACCTTAAGAACTTTATTTCATAAAATTGTATACACTAATCTGCTTTTCACAGAGAGTGTATTCAGTTTGAGGCAAAACTATGCAAAAACTATACCGTCTGGAGAAATATCAGACACACAGCGGTCATTTTCATTCGAGGCACATGTGCTGCCGAAATGACTCCTTACTGCATGTTCTCCGTTCTGCGACTCCTTGTAAACAGGGATCATTACACAGCACATGTGTGAAGTACAGAGTCACTTTAGTTTGTGCCTACCTATTACACTATACCTGGTGCAGCAGTCCAGCCCAATAGCAGCAATAACTTACTGGAAAGTGAGTGGTGATTTACTCTGTACAGCACTCGCTCCACTCGGACGACAAGATTTCCCGCGGGTCGAAACGCACAATTCTAGGCTCCAACTTCACACCGGGTTCCGCTTGTCGGTTAACTACAATGAACAAAATAGATACGCGTGTTGGTATTTAGCAAGAAAAGATTGGTTAGCGGTCATTATAAGCAACATCGACAGTTTACACGATGAACATGTGGGCCGAAAGCATAGCGCTCGAAATCGGCTTTATGCAGAATACAGGAAACTTGAAAATATATCAACAATTTATGGGAAATGGCCTAGCTATATTTAAAAAATAGTAGGCCATAGTTATTGCAATAACACAGTTTACTTAAACATTAGTGACGTGAGGCTGCTCCAAGATTATGTATGGTAGGTATCCGACGAACAAGTGCAGATGTGGACGACATACGCTATGCCGAAAGCTACAGCTCCCTGCCTGACCCCTGCGGGTGACCGTACATTTTAGAATACCCAGCCTAACACATTCAGACGGCAGCGGTTAGGAGAGAAAGAAGTGTCATTTAGAACACTGCAGTGACTCGCGCAAATAAAATGTACCAACGCACACAATAAAGTGAAATTCGACATTACAGCGCGCGAAAATCAATACGTCGATTTCACCAATTGACGACTATATCCTGATAAAACGATCGCTTACGGAGAGGCGGCAAGACTTTCTGATGAAATGGGACATCATTTGAAGCGCCACAGGGTCATCAAACATTTTCCAAGAACAATAAACACTCCTTTAGATAGTAATAATAAACCTGTTTTCTGCTTAAGGTACCAGTCCACCAAGATTTTATAATGTTTTAAAAAAATTTGGCCGAGCGAGCACTTCCGCAAGTTTTCCGCAGATACCCTCTTCATATATTCACAGAGGCTGTTTGCTGTATATACCTGTTAAATTATATGCCAAGAAACTTTGGTAGCTACACAAATTAAAATGGCATACAGCTAAGAGCATTTATAATGTGTAAAAGTTAGCATGTGGTGGTCAATTTCTGCACTTATTCCGTCATGGTCGCTGGACTAAAGGCGCCAGAAAGCTATGTGACGTGCGGAGTTTGCACCAACAAATAATGTGTGAATCAAGTCTACATGTATACCTACCCACACTGATAATAGTATGTACTGGTACTGAGTGATTCGTTTTCGAGCCACAAACCTCTGTTTCAGACTGTTAAAATTGCGCCCCAAACAGCAAACACACACTTCGAGCGGAAGATGCGTACAATTTTAATCTGAATATGCTCACTAAATGGCCCAGTTCACAGTTTGGCACCTAATTTTACAAATATTTGCTTTTTTCTACTGAAAATAGCATAGGATGGTAAGTATTTAATTTTAAGTCACATTCAATCACCACAGACAGGCAGTTTTGGAATATTCAGTAAAAAGCCCATAGGAACACTACGAAACTAAGCCTTTTTCAAGTGGACTGGTACCTAAACCATTCTAGTTCATCAGGGTTTAAGTTTACTGGTTGCAACTCACAGGGTGCCGAATACAGAAAACTAAGCAGCAATAAACTGGGAACCTGTAACTCTGCCTCAGCTCTAGTCATACCAATTACAGGACGCAAGTAAGCACGGAACCAATACATCATGTACATTAACCGACAACAATTAGTGGATCTATGCATTCAGTCCGTTACGATTTAGTTTCAGTTTGGAGGGACTACCTGTAATGTTTTAGATATAAATGTAAACTGCTAAATTGTGACTGTGATTGGAGAAATTGTGGCTTATGGTATCTTTTGTGGACCCTGTAGAATCCAGATCAGCCTGCGCATTCTCGCGCCAGTCTGAATCAGGGTCTGCACTGTCGCCATTCAGTCAGCAAGAAGGCCGTAACCAAGGTATATACCAAGACGAGGCAGAACCAAGTCCCGACAACGAGGTCAGGGAGCATTCTCTCCGCCACCACCCCAGGGATTTGTTTAATTCTTGACATAAAACAAATGATCGGCAAATTCCTGCCTCGTCTGTCTCATCATGGTTATGGTACTGGTCAGGGAAACATCAGTCCTGCTTCTAATAGTGTATGTTCTTATCATTCCTCAAGACTGAGCTGTAAGACCCAGGGCGAGACTGGCCAGATATCCCATACTTTCGCGCAGTCTGATCAGATCAGAGTCTGCACTGGTCACCATTCAGTCAGTGAAACATCAGTTCTGTTTCTAACAAAGTATGTTCTTATCATTCCTCAAGACTGACCTGGAAGACCCAAAGCAAGACTGGCCATATATCCCATAAGCCCCATTTCTCCACACATAAAACATAAATGTGTTTTAATCTTGGGTTTCACTATAACTTATCTTAGATTGTAAATTGTCTGAGACACTACGGCAACCTAACAGGCGTCTCATTTACAGATTTCATCATATTATTCAAACTCAATTACATTTGTTTCAAAATAATGTTATTCTCTTCAATTTTTTATATGAAAATGTTGCGTTAAATTTTGTGAATTTTAAAATGGATGCTAAAATAGATTTTATAAACGAGTTACAAACGAGTTACAAACTTTATTTTTTTCCTTCGATAAATAATTTCCAAGTTATATCGCCATGGTTTTGTGTAAATGTCTTATACATTTTTCTTTGTTTTGGCTCATGTTAAATTTCGTAGGTTGACTTTATTTGATTTATTGGTATTTAACGGCCTATCAACAGCTAAGGTCATTTAATGCCGGGCCAACAGGTTCGATCCCGCATTTAACCAGCTGCTTTGGTGGGGGGGGGGGAGGGATCCTAAAATCAGTACGGAATAATTACATAAAAATAATTTTTTTTATTAATCCCTGAAATTCGAACAGTGGAAAACTGTAGGACTAGTTCGATGTACAAGACTAAAGTTTATGGACGCACAGACGGCGCCACAACATAATGT
>CM055270.1:53077598-53089324 GCA_029237695.1 Conchocele bisecta | reverse complement strand
ACTCGGTGGGATACTAACTTTAACACAGACACAATGACGTCAATGTAACCACTACTACAAGCACTCTGCAAGCAGGCTTGAACATTAACGGCGTGTTTGACATACTGGGCCTGAATTCAAGATTATAAACTTTTCTGAGCACATAAGCCTTAATGCATGACGAATCAAAACGTCAAAACGCCGTCTGCATGTTATATAATCTTACTATTGGACACACCTAAAATCAAATTCAGTCAACCAATCAACATGCTTTCTCATGTTTATTCGGAGTTTATTTTGACTTGCTCAGCAAGTTTTATAATCATGATTGAAATAATAATTGACTGATAACAATGAAAATGGCATACATCAGTTTATTTCATGTATTCATTCATACTGTGGACAAATTACACAATTATTTGACATTCCATCTAAATGATATAAAATGATTCGATTGTACACGTACATGCATCACTTAACCGAATACATTTACAATTCTAAGCTTATTATAATATATGTTTGTTATAGAAACTACTTTTCCATAAACTGAAACCTTAATGCACTGAATTGAACCAGATCAAAACGTAGATTCACTTACTAGCAAATCCACGTACTCTTCTGTTTTAACCCTGCTAAAATGTAAAATTATGTGGCAACATGCACCACCATGTTTACATCAGTCCACATGAGCAACATACTTAATAATTTTTTGAATTACAAATATTCAATGAAAATGATGTGTTTACATGTTTGTATTTTATTTCACTGGAGAACTGAGGGCTTATGGTATTTGTGCCCGTACCTCGTGATTTGCTAGCAAACTCCTGCAGCTTGTTTTTGGATGTATATGTTTTATTTGGAGCATGGTGGGTGTTTTGCTAACTAAATGGCGAATAGCGCATACATTGATCATACAATATGCATGCTGGTATGTGCCGAACACTGAACACAAATGTCCAAAGCTCCATTTCTCCAACCATATTCACTTTGAACTGTTAACGACACTCAATAGATAAGCAGTGACCTTGTTCGCTATACTGAGTGAAATTTATTTGCAGTACATCAAGAGACAAACTACATACTGATTAGCTGCAGTGACTTCAAAATGTCATATACATAGTTTAAAACAAAACCAGAATTTGGGAGCATTCTAAATTCAGCACTAACAATGGGGTTACACTTGGTGCATCTTTTAATCAGTCACAATAATATGTCATGACAGGAACAGCAAGCATAAGGAATTTATATGCACCTGGACTTTTAAATTCATCAGACAAAAATCAATCAAATTTTTATCTGGACATTTTGACCGTTTCAATCCGTTGGTAATTGGTATAAAATTATTTTGAAATTTTACGTGCGGCTAAGGCTCGCATGAAATTAAATTACTGAATATCATCCCCACCTGCCCCTTAAAAACTAATGTCAGATTAATGTTTTATTTATATATATTTGAGGAAAAATCATTAATTGTCGTTTTTTACAACACTTAAAACAAGAATATGTGGCAGATTGGCAAAAACTGTGGCAAAGTTAATTTACCAAAAGTGATAAGTATTCATAAACACAGGTGTGAAGGTCGTATTCAGGGCAGCATAGATGTGTGACATTTGTGCACAGGTCTTGTGTAAACTCCGGTAAAATAAATAATGTGTGAAAAAATTCAGAGTTGTGAAGGTCAGGGTCATATTTGTCCACAAGTGTGATGTATTGAAATATTATAGTGATCCATCAAGGGATAAAGAAGTTATGACATAATTGAGAAACTCCTGCGAAACTTGTTAATGTGTGAAAAAGTTTAAAGTTGTTAAGTTCAACAGGTCTAGGTCACATTAAGGGCAGCATGGATGTGTGTGGGCATTTGTCCACAAGTATGGTGTGTTGAAATCTTTAAGTAATTTAAAAATAATATTTGCCCTTCGGCATGGGGAAACATAGGTGGGGTGGGGAACCAAACTATGGATGATAGCAAACATGATGCACAGTAAAGAAGTTATTAGAGAATGTAGAAACGTGTACGCATCTACTGGACACAAGTTTCTAGTAAGTTGACATTGACCTTGGGCATGGGGGTGCATGGGTGGGACGGGGATTGAACATATGAATAATAGACATGCACATGAAGTTTCAAGCCAATCGGTCATACGGTAATAAAGTCATAGCAGAATGGAAAATGTGACGGATGGACGGACGGACGACTTTTCCATCCCTATATTCCATTTTCGCTACTCGGTGGGATATAACATTAACACAGACACAATGACGTCAATGTAACCACTACTACAAGCACTCTGCAAGCAGGCTTGAACATTAACGGCGTGTTTGACATACTGGGCCTGAATTCAAGATTATAAACTTTTCTGAGCACATAAGCCTTAATGCATGACGAATCAAAACGTCAAAACGCCGTCTGCATGTTATATAATCTTACTATTGGACACACCTAAAATCAAATTCAGTCAACCAATCAACATGCTTTCTCATGTTTATTCGGAGTTTATTTTGACTTGCTCAGCAAGTTTTATAATCATGATTGAAATAATAATTGACTGATAACAATGAAAATAAAATGGCATACATCAGTTTATTTCATGTATTCATTCATACTGTGGACAAATTACACAATTATTTGACATTCCATCTAAATGATATAAAATGATTCGATTGTACACGTACATGCATCACTTAACCTGAATACATTTAACAATTCTAAGCTTATTATAATATATGTTTGTTATAGAAACTACTTTTCCATAAACTGAAACCTTAATGCACTGAATTGAACCAGATCAAAACGTAGATTCACTTACTAGCAAATCCACGTAATCTTCTGTTTTAACCCTGCTAAAATGTAAAATTATGTGGCAACATGCACCATGTTTACATCAGTCACATGAGCAACATACTTAATAATTTTTTGAATTACAAATATTCATGAAAATGATGTGTTTACATGTTTGTATTTTTCACTGGAGAACTGAGGGCTTATGGTATTTGTGGCCAGTACCTCGTGATCTGCTAGCACACTCCTGCAGCTTGTTTATGATGTATACTGTTTATTTGGAGCATGGTGGGTGTTTTGCTAACTAAATGGCGAATAGCGCATACATTGATCAGACAATATGCATGCTGGTATGTGCCGACACTGAACACAAATGTCCAAAGCTCCATTTCTCCAACCATATTCACTTTGAACTGTTAACGACACTCAATAGATAAGCAGTGACCTTGTTCGCTATACTGAGTGAAATTTATTTGCAGTACATCAAGAGACAAACTACATACTGATTAGCTGCAGTGACTTCAAAATGTCATATACATAGATAAACAAACCAGAATTTGGGAGCATTCTAAATTCAGCACTAACAATGGGGTTACACTTGGTGCATCTTTTAATCAGTCACAATAATATGTCATGACAGGAACAGCAAGTATAAGGAATTTATATGCACCTGGACTTTTAAATTCATCAGACATAAATCAATCAAATTTTTATCTGGACATTTGGTAATTGGTATAAAATTATTTTGAAATTTTACGTGCGGCTAAGGCTCGCATGAAATTAAATTACTGCATGTCATCCCCACCTGCCCCTTAAAAACTAATGTCAGATTAATGTTTTATTTATATATATTTGAGGAAAAATCATTAATTGTCGTTTCTTACAACACTTAAAAACAAGAACATGTGGCGTGTCGGCAGACGAATGCCCCCGGTGGCAGATTGGCAGAAACGGTGGCAAAGTTAATTTACCAAAAATGATAAGTATTCATAAGCACAGGTGTGAAGGTCATATTCAGGGCAGCATAGATGTGTGACATTTGTGCACAGGTCTTGTGCAAACTCAGGTAAAATAAATAATGTGTGAAAAAGTTCAGAGTTGTGAAGGTCAGGGTCGTATTTGTCCACAAGTGTGATGTATTGAAATATTATAGTGATCCATCAAGGGATAAAGAAGTTATGACATAATTGAGAAACTCCTGCGAACTTGTTAATGTGTGAAAAAGTGTGAAAACAGGTCTAGGTCACATTAAGGGCAGCATGGATGTGTGGCATTTGTCCACAAGTATGATGTGTTGAAATCTTTAAGTAAATCTTCAAGGAATATAGAAGTTATGATGAAACTATGCTTCATTCACTGTTGTCACTTGTTGCTGTTCAGAATGGTTGTGACATTGCTAAATCATGGATGGCAAAATAACTTTTTTTGTAACCAGAATATCTACGCAGCCAAATCAACTTCATAGGCACTGTGTATACTGTGTGTGCTAGGTGCGAGGCTCAATGGTGCTAGGCTCAATAACTTCAATTTTAACAATTGTACACGGGCGATGTAAATGACTGGCAATATGTTTAGTGGATCCCAGTCTTATTTAGTTCATTGTCTATTTCTGCTATGACGATGTCTTGCTTCAGTTGTTGGTTGTGGTACAGGTGGGAAAGTTCTTCGGCTGGAACGAATTGATGCCAATAACCTTCATCGAACTCGCCTGTAATAATAACAGAGTATTTGCTATTGAAGACAAATACCATCAGACTGCAGTCACAAGTGTTTCCAAAATGTTTCAGAACTGTTTTATTAGGCATTGTAAATGGGCCGGAGTCCTTAAGTTTTGTGAAAACAACGTATGATATGCGACAAAGTTGGGGAAAATGTGAACAGATCATGGACAGGCCTCTCTTTATGATTCTACATGGGCATATTAGTACATCTGTTAATACCCTAAAAATGACCGACTGCTACCATTCGTGCGGGCAAATTCTAACTGTGACCTTATGAAAGGTACATGTATATACATCATCGAAAATCTCAGGTGGCCATGTCGGACTCATAGCTTAGTACATGTAACAGAAATCACGTGGTTTCCATGGCAACCACCATATTCACAATATACAGAGAACATACATTGTAAAGTGATCCTGACCAAGTTGCTGTTCATGGTGTAAGGTTTATTTGTCTCAGAATCGTTAACATGATAATGAAGAATATTTTTCTTCATTACTAAACTATTGTAACCGTGTGTATGGAGACGAAAATCCAATATGGCCGCCAAAATACACGTTTCGCCATGCAACTTCTTCTAAATGACACACTTATAGTATCTAAAATATGGTGCTAGCAGCCATATATCATGTGAAAATCGATAACAATTCATTTTATAAACGATTTAGTGGATAATATCCAGCATGGCTGCCAAATTTCGACATTGTGTCGTATGTTTGCTGCAACGGCCCGCGGTGTATGCTATTTACAGCACTCTTCAATCTTCTGCTAGCTCGACCATTGATCCATGCAAATGTTTTGTAACAAGCAGTTATCTGCATTTTCCATAGTACTTGATGTATAGATGACATATGGCCTGGGTGGGAACCCGCCAGTGGCTTAGAATTTTTACAATCCTAGATTGCGGCCAAGATGGCCGCCGTATGGTACTGGCACCTTAACGTTTGTTCTAGATAACGCATAGTAACGAACTTTGCGTCTAAATGTATGTTTTCAAGGTGGTAGAATGAGATTCTGAAGTTATTTCACCATTTCACGACCTTTGTGATGTAAATTAAAGATGGCCGCCAGATTACCATAACATTTTTGTCTGTTAATACCGTAAAAATAGCCGACTGGTACTATTCGTGCGGACAAATTTTAACTATGCATTTGGGATAGGTACATGTATTGCAGTGTTAAAAAACCGGGGTGGCCGTGTGGCAGTGGCAGCTTAGTCCCAGAAAAAACGCCGTTTCTGTGGCAATCGGTTTTCCAGTAAAATAAATCTGAAGGTGGGAAAAAGCAAACCTACACACTCATCTTGTAAATCGAAATATATGGTTTCTTAAGCACTATCACACTTTAAAATGTTATTTGATGCTTGCTTAGTGTTGTAGGTACCAGAAAATGGCTTGTTATGCCAACTATATGTATGCGAACGTATTATAATAATGCAATACATGTGGGACATAAAGACAAAAATGTAACATAACAAAAAACATTAAACCTACACAACATGGGATTGCTCTTCACACACATTATATACTGATATGCATAATTAGGAAACGTGAGTGTAAGTAACAGCTATAATTTCCAACAAGGCACCGGTGTGCATTAAATGTCACAAATAATTACGGGAACATTGATCATGATATGACTGATCGAAGAGAAACAAAAGCTGCATTTAGTCTAATAAATCACTATAAAATCACAAAACACTATTTTATTTTCATAAAAAAACTACATGCTACAACATACTACTTGGAACATGAGAAATACATGCGTCCTAGCACTCGATCATAACACCTACTAGATGTATCCAGGATGGTCGCTACACTATTAACAATAGTATCATGCACTAGTATGAACCACTCGCTGAATATTGTATAATGAGATAGGTTTGTACATAAACCTGGGGCGGGGTCAATCCCCACGGCAGCAGGTACGTACATTATGTCTCGTATATACTATATTAGTTTAACAGGATGAGTTGTTTTCATGTATTCCAAGAAAGAGTGGGTCATACCATTTTACTTCATTTCCATTCACGTGCATGTTGATTGCATATACGTGTAGTTGATTCGTTCCGGTAAACATGTTTAACACATGTTGTACCTCCGTCATAACTATTTCACCAGTCTACTCATCATCATCCGTATCATCGTCGTCATTGTCATGTGATATCTCATCTCCCACTACATTGTCATCCTGGTACATGTTATCGTTTTATGTTTGGTGGCATTTGCATGCTGGAAAACACTTCAGGCCATTGGCCATGCACTGACAGTCATGAAGTATACACTTCTTACTACATTTGCATGCCATCAACTCCAACACGGCATCAGGGGCTAGTGGTCCTTTCATCCAGTCCACAAACAGAAGCTTATCCTCCACAGTCCAACCATGACCATGAGGGCTTGGTACATCGGGCGTTTGTTCCAAACATTTGCGCCAGATGGCAGTTTGATAGTTTGTGCGCTCCGAGTGCAGATACAAACTATCTGCACACGATGGCAGCTGTCCAGATTCTACATTGCCTTGTTTAGCCCTGAATAGTTCATATCGCAGGTCGTTCACGTGATTTGTGCGCGTCAAGTACAATTTGCATGTAAATTCCTGCAGAACGCTGTGAACAAATCTTGGGAAAGTGATCACTTATCTCCCAACTCGGTCATGGCTTTCTGAAATTTCTCATCTGTCAACATCAAACTCATGCCACTCAATAATTGGCTCATTCTCTGTTTTTGCATGCTTCGAATGTAGCAGAATGGGCGTATCTGCTTCTTCCTGAGATGTCAGCAATTCGTCGACAATAGATACATCATCTTTAGAAAGTTTGTTTATAGCATTGATCTTGTCGTCTGATGTACATGTACATCTCTTTGTCACCGAATCTTTTTCGATATACCGGACTTTGCCATGTGTCACATAAGAAGTTGTTCAAGGCGGCAGTCTTACTATCAGAACATACAAGTAGTCTCCTCCATTGATGAATACGGTGTCCGGCAACTATGTTGCTGAAAATCAACCCCGTGTCTGGGCTCCGTCTATCTCTCTCTGCAGACTTCACAGAAATGTCTGTATAAACGTCAAACACGACATCAATTATATCGCTACCACTGGTATATTGCAGTACAGACGCGAAGATAGCTCGGCCACTTCGCCGAATGTTTTTTTGTCATCGCTTACCTAGTGTATAATACTCATTGCATCAATGACGCATGCATGTGGTGTACTGATTTCGGCTGGAAAAACACCATTGTGTCCGAAGTCGTGGCTAACTTTGCTTTGTTTGTCGTTTTCATTGTTCCATCGCAATTAGCCAACGCCCATGGCAGTGGTCATAGTGGATGTTTTAACACATGGCGCATGTCCAAACTTCTGTTCATTGCAACCAACACCATATGACCAAACATTGTTTGGTCGGCCTTAAGGATAATTACCCTTTCAGCAACCTTTGTTTTCCTCGAATTCCGGATGTCATTGAATGTTTTTAGTTTCAATTTCGGTCACCTGTCATAACACGTTTAAGATGGTTTTCCCAAATACACGGGCATGTATTTCTCATAGTTCTGTCTATCATATGCGAAGAACCATGGGATAATTGCTCTTGTCAAGACTATATGAAGATCCCAGTTGCCCTCCCTATAAGCTCGGACAAGACCAAGTACGACGTCATCCAAATCAGTGTAGCTCATCCAAAAAGCAGAAAGGTCACCCCTGTCTGTTCTTAGGACATCTAGGTATGTACTGAACAGCTCGAAGATTGAGCCACATGAATCGTTGTTCAGTACTTCGCTCAGATTGTCTCGTGTTACTTCACTGTGACGTTTCCCTGTCACGATGATGGTATCATTCAGTTTGTGAGTTCAGTCTGGTGCTCCTTCAACAAGACGTAAAACCCCTTCCGATAAAGGTTGCATATGGATTTGTAAAATGCAATGTAATACGCACACAAGATGCAGATATGTCGTATTGTATCTAATTTATTGGTGTTATACACGGCACCAACTGATATGAATGGCTAAAAGCGTAGACACTGGCCTGCGGATGGGCATGCTGACCTGGGGCTACGCTGGTCGCGTTCGTCATAAGGTCCCTTTTATTAGTAGGCGGCCCCAAAACAGATGGAAAGACACGTAGACGCTCATGATTACAGACAAAAGGCCATAAGGAATGATTACTTATCGCAGGAGACGCTATGTACATAGTGTGACTGCTGATGACCCTTATATTTCTCTGCACGTTTAAGGAGTGGTGTAAATAGCATATAATGCCGTTGTGGCCAACATAAGGCAAATGCTGAAATTTGGCAACCATGTTGGATATTTACCACTAGATCGTTCATGCAATTACTTAATATCGATGTCCACATCCGATTTTAGATACTAAACTTATTAAAATATGTAATTTAAAAGAAGTTACATTTGCAAAACGTGTATTTTTTGGCGGCCATATTGGCTTTTCGTCCACATTTGTTCACAACGAAGAATATATTTCATTATTATGTTAACGATTCTGAGACAAATAAACCATACACCATGAACATAAACTTGGTACCCATCACTTTACAATATATACTTTCTGTATATTATGAATATGTTGGTTGCCATGGAAACCACGTGATTTCTGTTACTAAGCTGTGAGTCCGACATGGCCACCCGAGATTTTTGTAATGTATATACATATATACCTTTCATAAAATAACAGTGAGAATTTGCCCGCACGGATGGTATCATCCACCCTTCTGGCACATGCACTATATATGAAATAGTTATAGTTCACAAGCAAGAAAGCAGTTTATTAAAAATTCAACTATAACTTCTTATTGTTTATTACCAGCCCACTGCGAAGCGAAACCCCTAAACATGATTTCGAATCATTATATACTAGTATGTGATTGGCGGTGCAACACAAAGTGAGCGTGTGTGTGGGCAGTAATATGCTTTGCGTATTGTGAACTGATGACAACAAGGCATAAAATCAGTTCTAAATATAGCGCTGAACATTTATTGATTAATTTAATACATTTTGGCGAAAGCTTTGCAATGTGCGATTAATTGAAACGAAATGCCATTCTTTCATTCGTCGAGAAACTAGGGTAAACAATAAATACATATAATGGTTATTTATCATATGAGCACAAACAAAACAAGAACATGTGGTCTGTCGGCACGTGCCCCCGATGTTAGATTGGATAAGTCTGGCAAACTTCTTAACCGAAATAGAAAAGTGCTTAAGCAGGGTTGTGAAGGTCAAAATATCAAGGTCAGATTCAGGCCGGCATGGAGTGTTGGTGTTTGTTTGTTTATTAGCATTTAACGTCCTATCAACAGGTAAGGTTATGTAAGGCCGGGCAAACGGGTTCAATCCCGTTTTAACCTGCTGCATTGGGGGGGGGGGGGGGGAATCCCAAAATCAGAACGGAATATTTACATTGAAAAAAAAAAGCACATTCAGCCCTGAAATTAGAATAATGTGATCTGGTGCCAAAGACGTATGTGAAGGCCAAACCAGGTCTCCAGTCAGAATTCCGGTAAGGATGAATACCGATCGTTGAATTACCTGTCGTGTGCTCCCAACCAACCACGCATGGAGTGTTGAATTTGTGCACAAGTATGATGTAATGAAATATTAAAATAAACCTATAAGAGTTACATGTATAACAGCATTGAGAAACTCTGGCAAACTTATTAACAACTAGAAAATGTGCCATAGAACACGGATGCCCCATATATCGCGTTGATAATATGATAATAAACGAGGCAAGTGTGAAATTATATTAATGGGGGGTGGGGGGGGGGGGGGCGGCGGCCGAATAAAGAAATCTAAATAAACTGTGTGCATCTACTCATCATAAGGAAGCTACATACCAAATTTCAGGTCTGTAGTTATTACGGTTTCAAAAGTTTTACAAGTTACAAGGCAAAATTTTAAGTCGAAAAGGGGGTAATAATGCATCATAATGAAGCGATATATCAAGTTTCAAGTCTGTAGCTAGTACAGTTTCAAGGTACATGCCCGTTCAGTAGGCACACAATGTTCTTTATATCAGAGAAATCATCTGATACATTTTCTGGAAACTATACATTGATTCATAACTGTCTCACGAATTGATTGGCAATATTATACATTTTATATGAGATGTAAATTTTCACACTGATATCAAGGGCGATAACCGTGTGACCTTAAAATGTTAACTGACATTACTATTTATTCTCTGTATTTATTTTTTGATGTGCAATGATCATACTTTATAATCAGTGGAAAATATGTTCAGCGTTGATGATCAACAGGGCCAGAGTGGTTGATAAAACGTAATGATGGGGGTGGCATCGTGGCGGCGGGCATGCCCACTTACAAATCTCAGTATGGAGTAGATGCATGTGGCGTCACTGGGATTCATGTCCATCATTGGAAGAAAGACGATGGATGATTTCCCTGGATGATTGCCATGTTGTGCAAACTGCATCATCCCAGACCATGCTGGCCTTGGTGAGGCAAACAGGATGGCTGTCTTCCATATGAGGCCCATGTCGGCCGTTGGGTCTTGCGCCTCCATATTGACTAGCCTTTCGTAAGTGACTGCGTCTGTTCCACGACCTACTTCCTTATGGAACACAATTGGAACTCTCCCCATCATGGATACGTCAGGGGTGTCTTTTGCTCTGATGATGGGATCGGTGGACTTGGTAGCTGGTGTTACGGCAGCAATCATCCCCATGCCATGGAATGTGGACCCAATTTTTTTCTCAAAGCGTGGGCTAATAATGGGTATTCCGTTGACAACTGCACTTACCGGTATCGCTCATCAATAGCTGACATGTCTTTTCCCCGGTGGCGAACTTCGGTATGAAGTAGGAATAATGGTAGTCGTAAAGCGGTATCTTTGACAAGTCCAAAATGCACATCCCCGTTAGGACTGGCTTGTTCAGGACAACCGATTGGCGTCGGAGGTTAACCGCTACCAGCTTTTCGTGAAACACCCGACAGGATTCGAACGTCGGAAGAGATACCAATCGCTGCAACTCTACATCAGACGTGACCAGCTTCACATCGAGTTTATTTCTGAAATATATAACTCAATTGAGACTTTTCATGGGAAAATTTACATGTTGATATATAGTGTACATCCTGATCACCCTGCTCAATTGCATGGTAAAATATGGGTCTAATTATTATGCTCGCTACCGGCAGTAAGGATACTTCACTGACTGAGTAGCGAACAGTGTAAGCAATGATCAGACTGCGCGGATGCGCA
>CM055270.1:52922598-53072598 GCA_029237695.1 Conchocele bisecta | reverse complement strand
TGTCTGCTCGTAGTGGCCTCGGAACAAAAGTTGCAGAGTCGCTGAAATCGCTCCTATTTATAGGTTTTGTCAGGCCGAGTTGGACATGTTCCGTGACTTACGGAACTTGCCCAAGTTCCCGCACCGTGATTGGCTAGATTGTATCGACGAAATGTTCCGATCAGGCACGAGCCAAAACAAGCACAGCCAGTAGAAATGGCGGCTGCATTCAATACTTGATAGAAATTTGTCATAAATATATCGTATATTACGGAAAACAGGATGGAATTCAGGAATTATGAGGTCAATGAAGATGAACTATGAACTTGAATAACTAGGCATGGGTGAGGGATCGTGGTAATTCTCATAGATTAAATGGTAGCCTCGCACAGTCGCCACAAATGTAAGTACAAAGGAAGCAGGATTACATGTCTATTTTACATGACTTCCTACACAATAGCGACAACTTGCAATGGTAACTACCCCGCCTGCTCGACAAGAGTTCGTCCTCGAACTCGGGTTAAAACGAATTCAATTACATACATATATATACATGTCTACATTAAAAAAAAAAAAATCATCTGCAAGATAGTTATTCAGGCAAATTAGTATTACATGAAATGGTCATGCAGACCATTTCCGGTACTACTTAGAACAACAAAATAAATAAATGCCTTCAACAATAATGGTTTAACACTGTAGCAAGTAATGTAATACTATAATTAAAAATACACACTATGTGTGTGATAATTCATCACAACATGCACTTGTACTACTGTAGTTGTAGATCCATATTGTTATTGCTGCAGACGTATCTATCCTTACTAACGGAGGTTAACCGAGAATGTCACCATTGCCACTCAGATTACCAGGATCAATTGTCCACAGGATGATGAGTGAATCGTATATGGCAACCAGAGTATCAATGGAATAACAATAACGGAAATCCTCCGGATTCCGTCCCTCGCCTGCTGCATCTAACTATTTACCACAATATACTAGAGCTAAATGACGATATTGTCATCCGATTCCTGCCCACCCACATGGACTTATCCAAGTGAAAGCTAGCGAGAAGCGGAGGCCAATCGGCATATCTACACATTATGACAATGCATTACATCCATTAAATGCATTACAATTTCAACACTGTAAAGTAACTATATTTACAAGATTTTGTCGAGGTTAACCATCGATGCTGGCATTGATAAACAAATCTACAACCACAACCTATATGAGTGCAAATCCGAACATACTCGGCTAACAGCTCTGGTGAACCTCAACCAACAACTCATTTACCGAACTTCACGGTATCACATTTACATGTAGAACATACACACTGAATTAAGCTATTTCACCTATGGGTGTGACATATGGCTTTTAAAAGTAGGTAATTTGCTGTTATAGCTACTGTAAATATATCATCTTTTGGCCCTTACCTGCAGCCAGCTCAATATATGTATATGTCTAATTCCAATTACGAAAAAGACATAGAACACTCACTCACTTCCGCATACATGTATTGTTTATTATTATTAATCTAATTTGTTTAGGATTAGTTACTTAACATAAATTGTATGAGTGCATGACACAGGCAAATCAGCTTATTGTGCAAATAAAACTGCTGTATATGAACCATACCTGTAAGTATGTTGACCAGCGTAGCACCATTCATGCTAGGCAATATGTAGGATAATATCTTATTCCCTATTGCTATTTACTCAGCAAAATCATTAATATATCTACCAAATCTTATACCATGATCATCAGTGTTGTACTTAATATAATATGAACCAGACATGCATGTGTCCCTGTCGAAGAATGAACATGTTTGTCTTATTATTACTGATAGGTGCAGACAATGTCACTTAAAAAATGTTAGTACCCTCAATAAAAGTAGGATATTCATTGGAATTATAATTTGATTATTTATGATCCAGTGCTTTGTTCACTCTGGATAATATAAAATTGAACGAGTAAGTTATCTTTATATGTTCAATCATTGACAAGGGACTTGTATGTTATTACGGGTAGTTATGCCACAGTACATGCAAATCAGCACAGGACACCTCTATTACTGTCTAAATCTCCGACAGCCCACTTATCAAGTGGACATAAGAGTATCACCGATCATGGTTAAACTTGTCATTGGTTCAGACAGTAATATGATCAAAACTGCACCGCATTCGCACGAACTGCCGCAAAAGCAGTATGACAGAATCATAAGCTCCCCAAGCCATTTGGGATATCTAGCATCCAAATGATTTGTGGAGCTGAAAATCCGGCTTCTCCATCCAAACGCTTGATAGTCGGTAGGTTTTGTCCCCATCGCTGAACTCTTCGACTTTCCTGATGCACATTACATTTGATGGAATGAACTTCACCTAATAGTTCGAAGGTCCAGCCCGAATGGCACGATCCAGCGCGCGTTGTAACACTCCGCGTGAGGTCCGTCTTGGTAGGTGGATGGCACGCCCAGGAAAAACAAATTTGGGTCATGACAGTCCATCTCAGCTGTGGTCAAGGTCATTGGGTAATCCGGTTGCGGTGGTATGGTCTCTACGTTTGTATGGCTACATCCGGGTACGGGCTCCAAACTGTCGGTCTTGTCACCGATCGGGTCACTTCTCCGCCTGGGCCGTGACAGGTCGAGTGGTACGTCTGACACCAGGGGGGTGGTGGATTGTGATGCTGAGGATGTATGTATATCTGTTACCAGGGGAGTGCAGGGACGTGATGCTGAGGATGTATGTATATCTGTTACCAGGGGAGTGCAGGGACGTGATGCTGAGGATGTATGTATATCTGTTACCAGGGGAGTGCAGGGACGTGATGCTGAGGAGTTGGTAAGGGACGAAACGGTTGTACTAGGCGCTTCCCCATATATAACTTCCACTGTCTCCTCCACATGCAGGGTGATGTTGTCAGTGTCTGGGCTCACGAGGGTGTCGGATGCGGCGCAGAAGGGGCCGGGGGAGTCTATACGCACTGGACTCGGGAAGGAATGTTTCTCTCGCATGTGCCTATCCAACAATGCCTGTCTGCTCACGGCGACGTTGAATGTACAGTACTCGCACGATACTCGCTTTCCGTGGAGGTCGTGGAAATGCCGCTTCGCAGTTGCGGTGGTGGTGAATTTTTTACCACAGATGGGACAACGTGTGTTGGTCTTACTCTGGGTGGCCAATGTTGCTCCTATGCAACGATAGCAACTATGGGGGCTCCATATTTCTGCCAACAGACAAAACAAGGTGGCATATTTCAATTGGGAAACTCAGGAACGAGTTTATATGCGGTGTGTAACTGGGATCTGGGATGAGGGGATATATGGGGTTGGAAACGGGGAAACTGGAATGAGGAGTGTATGGTGGGAAACGGGGAAACTCGGGAACGAGTTTATATACGGTGGGAATCTGGGATGAGGGTGGGTATGGGGTGGGAAATGGGAAACTGGGATGATGGGATATATGGGGTGGAAACGGGGAGGGAAACGGGGAAACTGGAAGGAGGGGTACGTGGGGAAACGGGGAAACGGGAACGAGTTTATATACGTGGGGATCGGATGAGGTGGGTATGGGGTGGGAAACGGGATGAGGGGATATGGGGGGAAACGGGAGGGACACGAAACTGGAATGAGGGGTGTATGTGGGAAACGGGAAACTCGGGAACGAGTTTATATACGGTGGGAATCTGGGATGAAGGGTGGGTTATCGGGGGTTGGGAAACCGGGGATGAGGGGACATAATGGGGAGTTGGGAACCATAGGGAGGGACACGGGGAAACTGGAATGAGGGGTGTATGGTGGGAAACGGGGAAACTCGGGAACGAGTTTTATATACGTGGGAATCTGGGATGAGGTGGGTATGGGGTGGGAAACTGGGATGAGGGGATATATGGGGTAGGGGTGGGAAACAGGGAGGGAAACGGAGAAACTCGGGAACGAGTTTATATACGGTGGGAAACTGGGATGAGGGGGTGTATGAGGTGGGAAACGGGGAGGGAAACAAGTTTCATAAGGTGGGAAGCAAACGTATATGGACTACTGGGAAGCAGTAGTGAACGGTTTTAGCCGGTTAACATGCACAACTTTTGGGTGTGACCTTACACATTTCTGAATTTTCATGGTTACCTCAGATATGACCTTAATGACATTGAAGGGACCTTCCCACTTCATTTGTAATTTTGGGGAAATGCCTTTCGTTTTGGTGTAGAGCCGTAACCATACTACATCACCTTCATGATACGTGGTTTTACGGACCTTGCGGTCGTATAACCGTTTCTGTTTGAGACTGGCTTTGGTCATTTGATCTCGGGCCAAATTCTGCACAACTTTCAAATGCTTTTGCAGCTTATGGACATATGCGTGGTGGTCAGTTTCTGGTTCGTTGGGCGGGGGCGGGTATAGTAGGTCTACTGACAAATCTACCTCGCGACCGAGCATCATCAGGTTGGGGGGTGAGTCCAGTACTCTCATGTTGGGAGGAGCGGTATACCATGAGCAAGATGGGCAATATTTCATCCCAATCTCTTTGATCGGGAGATATATATTTGCTCAGCATATCCTCAAGGGTCCTGTTAAGTCGTTCTACAATACCATCACTTTGGGCGTTGAATGGGGTGGTTCTTGTCTCTTCACAATGTAGCAAGCTACACAACTGTGCAAATAGTTGCGATTCAAACTGGGGGCCTTGATCAGAGTGGATGGTATGTGGTATGCCAAAGCGGACGATAAACTGTTCCAATAGCGGTGTTGCCACAGAGGGTGCTGTTATAACCCGCAGTGGATAAGCCTCTGCACAGCGGGTAAAGTAATCTGTGACAACCAAGACATATTTGTTGCCACGGTGTGTCTCTGGCAAGGGGCCCATTATATCCAACGCTACTCGTTCTATGGGTATACCCACGTTGTATGACTTCAATGGGGCTTTTCAGGGACCAGCAGGCATTTTTCGGGCTTGGCAAGTCACACACTGGTTGCATACTCGCAGTATATCATTCTTATATCCAACCCAGTAAAATTTGCTACGCACTCTCGCTGTAGTCCTTGTTACTCCCAGGTGACCAGAACACACATCATGGTGCAACATACGCAACACTTCCTCTATCCATACTTTGGGCAGCGCAAGTTGCAAACGGGTATTTTCAGAACGGGAATCATACCACGTTCTATACAGAACACCATTGATCACAGATAACCTATCCCACTGTGAACGGTAACGTTTAATCTCTGGGCCAAGGTGGGAAATATCAGTCCATTCAGATTTTCTTTGTCTCACATCCTTCCATTCTAGGAAAAGGCGGAGAACCGTGTCTGTTTCCTGACACGCCCTAATTTCCGGGAAACTTGTTGAGTTAACCCACTGGGTACTCAATGGGGATTCCTCTATGCTATCATCATCTGGCTCACCATCAGGTAGGGTTTGTATTTTTCTAATCTCACAATCACAATCCTCCTTTTTCGATGCTCTCTCTTGCTCTTGGGTCTCCCGTCTCTCACAATGAGCACATGGGTGACATGGCAAGCGGGACAGACCATCGGCGTTACCATTCATGCGGCCTGGCCGATACACAATGGTAATATCATAGGTGGAGAGTACCTGAAGCCAGCGGGCTAGCTGACCTTCAGGGTTTTTGAACTTAAACAGCCAGGTGAGGGCACCATGATCAGTACGGATAGTACACCGGGACCCATACAAGTAATGGTGGAAATGTTTTACACTCTGGAATATCGCTAGAAGTTTTCTTCTGGTGATACAATAATTTCTCTCTGGGCGGTTCAATGATTGGCTATAGTAGGCTATAACTCTTTCATGGGAGTCATGGACCTGGGACAGGACAGACCCTACGGCGTAGGATGACGCGTCTGTATCTAGTATATATTCGCGGCCATCGGTGATGGGGAATGCTAGTATGGCAAGGGAGGTAAGGGCCTGTTTCAATTGTGCAAATGATGTTGCACACTGGTCAGTCCATTGAAATGTTTCACTCTTCTGGGTAAGTTTGTGTAAAGGTTGTGCTATTTCAGCAAAGCCTTTGACATATCGTATATAGTAAGAGCAAAATCCTAGCAAGCTCCTAACTTGTTTCACGGTTTTGGGTTGTTGCCAATTTTGGACTGCCTCAGTTTTTGCCGGATCTGTGGAAATGCCATCCTTCGAAACTACATGACCGAGAAAGTGTATTTTGGGCTGAAAGAAGTGGCATTTCTTGGGCGAGATCTTGAGGCCGGCAGTACCTATACGGGCGAGTACTTGACTAAGTCGGTCCATGTGTTCGTCGAATGTCTTAGAAAATATGACCATGTCGTCAATGTATAGCAGACATACGGTCCATTGGAGGCCTGAGAGGACATGTTCCATTAGTCGTTCGAAGGTCGGGGGTCCATTGCAAAGGCCGAAGGGTAAGACCCGTAACTGATAGAGACCTAGTGGGCATGTGAATGCTGTCTTTTCGGCGTCCGCTGTTTCCATGGCAACCTGCCAATATCCGCTCTGGAGGTCAATAGAGCTAAACCAGCTGGTGCCTCCCAACGCATCGAAACAGTCCTGCGCTCTCGGGAGGGGATACGAGTCTTTTTGAGTACATTCTTTCACTTGTCGGTAATCCACACAGAAACGTGTAGATCCGTCTTTCTTGTCTACAAGTACAATGGGGCTGGCCCATGTACTAATGGAAGGCTCGATTATCCCATTGTCCAACATAGACTTGATTTCTCGCTTCGCGATATCCATCTTATTCATAGGTAATCTGCGCGTCCGTTGTTTTGTTGGGGGGTGATCACCGGTCTGTAACTTATGGCATATGATCTCTGTGCGTCCAAGATCATATTTCGAACTAGCAAAGACAGTCTTGTGTTTCAACAGCATACTTGCGAATTTTAGTCTTTGCTCCTCATTTACGTGTTCTATATTCTCATCCCATACTATTCGCAGATAGTCTGGGAGCGTGTCGGCGATTTCATCTGCGCTGGACGACGAGATATGCATAATATCATTATACGGGGTTGTGGTTTTATTGTTTTCGGATACCGGGTGAATATTATCTACAGCTTCCGTTGTCGCTGCGACGGTTTTCTCACGAAGCGTCTGCGTTTCCGAGGTAAGGTTTAGTAATCTCAGAGATACACAACCCCTGCTTGCATCTACCAATGTCCGTGCTACAAGTACGCCATTTTTCGCGAGAGTGCCACTAGGTATTGATTCGACAATCGCGTATTTCATGTGAGCCAAATCGGATAGTTCTGCTTGCACCTGCGCCCCGACTACAATTTCTGAACCGGCGGGAATCGCGACTGTGGACTCTATGGTTATTCTAAAGGTAGATGCAACTAGTTGACTCTGGAGTTTGCACGGAATAGTATGTTCACCGATGCGGAACTTGCTGTTTACTATATCAATAATACACCCGTGATTGAACATGAAATCATAACCAATTATGGCCGGGACCTCAACTTCCGCAATGGTCATTTTATGGTGAATGACAGTGTCGTTAAAGTCGATGGGGAGAGTGACATTGCCTAATGGCACACTAACATCACCATTGGCCATGCGCAATTGAGTAGTGGGTGAGCTGAGCTCGGGGCTCGCATCGCGGGGTATCTGATTAAACATTTTCGGACTGATTACCGATACAGTGCTTCCCGTATCTAGCAATGCGTGCATGCGTAGTCCGCAAATGTTTATAACCACAAATAAAGCGTCCGGTTTACCATTCCTGTTTCTATTATTGTCACTTTTGGGTCGTGTGTTTTGGTCTCTATTAGCTGAGGCTTGACCCTCGGTCCCAGCTAATACCAGTTTTCCTGGTTCTGTTGTGAATTACGGAATGTCTGTGTCCGTCTATTACTGTTTCGTCCTCCAGTCGGCGCCCGGCCACGTCCCATAGTCACTGAGGGAGTATGTGCCATGTCTGTCCCGTCAGGGTTGAAGTTCTGATTATCTCTATGTCCCATTAGGGGTTGAGACAGATGGGCTCCTGTGCGACGCTCATTAATGCGACCATTGGGGTTTGGCTGGAAGGCATCGCCAGGGTTACCCAGGGGTTTATTTGGGCAGTTATAGGACATATGACCTTGCTGTTTGCAAGAGCGGCAGGTGACGGGGGCACGAGGCAATGGACATTCGCGGGAAAAATGGCCAGGCTGTCTGCAATTATAGCAAACACGTGGGTCTGTTTTATCCGCACGCGACACGGAGGTTTCCTTTTGAGAGTTAGAAATTACTTTCCTCTCCCTAAGAGCGTCTGAGATTTCTTCTAAAACCTCGTCTTGGTAACATAATCGGTTTGGGGGTAATTCGCTATATTCCGATTGCATTCGTATGCCCTGTTTTAACGCTTGTCTACCGTTCGCATTTCGCGGTCTCGTATTTCATCGCGATTCTGAGCCCGTCCTCAATAGTCTGTGGCTCCTTAACTGCTATAAATTGTTCTAGATTCTAATCATTTATTGCCTCGATAAAACAATCTAAGGCCATTTCCTGTCTGTTATCATTTGTTAATGACGGGTAGGCCATGCGCGTGAGTTTCTTTATATCATGAGCTAGCTCGGGCAGAGACTCATCTTTTCTCCGTAGACGTTGCTTCAATTGAGCCTTATACACGGTTGACTGATTTCCCAGTTGAAATCTGTCCCTCAGTGCTGATACCAACGCGTCAAAATGTATGTTCATTCCGGAGTCAAGTTCACTTAGAACTGATTGCGCGGCACCGCGAAGATTACATGCTAACTTGGAAGCTTGCGTGTCGTCACTCCAGTTATTTCCACGGGCCGCAATTCTGAATTGGACCAGATAATCGTGTAGGTTCCCCGTGCCGTCGAATGTACCGATTTTCACAAATTATGCTCGACTATGTCGGTTTTGGGAATATTGTGGACCTTCACTGGCAGAGGAACGTGGATTATAGGGAAAATTCGAGCCTCGCGCCGCTCGACTATCGTAATTCCGGGGCCTGGGCGACAATGACCTGTATCTATTGCTCATATTCGTGTCTCTGTGGTCTAGTGCGAAATTATATTGTTCCGTAAATGGCTCATCGTAACGAGAATTATCCCTGACCATATCAGGATAACGCGATGAGATATGCGACTGACTACTCCGAACGGGATAACTGTCACTACGCGGGTGTTCATGATCTCCGAGTCCGTTACCCGCTGAAATGGGTGGGACATACGCGGAATAACCCGAGATTCAAGCTTCCTGACTTGCGATCTCAGAGCAGACAGTTCTGCTCGTAGTAATTCCTCGTTCGAATTTACCTGATCCTTTCCAGTATTTCCGTCTGAATTACTATAAGTAGCGTATCGCGATGAAGTCGTCTGCTCACTATACCGGGGACCCTAAAATTGACTTCACCACTGGGGGTACCCAGTACAATGATGTGCTCACCATTGGAGAAGGTCGGGACATCTGTTCCGAGGTCTTGGGAGTCATGCTGGGGACTACGGCCTTCTCTCTCATAGTCATACAAGTTGGCGATGTCACCCTCGTCAATAGCTGCCCCAGATGCCATTATATAGCCTTTTATATAGCACTAAGGGGCTTTATTCTGTTATGGGTGAAAAATAAAGAGGGGCTGTGTCGCCAGTAGTTAAATATCAACAGAGACGCTCAAATGTCTATATTCATTAAACGCGCTCACTTCACTGTTTTACGCTGTACAGATTATCGCCTGTGATACGGATATGTGTATTGGATTAAACAACTGGGTTGTGTAAACACATAGTGTCTACGCGCACGGTAACCGTAACTAGCGATTGAAAACGGGAGGGTACGTTTGATTATAACACTGGTTTTCTCGATCCGTAACGCTGCCACCAAATTTGTAACGTCCCTATGTCGTATCCGTCTTCAGCAATACGGTATAAATCAGATATTTCCTGTTCACGCAGGGGAATGGTAGCGGGCCCTCGTAAATCGGGGAAGGGAAATTTAACGACTATATCTACTGGGCAATGAAAAGACGACAGTGACGAGATTTTAGTAACATCTGATATTTTTGATAATAGTTCTAACATGCAGTATTACGCAAAGTGTACAATTAAAGAGTGGTGACAAACTATGATAACAACGATGAGGGTGATCTGATTATGGACAGATAATGACTAATATGAGATGTACACATGGCAAGATACAAAAACACAACAGGCGACTGTGGGAGTAAGCAGCCTCAAGAAAGGATATTAGCGCATGTAAACACGGACTAGATTTATGCTAAACTCTGGCGGAAAATCACACTAACGCAAACCCAAGTCATGGTGGGGAATCACGAAGCTGGAGTTAGGAAATAATGCTGGGTGGGGAAGTCACACAGCGGGAATCACGAAGCTGGGGTTGGGAAATAATGCTGGGTGGGGGAGTCACAGAGCGGGATCACGAAGCTGGGGGTGGGAATAATGTTGGGTGGGGGAGTCACACAGCGGGGATCACGAAGCTGGGGGTGGGAAATAATGCTGGGTGGGGAGTCACACAGCGGGGATCACGAAGCTAGTCACACATCGGGAATCACGAAGCTGGGGTTGGGAAATAATGCTGGGTGGGGGAGTCACAGAGCGGGGATCACGAAGCTGGGGGTGGGAATAATGCTGGGTGGGGGAGTCACACAGCGGGGATCACGAAGCTGGGGTGGGAAATAATGCTGGGTGGGGGAGTCACACAGCGGGGATCACGAAGCTAGTCATACATCGGGAATCACGAAGCTGGGGGTGGGAATAATGCTGGGTGGGGGAGTCACACAGCGGGGATCACGAAGCTGGGGGTGGGAAATAATGCTGGGTGGGGGAGTCACACAGCGGGGATCACGAAGCAAGTCACACAGCGGGGATCACGAAGCTGGGGGTGGGAATAATGCTGGGTGGGGGAGTCACACAGCGGGGATCACGAAGCTGGGGGTGGGAAATAATGCTGGGTGGGGGTGTCACACAGCGGGGATGACGAATGCTGGGGGTGGGAATAATGCTGGGTGGTGGAGTCACACAGCGGGAATCACGAAGCTGGGGGTGGGAAATAATGCTGGGTGGGGGAATCACACAGCGGGGATCACGAAGCTGGGCGTGGGAATAATGCTGGGTGGGGGAGTCACACAGCGGGAATCACGAAGCTGGGGGTGGGAAATAAGACTGGGTGGAGGGATTGGGGTGGTGAGATGGGGCGTATAGCTCATCTTGTAAACCGGAGAATCTCCGACAATGTAAGATGCATGGGTGGGGTAACGGGAAAACGCGCACCTTCTGTACTACGCTAGTATTTAGCTTTAACACCATGGAGTGACAGAGACATAGTTAAACAATGAATTTCAAGTAATGGAAGTGGTAAATAAGTATTAAGATGCCTAAATGACGGGAATAGGACCGTGTCAGATTCGTACCAAGTTGTGTCTGCTCGGAGTGGCCTCGGAACAAAAGTCGCTGAAATCGCTCCTATTTATAGGTTTTATCAGGCCGAGTTGGACATGTTCCGTGACTTACGGAACTTGTCCAAGTTCCCGCACCGTGATTGGCTAGATTGTATCGCCGAAATGTTCCGATCAGGCACAAGCCAAAACAAGCACAGCCAGTAGAAATGGCGGCTGAATTCAATACTTGGTAGAAATGTGTCAAGAATATCGTATATTACGGGAAACAGGATGGAATTCAGGAATTATGAGGTAAATGAAGATGAACTATGAACTTTGTTGAATAACTAGGCATTGGTGAGGGATCGTGGTAATTCTCATAGATTAAATGGTAGCCTCGCACAGTCCCACAAATGTATGTACAAATGAAGCAGGATTACATGTCTATTTTACATGACTTCCTACACAATAGCGACAACTTGCAATGGTAACCGGCGGGGTCGCTTCAATATATAAATGTAGCCACTGAGCTTTTGTAAACTCCAATGCCCTGTGGATCATTTTAAGTCGCATGCCCTGTCGCAGGTAAAACTGTAGATTGAGATAATGTAGGACGTACTTCGCTTTGTGACCCAAATTTGCCACCAGTCTCTATAGTTCCTGTTGTTGGTGTTGTTTGATTCGATATTAAGTCCCAGGGCCTTGTACACCCCATGCATATACGGGGACAGATCAGCCTATGCTATGAGCATTGTTTCCGGTGCCAAGGGAAACGTGTCGTGAAGATCGTGAAGGGACGCTGGATAGTCTAGATAAACTTCAAGTATCAGCCCTTTATCTGTTTCTGGTGCGATAGACAGCACGTGCAATCTGTTCAACTCGAAATCGTCCAGCCACGGATAGCATCGCAACGGGAGATAACTGTTTTTCATAATATGCGGAAACAATGAGTTTACATCCAAATAACATAGGTAGGACTTATTTTCGTCAGGATTGAACTGTTCGCCCATTAGTTCCGAGTTAGCCTTCGCGAACCGAGGACTCCCAACAAAGGCGTAGCCTCCCTCCTGTTATTCCACTCTCGACCATTAGATGCATTTCTTGGTCATGCAGTAGCTCAACTGCAGTATCACTGACCGTCAAGGCACAGTCCCACGCATAATGCGACAGTGTGAAATAGTGTGTGGGATCTAGCTCGAATGTGCTCATAACTTCCGAGCGAAAGTGTTCCCATATGTCGGCCAAAAGCAACGTTTCTGCTAGCACGTGTACTTGTAAGAGGTCACCAACATGTTGAAGCCTGAAGGTTGACCATATTAGTCTGGTTCGTTCGTATGCGGCATCGTCGACAGTGGATTCAGTCACGGGGTCATGGAACTCGCATTGTTTTGGCAGGCGAGTCTATATAAGGCGGTTAAAACTATCCACGTATGCGTGACAGAATGCGACCTCTGGGACATACAGGGTCGCACTGTCTTGCTTCGTATTCTCAGCGAGATGTGGAAACCCTCGTATGCCCATATCGTCATACACCTGACGTACATATGCAGTCTTGTCGTCACGTAGAAATCTAGAAGCGTCCAGATATATGCATTTTCTTACTGTCATTGACATATATGTGTCAACCGTTTTTGGAATTATTTCAATCTTTGTCCGTCCATACTTCCCGACAGACAAAATCAGTCTACTGTCATAGCTGCTAAACCCATGTGTTAATATTGTCAGAAAATTTGCCTCCTTGTAGGTAAGGTTTTCGCCCTGATGTGCATAACCGTATACGTAGCCGTCATAGTGTGAATGCGAAAGCACCGCTGTCTCGCCTGACAGAAAGGGGCTATTACATATGTGGCATGTATCTCGACTAGCTTCTGCCCTGCGCATATCCGTCTCCGTAAACACGGGCGGATGCGTTCTAGAAAGTATATCCATAACTTCCGTTTTCTCGCGTTCCATACAGTCAAGAAACACGTCCATGCAATCCTCGCCCATGTATACGTATGATTCCTTGCTGTATGTTTTGTCCATACTCGTCCTATAATAAGCGAAACCGCACGGTTCGTGCTTGAGAAGTTGTCTCTCGTTAGTGGTACTTCGCGCTGTCCGGCCAGTCTGAGCCAGTTTCTTGCTGATACATACGAACGTGGCAAATATAACGAACTTCATTTTCATCTCCCTGTCATGGTGCTGGAATTGGACCTATTTTTCATTGTCACTTGGCATTCACCATTCAATGGGTCGTGAACACTGCATCGTTTCTCGTGCTTTCTAAGTGTCAGATTGCTACGAAATGCATTCATGCATCTCACACAGACGTGTTGTTTATGTTGGTCGACATCGTATTGTCCGGACAACAGCTTATTTATATCAGTTATCAAAATATAGTGATAATGGTCACTACCGGATTGAAAATCGAAAGTTATGGAACTGTCCGCCGGATTGATGCTCTCTGCATCTGTATCTGTCTTGTTACAGCATGATGTTACGAGCAGTAAATTCACATGTTTTTCCTTTACTTGATCCGTTATGTGCACGGGAAAGAAAGTATCGACAAATGCAATAACGTTAACAGATACATTATTTCTCCGTTCGAATTCGCTGATACGAGTGACTGACATGTGTGCAGTGTCATTGTCGCCATTGTTCATTTTCAGTGTATCCCAGTATTTATCGTAATGTTGAAAGCTTTCTGGATGGTCTGTTGAGGTGGTAATCGGGTGTAGTCCTGCAAGAACGCAGTATTTGAAGCACTAATCCGGCCTCTCTGAATCGCCACTGTTTACATTCAGTATTATTTATTTTCCTGTCAGCTTTTCGGGCAACTCAAAGCTAGCGCACGCGCCCCTAAGCGCTACTTCTAAAATAGGGCCTGGCACTGTCTACAAGTTCACCACTCCCATGATATTTGCACATTTTGACGTTAAGACACACGTACCATATGCCATTATATTACATACTCATAACGATACATGTAGTAGACTTGGCGCTTGTTTAGAATTGTATTATACTTGTTATGTGTTATGGGCCAATGACCTAATTCACTGAATAAAACGTATTGTATTGTATTGTATTGTATATTCTGCTCCAGGTTTATCACAGTATCCAATATCCAGCCACTACCGGATCTACGGAATGATTCCAATGACTCTGACAAGCAATGATATAAGCGCGCTACTTCTAAAATAGGGCCTGGCACTGTCTACAAGTTCACCACTCCCATGATATTTGCACATTTTGACGTTAAGACACACGTACCATTTCACGCCCCTTTTTCGCCTTATATCCCTTACTAAATTTTCTGTAAGCCTGTGTCGTCTGTTTCCAAAGAACATGTGGATGTCATATAATTCAGCTCCTACTGGTCGTATTGTGTATCTGACAACGCTGTCATTCAGTGCAGACTGTCGCGCACCATCATTATCATTATCACTATCACCACCACTACCTGCAGCGGAAGTATCATTATATTCATTTTCGAAATCCCGTATTTGGCTGCTATTCGCCTTCCCTGTACGACTTAGCTCACGTGCTGTGTTAAGCGTCATGTTACAGTTATCACAATCGTGTGTCTTTTTCCCCCCTAATAATAGTCTATTTTCCTGGCACCTTTTGGTTCCGAGGTGTCTGTTAAAGTAATATGGTGTCAGAAAAGACTTCTGACAAGGCACACACAGGTATTTATTTTTACCGCTGTTTTGGACAGCATGTGTATCCATTTTTGCGCCGTTCACTGGACCCGTACGCTGGGAGGAACCTTTGCAAATCAAGCACATTCGATTTTTCAATTATTTTCCCATGATACACAATTCTACCCGGTTTATTGAAGGATATTACGTCATCGCCAAATTTTTCTATGGAACGGTAAAGTTTTAATGCCTTTTTCTTCAGTCTGACCGTAAATGACGTCTCTATGATATTCTCACACGAAGTCTGTTTCTCCGTATTATTCTGATTGAAGGGGTCCGGTGTAGTTTCATTAACGTGGCACGATTGTTTGCCTTCGACGTGTTTCGAGGATGATACGTCAACTTCATTTTTTGTTTGCATACACTTAACAGTGGAATAAGTCAGATCATCTTCGGCTAATATAGGATTTGTGATGCAATTTGTTTTGATGTTGCTCGCCATGTACTTTTCATCACATATTTCACCATTACAAGTATTATTGTCAATCGTGCCAGCAAAACTATTACATTTCATGCTGTCGGTCGAAACCTGGTTAGCTTGATTCCGCATCTGTTCGTACTTTGCTCGAGGGACTAGAACTAGCTGCTTTGCAGACCCGTTCATATTGTACTTGGTAATGGTCTACAAGTACTCGCAACAGAGTGACCAAACGTTTCCCGTTTTTACAGAACACGTTTTTTTTCTCTGCAATGGGAACTCCTCTGCAGGCGAATTTGCTGTCTGTCCTTTAACAATAAATCGAATTCGTCTTCTGTCAAATCAAACACACCACGTAGGACGTTATGCGCGATTTCAGCTAGCGTGATTATTTGTTCGCGTCTGGCGCTTTGGATAAGTACATTACGTTGCGCACCGCTGCTTTCCGCTAACAACTTAATGAAACTCCAATTGTCTTTAACAAGTTCCATACGATTTACAAGTACTCAGGTACATTTACTAACAGGTTTGTCGAGATGAAACGTCGTTATAAACAGTTTGTATTCCAATTACAATTGAATCACTTTTGTCTCCTGAGCAGGTATTATATTGTATCTGACCATCGTCCGTTTATCGCTGCGTGAGCTCAAGTCTATCAACAGAGGTGTGAACTGGTCTTTGTCTCTGAGTGAGTCATAACAATCCACGAAGTTTCGAGCCTTATTCTTACAGTTGAATAGTTGTTGACCAAGTATCGATAATTGCCTCCGGTCTCTCATACTAAACAAAAGCAAATAATCAAAACTATTTGATATTGTTCTCTGATATTTTCCTTGGGCATAAAGATTTTGACTTGTAATTAGAATGGTGACCGTAAGGTGGTGAGAGAGAATGCTACAGAGATCGCAGTATGCTTTGTCCTGTATAATTTCGTACATGAAATCGTCCAAAACCAACACAAGATGACCATACTTTTCTCCCCATTGAAGCAATAACTCTCTAGTTGGTAGCCCGTTGTCAAACTGGATTCTCTCTATGCTGCTTTCCATTTGTGTGTACACATCGTTGTAGGCAAATGTTATCTTGTCCACTGGTAAAGAAAATACCCCATTTGCGTTCTCGAGCAGTTTCTTCAAGTATGTACTATTGCATGACCCAGGAAATCCGAATAATCCTATAGTGCATGGGGCATTAAACTTCATTAGACTTTGTTTGTTCCACCAATTGTTGATACCGCCTTCAGCAGCCATCGTCACCAAACGTGACTTATGTCTGTAGCCGGGTGGGTGGTTTTGCTACTGAAAGTGGCTACAGTTCACATCCTCCCTCAATTGATAATTGCTCAATTATCCGGGTGAACGAGCGACCACCTTTCTCACTTACCGAAACAATGACGCAATTACCCCCGCCTGCGCGAAACTAAAATAATCCGATCCGCCCGTGATATTTACTCTATATTCTATATAGTATTTTCACATGCCCGAAACCCTGCCGCCAACCTCCTTTACTAATGTTCTAACAGTCAGTCTATCTCATGAGATATCTGGCAAATTAATCTAAAATAATACAGTCATTAGTAGATATTACCTATATAGTGGAGGGGCACTTTGAAGAGAAGTGGCTTGAAAACGATTTCTGTTCAACCCAAGAGAGCAAAAGCAACGACTATGCTAGATTGGTACATCATACATTCCTGAACATGAATCCGGTGTCGGTCAATCAAATTAGGTGGGACAAGGTCACTTTTGAGGTCATTAAGTACAAAGAGGTCAAATGAGTTCAACAAACATATTTTATATCAGTAGATGGACATGTACGTGCTTCAAATATCAGATAAAGCTGTTTAAATTGTTGAATATTCTTCCTTAGGACATATATGAGACGATTCGTGTTTATGGTTGTTCAAACCGGTGTGTATTTTGCGATCTTCAAGATGGCCGCCAGGTATCAACATTTTGTCTTAAATATATTCTGACTTGATTATTATATGGCGTTTGATACCTACATTATGCGTTTGCATACATATTAATACGTTTTGATAACTTATAAAAACAATTCACCACTGACAAGTTCATATACATATAAGATGGCAGCCAAATATTCACACAGACGTGCAGTAAATGTGTGAGGAATAACATAAATATATAGCTACACTTTCATGCACATTTATATTTCAGTTGTTTGCCTTTTTTGTTATTATTGAATGTGTTCTTTGCAAAAATGAATTATTCCATCTACTATGCTTTTTATTTGACCATGTTGGAATATTCAAGATGGCCGCTAAGTATCGCTTAAGCTCTTAGGCGCTGTTGATCGACAAAGTAGTAAAGAAATGAAACATAATTGGAAATCATATTTGTAATATTTTAAAAGTGCGAGGCTTGTGTTCCAAACTGTACCGAATTATCAGTCGCCGCAAGCAAAGGTATATCAAAGATGGCCCCCAGCATGGATACAATTCTGACACATCTATATTGCGTAGGGTAGTCATCAACGACATAGCATATGCCACACCATAAAATCAATGTTTTAGTGTTTCCGATGACAACATCAAGAATAATATTTTATGACCGCCATTTTAATTACCAAGATGGCTACTATATTGCGTAGTTTTATAATATGAGTTATCAACAAAATATTGGTGCAACTCATGGATAACAATAGTTTCTAGCTGTAACATGGTAATGGATAGTAAACGACTACATAGTCACGATCTTGGATTTCAAGTGAACATAATTCTGAATACATGTTGACATTGTCAAAGAAAACAGGAACATATTTATAATTAAATCTAGGTATTAATTCAGTTGAATGAATCAACATAATGTCCGCGTATAATACCTGTATTATGATAGAAATAAAATATAGTGGCAGCTTGGGAGCATGTGAATGATAATTTATTATATAATTAACGATGGTGGGTTGATAATTGCCGGGAATTTCGCGATATCCCTGGCTTGGCCCTTATTCGCATGTTCATCTTTCTTGTAGGCGAGAGTTGAATCCGGCTAACCCCGTTATAAGAGTAATACGATCAGTGGTAATCCTGCTACGTTTATGTGGAGGGGGGCTAAGTTACTATAGTGTGGTGAAGACCTGACAGTAGATCCGGTTTGTCTAATATCAGGGCTGGATGGAAATTGTATGCAAATATTCAGTTACCCGCCCCCATCCATGCAGATGAAATGAGCTGTCGATAGTCCGTTTAAAGCTATTAAACATTAAACCGGAACTCTATCGTGTTATCTTTAACACGACCATGAACAACAATGTTGCATTTTATTATGGCAACACGTCCGTAACCAGGGGGTCGGTGTGGTCGGACGACCCCCTCCCCTACCTCCCTCGTCGTGCCTTGATGTCCACTCTTTCATGCACTAAAATAAGAATTATTGTCAATACGTCATTTTATAATATTGATGCAAGCAGAGAATATATAAAATGGTATTTAAGACCATCTGTATTTCACAATTGTCTGGGAGAGCATGGCCCCATACCCCATAGCTGCATCGGGCCATTCAAGCCCTCGAAAAGACTCATTGCTTCATAAAAGTCTGGTTTCGGGTCTGCTGCATACATCGAAACCATGAGATACCGGTAAATTCCATGCGGATGCGGATATTGTGTCATTTTCCATTATAACGAAGCCTACTATATATCTATGAAAAACGATAATCAATTTATTAATGCGGTACACGACAGGGTAGGAACAGCGATTGACATATCAAAGGGAAGTTGACGAATTCTGAAATTGACTGGCTACGTAACAACTACCATTATTCACTTCCCACATAATGAAAGCAGCGTTTTTTTCATAGCGAAGAAGTATGCTTAGCATTTTGGATATAAAAACGAAAACCACGCCATCGCAACTTGAGCTATATAAGTATTATGCTAATGTCCCCATTAGTGCGCTATAGGAGACACTGATATGCATTTGCATACGTTGTATTCCCACCATTTATACTTGAAAAGTATTTATCAACACATTTATTATTTTAACAAAGTCGTAATATTGACGACAGCAACATGAACATGGAATACCGATAACTTGGAAACACTGCACATGGACACTGCGAGTGTGCTTGTCGGTGTAGCAAGAGACATAATCAATTACTTGAACATTGCGGAATTATATAACATATACATATCGTATAGATGTAGAGTCAATGGTGTGAGCATGGTCATCGAATCTCAGTTGATATACGACATATGATGTTGTTGTTGTCCAAAATAAAATAACCTTTGGATGGCGTATCATTTCAGTAGTCATATGCCGTTAGCCATGTACTAGTTAATAACCAGTATGTGTGAGCCATATTTACATTACTCTATATTCAACAAATGATGACCTATAATATCAAGAAGTCATACACAGGTAGGCATGTACTATGTAAATATGAAGGATTTAATGATTCAGTATGTGTGAGTCATATAAGTATGGATATTAAACTATAATGCGATCGAGATCAATATGTTGTGAATTCATGATGGAACGTATGTTGAGGTCATTCATGAGATTGTTTGGTATATAGAAATAATACAAGTTATAAAAATGTATTATGCGGTCATAATAACACTTTAAGCTTTTTAGGTTAAAGTCTGTTACAATGGGGTCATTATATTGTAATTATTTTTAGTCGTTCGGTTTTTTCATGCGGGCCAACTATTTTATTGTCACGGATTTTCGAGTCGTTCATTCTTTTCAATAACACACCAGCGTGGAACACACGAGGGAAATTTTGTTGTCAGTAAACTTGTGGTATTTAAAATTAAATAATGGACAACAGTTAACAAATATTTGATATTTATCACTATGAATGTTTGCTACTGCTATTGTGTCGTTTATATTTTTGGGAAGTTTGCAAATGTTCCGTTAATTCAGAGGATATGTGACGTGAATTTGGGAAGCAGATTTTTGTTGTTGTTGTATTATTGTCTTTCACTGGCGAAGCAGCCGCTGATTTTGTTTTGGAAAACTGTGTCTGCGCCTAAAGTTAGGGAAATAATTGCAAGTATTTGTGTATACATACATAACATATAAAATGGTGATGGTGTCTTTTGGGGGACACCCCCCCCCCCACTGGCGCCCCTCGGTAATATTGTCATGGCTTTTGGTTTGTTTGAGCACTCATCAGAGGGGTACTGGTGGTGGGGTCCCTTTGTACGTCACCAGCACCTATAAAATAAATACATGTTCTGTTTGTGCATATTTTTAGTTCATCCGGAAGATCTAGCGGACACTCGTCGCCATGTATTTGTGAGATTTTTCTTTTCGTCGATAGTTTCCGTAAGTATGGGCAAGTCCAAATAAAAAGTACTTGCCCAGGTCAAAAAGTTACTTGCCCATTTTTAAAAAAAAGTAAATTGGTATTTGTAATGTTGCATCTTATTGTTTAAAAAAAAAAGAAAAAAAAAAAGCTTGTACATATATATGATCATTACCAAAACGGATAAGACATATTCACTATTATTGTTATTTATATTTTAATTATTAAATGAACATAAACAAACAAATACATTTCATTTATCGGGAGATAAACTTTTTCAAGTTTTTTTTTCAACGTTTTTAGCAGCGTTTAGTTTAGCAGTCAAATTTGCTCAGATGCATATTTTCTATAAGCGTTGAGTGACATAGATTTTGTTTTATTTATAGTGGCTATGTTTGCATGCGCTGTAGGCTGACTTAATTACTAAATTCAATGGTTTCGGACCGGGCGCCGACCGTTTCGTCCCAAGCCGTTATGTTTGGCGTCTGAAATGCGCGTTAACCCAACTGTCTATGAGACGATATATGTGGCCGCGCATATGATAATACACACACTAGTCTATACTCGCAGTCATATTAGTTGTTAGCCTGGCCGCGTACAGCCGACAAATAATCCGTGAATTAATTTTGTCCGATATGGACATTGTTCAAAATCGCGAGCGATTCTACCCGTAACCGTGTACATAGACACTGCTTGAATCTTACTTCCGTCAAATTGACGTAAACTGTAAACAACAAATGGTCGCTGAATTAATACCATTTGTTGGCTGTTATCGATGGAATTAATTGGCAATTTCTTCAGAAAAAACATTCTGGCCACATTTTTCACTTGCCAAACTGGGCGAGTGCCTGTAGAAAGTACTCGACCGCCACAAAAAGCACTCGCCATGGCGAGCTGGGCGATTGAAATGTCAACCCCTTGGTTGAATCTCATAATGGTTTATTTATTAATATTTTTGTTTCGGGGCCCATCTTAACAGGAAAAACGTATGAACCAGACTATGTTTATGCGAGCTATTACAGTGTTAGCAAATGCAGGTTTTACTTGTCTTTGCCTGCTGCAATTGAGTTAATAGGCATGATGGGTAATTTTTATTGTATGTGCTAGTCTGAAAATATAAATGTAAGTGTTTGTGGGTGTTGTTAGAAAATAAAAAAAAAACAATTAAATGTTGGCATATTGCTGAAGGAGGCAATGGTTTTTTGTTTTTGTTTGCACTTAACCAATTATTTGAAATAAAAAATGTCTAATTTTGGCATATTGTTGTAGGAGGCAATTGTTATTGTTTTTGTTTGTGTCATTAGTCTTGATTGTCGTTGTTTCATTTATAATTTATACAATTTTGTGGCTTCTTGTTGCATTGTGTTGTTTGTGGTTGCCCATAACCAAATTAATTGAATTTGGTTGGTTGCCTATTGTTTGACTGCTAGAGGATCATTACAGTTTGATGCAGAACACTGATTTACCATCTAACCCACCTTTTGACGAGACGAGCCAAAAAAATCAGTTTTTATTATTGGTTGTTTTGCATTTCATATTGTACATTGTGTTTTGATTGGTTTGTTGTTATTGACAAATTGTTGCATTGTGTTGTTTGTGGTTGCCCATAACCAAATTAATTGAATTTGGTTGGTAACCTACTTTTTGACTGCTAGAGTATCATTGCATTGTGTTGTTTGTGGTTGCCCATAACCAAATTAATTGAATTTGGTTGGTAGCCTATTTTTTTGACTGCTAGAGGATCATTACAGCTTGATGTAGAACACGGTTTTACCATCTAACCACCTTTTGCCTGAGACGAGCCAAAAAATTCATTTTTTATTATTGGTTTTTGCATTTCATATTGTACATTGTTTTTTGATTGGTTTGTTGTTATTGAAAAATTGTTGCATTGTGTTGTTTGTGGTTGCCCATAACCAAATTAATTGAATTTGGTTGGTAACCTACTTTTTGACTGCTAGAGTATCATTACAGTCAATTTTTTAATATCGTTATTGGGGAAGTGAAATTGATTGTGTCATTAGTCTTGATTGTGGTTGTTTCATTTATAAATTATACAATTTTGTGGCTTCTTGTTGCATTGTGTTGTTTGTGGTTGCCCATAACCAAATTAATTGAATTTGGTTGGTAGGCTATTTTTTGTTTGATTGCTAGAGGATCATTACAGTCATTTTTTTTTAATATCGTTAATGGGGAAGTGAAATTGATTGTGTTGTATATGGTTGTATCGAACATTAGTCTTGATTTTGGTTGTTTCATACATAATTTAATATAATTTTGTGGCTTCTATAGTTTATGCAATTTATGTTAATTTGGCATTTGTGGATATTAATTCGTAAATAAATTATTGTTGCATTTGGGAAATCCTGCTATTGGTGTTGATAATTAGGGCACACCTTTTATTATGTATATATATTGTGTAAAGTATGATTGTACTGTCTTTAGCAGGATGCCTAAGACTAAGCGTAAAACGCGGCACATGAGCGGGCCAGCGATAAGGCTGATGGGACAGTGGCAACAGAGGTGGAAACTCGGCCGGCCAGTTCGTCGTCACTATCGATGCAGGATGTAGAAGCGATAGCCACTCGGGTGGCTCGGCAAGTGATGACGCCAGATATGGCTGAATTGGTGGGCTCTCCAACTGAAGCCAATTTGTGCGGTTTAACGAATGATGAAAGTTGTAATATTATTCCCTCAATTCCAAGCTACCACGATACGCTTGGACATCAGGCAAAACATTATTAATGGCGACTATGTCGATTTGGCTATGCTTGTTTTTGCTCCTGCGGCTGGGTGCATAGATGAAAAATATGTGTCTTTCGAACAAGGGCAATTGGTATTAAAAAGCAAAAATATGTCAAAATCTGTATCAACAATAAAGCAGTGGACGGATGTTTTCATCATGTTTACAAGTGTATACACAGAGGTGCATGGCGATGAGGCTCCGTGTTTGTTAAAATACATGTTTAATATCAGACTGGGTGCAAGTAGGGTAACTGGGCTAGGTTGGAAAGTCTATGATGAGCAATTTCGGATTAGGAAATCCAGGGATCCTACACTGCAGTGGGGTACAGTTGACCAGGAATTGTGGTTACTTTACATGAGTGGGGCATTTGTATATGTACTTGAACATATACATGTAATTGTACAGATAATATATGGGATTTAGTACTAAACCCATTGACCCGGCCTTAAATGACCTTAGCTCTTGATAGGCCGTTAAACACCAACAAACAAACAAACATACATGAGTGGGGCGAACTCACCATCAGTGAATCTGACCGATTGCTAGCGGGGGCATTGTCAGAAAGTATAAGAGAGTCTTATAATAATGGGGTGTGAATGTTTAAAGTATTCAGGAGCACATACACTTGTCCGGGTTTGTGGCCTCCGCCATTACAACAGGTTTCAGATTTTATAGCAAGCTTGTCATTGCGAGGTATACAGCATAGCTATATGTATCTATCATTTCATTTCGTTGCAAGATGCTCAATGTTCCCGATACGACTCAGAATTTTATTGTTCGAAAATTGTTAACTGGGATGGGGCGTCTACACAAAAGGTTAGATAATAGGATCCCAATAACAATTGTCATATTGTCTCCCTTGATTGGTCACTTTCAAGGTATGTTATTCATCTTATGAAGCTAAACTATTTGCAGCTTTGTTTTCTGTTTCACTATCAGCTACAGGTGAATCAATACATGGAAGTGAGACCAGTCACAATAGCAGGGCCACTTTTTTTGTCATTTCGGGGGTGAGCCAGTGTCCCGTTATCAGTTTAATGTCGTTTTGTGGGGGGCACTAGGGGCAGTTGGAGTCTCATTCATTTCGCATTGGGGCTGTGACAACTGCTTCGAAAAAAGGCTTGTCGGACAGTGACATTAAGTCGTTTGGATGCTGGGAGTCCGGGGTATTCAAATCTTACATTAGGATACCATCAATATCTTTGAGTCAATAGGGTGATTCTTGTTTGCTATAACTGTTGGAGTTCTACAGTTGTTTGGGGATTCGTATAGTGCGGGTACATGGTTTTCTTTGGGAGGTTACATGATTTTATTTTGTTCTATATTCATACATGCATATTAGCATAATGGGTTTTCCATTGTATGCAACTAACACGCGTGTTTATGGTGGCAGGGTAAAGTGAGGCATGCGGTGGGTCCAAATGAGTCGAACAATCAAATTTTTTACTGACCGTTGAGGACAAACCTGATCTGATTGTTTTCCACGGAGGGGGCAATGAAATTGGGCAAGTTCCATCAGCCAAGCTGAGATCAGCTATTTTACTTGATTTGGCTTCACTTCGTCAGCTTTTGCCTGAGACGCGATTCATTTGGTCCCAGACCCTGTCTCGTTTGCAATGGAGAAACGAGGTCACTCACTCAGCATTAGAGAATGTGAGAAAACAGATAAATAGTTGTGTCACATCAGATGTAATCCGGCATGGCGGGTTTTACATACATTACCCCAAAATCCAGGAGAATTTTCTTTTTTCCATCGATTACAACCTGCCTTTCAAATAATTCTGCTGACACCAAAAGCGTTTATGTCGCCCACTATTGGGGAATGCGGACCATGGCTTGTTTGATTGTACTGTTGGCGGTGTCGGCGTGCCGCCTGTGGGGGTTATTATGCCCACACGCACGCCGACATGTGGCGTGTTTTGAAGCTGCCACCAGTACTTGTTATGTGAAACTGCTATTTTGAGAAGCTTTACATGTCGGGTACCAGAGTGAAGGTATCTGTTTCCCAGCGCCTTCAATTTGTTATCTTGCATTGCATTTATTTGTTACATTGGAATTTACTTGAAGCCGTGGCCTGCAATCTATATTGAATGCATATGTATGTATATGTATCACAGTTATGATGGGAACTGTTTCTGTGGAATACCATACACTGTAATCATATATGTTGTAGACATATAATGTCCTTACATGGTATGTGTAAGTGTCAGAACTGTCTATTTTAATATCACAACCATAATTATGTGTATATAATATATAATATTTTAAATGCATTAAAATGAACATGGTTGATTATTCTATGCTAATCTAGAAGTATATCAGAAAGTTCCATCGTCTAACCTGGAAGCGAAATATGTAAAGCTAAACATTGACACATAGCTGGTCTGAGGCCTCTAAATCATGAGCATTCGTTACATCATATTGTGTTGTATATATGTGACACGCATATACGCTGTCAATACTGATTTCAGTGCAGCAGACGGGACTTTTGTCGATGAGAATATATGTTAATTGAGAATATATTTCCATTTATCAGCGATGATTATACAAGCAGTCATGCGGAAAGTTTTCCTGAAATAGAATATGCTGATCTGCCTTATACAGACGTATTGTTATATGGGAAAACAATTATTAAATATTTCAGTGTAATTTAAATGTATGCATATGGGTATATCCACTTGTGAATGTATATGAATTGTCACGGAAACAGAAACTGTAATACATACTATTCGATAAGTGTTGTATTTTACAAGAATTGTTGTATTTTGGTTATAATTAAGTCTAAGGTGATTGAAATGTCATGGTACTTAGCCGCACACCAGCATATAACAGTTCAATATCTGACTGTAGTGCGAACATGGCCGGCCGAATATGTACCAATCGCAATAAATAGTGTATACATATTTGGCATTATAGTGCAATTTACAACGTATATGATAACGGAAGACTCAATAAAATACAATATGTAAAACAAACAGTACATATATTTTAATATTCTGACGCTACAACCTGTGTAACCTAATTCGAGCATCACCAAGTGTATTAACAGCGATCTACTAGTCTGAACACATGTGAATCTGTCATATAACGAAATTTAAAAAATAAATGAAAATCAACGCGCAATTGCCAGTACCACACTATATTAAAATAGCATAAATGAATAAACAAAATTACAAATGACTAATTTAACCGCCTAACAAAATGCAGTAGTATACATAAGTAAACCAAATGTAAACATTATATTCAATAACTTTCGAGTTTTTGGAAAATATGGCGACCATTTTGAATTAAGCACGCTCTTTAAGAAGCATAAAAATTGATATATATCTTTAATATCGTATCTCAGATGAAAATCAAACTAATATGTTCATATCTAGCTTAGTACCAAGATATGGTCCACCACAGCGTAGATAATGCTGCCTGATCTTGATGAATATTTGGCGTCCATCTTGGATCCATAGTGATTTGATAGCCTCCATCTATGTTTCAAATGAATGCATGGTATACAAAGGTTTTTATGCGTTCGTCCGATCAAGACACAAGTGCCTATTTGTTTTCATTCATCAAATCAGTACACATTTCAGGCTAAATATTAATACTTGGCGGCCATCTTGAATATGTTGATACTCTTAACGATCGACGTCCGAGCAAACCGAATTGCTTAGTATATGCCCCATAAAACAATAATCACCAATAAAACATACTTTATCGGATTGTTCTGTAATGTTATGCAAGTACATATAGCATTATCAAAATAGAGTCCGTTTTGCACTCATTTGACCCATGTGCACTTAATGACCCCAACAATGACCTTGTCCCACCTGATTTGATTGACCGACACCGGATTCGTGTTCAGATGATATAATGCATTGATTTAAAGTAGTCGTTGCTTTTGCTCTCTCGGGTTGAACAGAATTCATTTTATGGGTGCTTGCCCCCCTACTAATAGGCCAAGAGCAGTACGTTAAATACTGGCAAAGATCGGAAAAAAATTAATCAAAGCTGAATTTTTCACCATAGGTCCAGGATATCATGAGAATTAACATATCAAAACTCCCCATGAATCAGAGTTGAGCTTTCTTCAAAATTGAAGATGGCCGCCCAGATGGCCGCCAATGGCCGCCAACAATGGTTAAATCTCGTAATGTGCTCCAAATGAGCTACAAATGAGCCAAATGTTTACAAAAAAAGAGCATATCACGGCACAACATACATTTTAAAACATATTAATATGTTTCTACCATTCAACACGATTCAAAATGGCCGCCATAGATTTAAAATAAGAAAAATATGTCAAAATTGACTCTTTTTTTAAAGAATTAACATCTAATCGTTTCGTTACAAGGACTATGTCTTCTTCCATGTTGGTGTACCTTGTATAACTGTATTCAGAATACACAATGAATAATCTATCCGAATTAAGTTTCTTATTCTGAATGGTGAATACTAATGCAAGGCATTTCATATGGTCCGCTCACGGATCGTATTTCTGATCGTCCATTAACAGTTACATGCACTATAATAACTAAAAAATGTAGTCTAGTCTAGTTTCCCATCTATTTTAATAATTTACAAATAGATTTACGTATCATAACGTAGTATAAATAATTGTGGCCGTGACTGGAGAAATGGAGCTTATGGGATTTTTTAAATGGTGCTTATGGGATTTGTTTCCATCCTAGCTCCTGGTCCGCTAGAATTGTAATGTTTGTTAGAAGCATGATGGATGTTTCACTGACTGAATGGCGAACAGTGTAGTTCCTGATCAGACTGCGCAGATGCGCAGGCTGATCTGGGGCTACACTTGTCGCATAGCCCATACGCCCCATTTCTCCAGTCACGGCCACATATAATGAGACAGTGTCACGGTGACGTCAAAATAGTGACGTTATGAGTTAATATCGCTGACGCTGGTTAGTTGAGAACGTTTAACAACGCTATGCTTTGAATAGCATCACTGATAGTGAATAAGATTTCTTTGACGCTGTCAGTTTTGATATTATTGAAACCTATAAAGTTGACATATATCAATCTATCTACCCACTTTCATCTAGATATAAGCAACCATTTAAGCAAAATAATGGATGTGTCATGTGTTATTTGTAAAGAGGTATTATCCTCTGCAAAGACGCAAACAGTTGGAGAAAAGGGTCACGTCTCGTTGATTTCTGCCAGCATGATTCGCAGTGATGAATTGCAGACAGTTTTACAAACACGAACATCACCTTTTGAAGTGCATGTGAATTGCTTTCAAGAATACACTCCCAAAACATCCCTCAACTCGCATTTAAAGCGGACATTTGAACCCTCTGCAGATAATGGTGATGACAACAGAGAGGGAGTTTCATAATCGCTGCGCTCTAAATCAGACGAATTTGATTTTGAGACAGATTGTTTATTCTGTGGCAAAACGTTGTCGCATGATTCTAAACTTCCGAAATCTCGTCGACGAGAGTCTAGCGATGTTGAGACCATTGAGTATTTGCCGGAACTGATTTCATGTGCCGAGAAGAGACACGATTCTTGGGGCCAGCAAGTGTTGCTGCGTATTCGGTCTGTTAGTGACTTAATTGCCCCAGAGGGCAAGTACCATCGTGGATGTTCGACACAGTTTAGGGGCGACAAACCGATGTTGAAAGAGGCAGACCATGTGACATGTTGAAAGAGGAATCGTTTCAAAAATTGTGTCTGCATCTTGATGAGAACGATGAATGTCAGTATTCCCTGTCAGAACTTTCAGATATTCACGAAAGCTACATGGAGGGGGCCGAAGGATATTCAGTGAAGTATCTTAGGCAGAAACTACAAGCACACTATGGAGATCAAATGATTATAACGAGCATACCAGGCATATCAAACATTGTAACCTTCCGTGACAAAGGACACAAAGTATTTCGTGACAATTGGGTAGCTGAACAAAAAGCCAATGTTTTAACAGAGAAAAACCGAATCATAGACATTGCTGCCTCTATCATAAGAGATGATATCAGGACACATGCATACAATTGCGCAGAATATCCCACAATGGAATCGACGAACGATGGCAATTCACTAGTTCCTGAGAGCATTTCTCGTTTTCTGCACGGGATTATAAAGTCAACGGCATTGAAAGAAAGTAAGTCTATATAAAGACAATGTACAGCAATATCGCATTCAATAATAGCTGCGTGTAGGCCAAAGTCATTTGTATCCCCCAATACTCTTAGCAGTCGCAGTGTACATACACAGAAAGTATGCTTCTCGTGAGCTAATTGACATCTTAAGTAGCATGTGCTTTGCTGATGATTACAAGGAATATCAGAGACTGAATTACGTATTTCTCTCTAAGGATGAGCCATCCTACAACTTAAACGGCTTCACACAGTTTGTATTCGACAATTCTGACTTTAATGTTGCAACGCTAACAGGACATGGCACCTTTCATACAATGGGTGGAATTGCGTGTGTCACGCCCCCCAAGTGAAGTAGTAAAAGAAACTCTCACTCGTTCTGTAACTGTGCCCAGAGCCCAAGTAATTGGGAAGTTCGGGGATGTCCCTATAAAATCGTACAGGAAACCAACTGTTCCGGGGCTACAGTCTGTAGTGTTCAGTCCTCTAGAAGCTCCAAAACCGGACCCACCTAGTCTGAAGTTTGCCACAAGCTTAGATTGTTTGTGGATGGCCAGCTTGTCCATGAATGTCTCACCATGTCCATTTTGGAGTGGATTCATGCAGCTGGCAGTAACAGGCGAGAATCACATGAAGACTAGAATAGAAATTCTTCCATTCATCAACCTTGATCCTGAAAATGCGAGTACAATTTACACTGCACTGTCCTTTGCACAAAAGCAGTCCGAGAAATATGGGCTTGGTACCTGTGCAGTAACTTTCGATCAACCGCTTTATATCAAAGCGGCCGAAATAGTGTCCGCGTCTCCAATCTTTCAAAATTCATTGCAAGGTTGGGTGGTTTTCATCTACTTATGTCATATATGGGATCAGTAGGATTTATTACGGCATGCAGTGGGCTGGGGACATTATGGGGGACTGTCTATGCCCCTGAGTCTGTCGTCCATATGCTAACTGGACATGCCTACGCAAGAGCACTTCGTGCTCACCTTACAAAATCAGCAGTCATAGAAGCGTTGCTGTTAGAGAAGCCCGGATGTTTAGACAATGTTGACTTCGATCCTTTGCGTCGTTTTCACAAATATCTTATGGAAAATGGCGATGCAACTGAAAGAGAAGAGGATGATTCATGTTTGCAGAACATTACCGATGTAATTGCTGACGAAAGGTGCAGCAAATGAAAGTCGAACAGGAACACTCTGGATCAATTATTTGGAACAGGTTTCTCTCCTTAGGTTGTTTATTCGGGCTGAGCGTACAGGAGACTGGGATCTACATTTGTATTGCGTCAGTAGAATTATCCCTTTCTTCCATGTTACGGGTCATCTGGCCTACGCAAAGTCAGCCAGGCTATACCTGCACCAAATTACAGAACATGACTCCTGCATGTCTGAAACAGAACGCAGATTGTTCACCGATCATGGATACTTTACAATACGCAGGTCTGATCATTTTTGGAGCGGCAACTTTTCGGACCAGACCATTGAGAAGGAGCTTATGCGGCTGTTGAAGTCTGCCGGAGGGATGACCCATGGACGGGGAATCACTGAAAGCACGTTGGCAAAGTGGATCCATTCATTGCCAAGTTGCATACCTATATGTGAAGCCCTTGAGAAATGTACCGGTGTCCATACGAGTACCTCAGAGCAGCATAAGGATCTGCGGGTCAGTTCAGAATCTCGCGACCGCAAAGACTACAATACCTTCTTAGAGTGGATGCGGATACATTCATCATTTTCGGCTAGTAAACCAGATTCACTTGTTGCAATATACACAGGTCTGGTGGCTGATGCATCTGTGAACTGTGACACCACCTATGAGATAGGCCGTGCAGCCGCTGCTACCATTGTCAATACACCGTTCACAGATGTAAAACTGAAACGGAACGACAGAGTGAAGACAATAAGTGGAGATGTTAACACAGTCAAGATTCGTGGTCAGTCACTTGTGGTAAACCCAACTTTGCTGTTTAATAGAATCACTAGTGTTATGCAAAGCAGTTCAGAGATGGAAGAATTCCTGTCGTACGAACTGGCACCACAACCCACGTCTCTCTTCAATGAAGGCACAATGAGGAAGACTTCCAAAATTACACTTAGTGCCCTGCTGTGGTCAAATGTTACGCCACAGTCTACATTTCCGGAAGATGCTGTCTTTGTCATTGATGACGGTTACCTTTGGCCTTCCGATGCAACGTACAAGCAAGTATGCGAGTCATATGTATCGTACATAGTAGAGCATTATGGCAGCGAAGACACAACGGTTGTCTTTGATGGATATGGAAGTCAAGCATCTACTAAATCTGCTAAGCAGCACAGACGGGCATCAAAATAGGTTTCTGGTGACATTATATTTGATGCCGAGATGAAAACCATGACCTCTCAAACTTCCTTCCTCGCCAATGGTTCCAATAAGACAAGATTGATAGAAATGCTCACGGACGAGTTGAGACACAGCAACATAACTGTAAAACAGGCTGAAGCTGACGCTGATAGTCTGATTATCTCAACAGCATTATCAGTTTCACAATCTCTGTCCAAACCAGTGGTAGTTATTGGAACAGACACTGACTTGCTAGTAATGATAGTGTCCCAAGCTACTCCACTCACCCGCATGCACATGATGTTCAAGAGAAATCCGTTATGTGTATACGACATTACAGACATTCAACACTCAATTGTGGGTGCAAAGAAACACCTGATGCCTGTTCACGCTATTACCGGATGTGATACGGTATCAGCACTGTTTGGACAAGGAAAACTGAAAGCATTTAAACTTGTTGACAAAGACAGTGAAAATGCTGGTTTGGATGATTTTGCAGCCACACACAATGCGAAGGAGAACGTGGCTGCGGCTGGGGAACAATTTCTCCTTCGGCTCTACAGTGCCCAGAAGACAGACAAACTTGACAAGTACCGATACATAGCTTACAACCGATCTATAAGCCATGCATCTCTGTCCACTACGTTTAAGCTAGAAGCACTACCACCCACGACTGCAGCAGCCAGGCAGCAGTCCTATCGTACTGTACAACAATGGTTGGGAAATGAACTTTCCCCAACAGAGTCGTGCTGGCATTTCCATGGCGATTGTTTGCTACCGACCGAGTCAGAAGCTCCTATTGCACATGCCAAGCTTCTGAAATTGGTGTCTTGTGGTTGCAAAACCGGCTATGCGGATGCCGAAAGCTAGGACTCCACTGTTCATCCATGTGTAGTCAATGCATGGGGCAAACATGCACAAACATCCCCCAGATGTCTTCAGATTGTACTACATTAGATGATGACATACAGTGAAACGTTAGTGATTCCAGCGATGAGCACTCAAAATACAGTCGATTGATTAAGCAGAAAAATGACTGCTGATATGCAATTTATTGTTAATATGAGCAATGATGTGCACTGTGCGATTAGTCATGTACGGTCCCCAAAAATAATACAATATATACTAATAACAGTAAACAGTAACAATAACATGAACGCAATGGAAGCTCCACAAGAAAGCAACACACTCGCAACAAATCGTAAGTGATAGAAATAGCAAACAAACATGAAAATGGGGAACATTTAAATGAAGTTACATTGTTATGAACGTAAAATGGCATACCATTGTTTATAATAACACATTTCTTCTTGGTGTTTCTTCTTTACACTAGATTGTAGTATCTCTATAAATGTGAAAATGGCCTATTGACGTAGTTATGTATTCGTCGTTATGCTACGAAGCTTGATATTTGAACATAATTGGTCGTTTACGCTCAAAATAAGCATTTTTCCGTGTTTGGCGGCCATCTTGGACGCCATTTTGAAGTTTGTAAAAACATCATTATGACCTGAAATAGTGTTTACGTTAATTGTACTGTTATGCTGATCATTTTCTGAAAGCATAGGGTAACTTGGGACAAATTTAGGCTTTTTGCATATTTTGGTGGCCATCTTGGACGCCATCTTGAATTCTGAGGAAAGCTCAACTCGGATTCATCGGGAGTTTTGATATGTTAATTCTCATGATATCCGGGACCTATGGTGAAAAATTCAGCTTTGTTTAATGTTGTTCCGATCTAAAACGCTCTACTCTTTGCCTATGCTCGGTATTCAGGCTAGAATCCAAGTGTGTATACAGTGTAAATCACTCAGATATAACCGGTGCAGAATCCAATACTGGTGGTACGTGCACGGTTCGGATAAAGCGCTATACTCTACAGCGGTGTATTCCACGGGAGCGATATTTCGCACACGAAGACCTATTCGATAGTCGTTACATTGCTATTCGAGTATTGTGTAACCCGTGTTACAAATAATGGATGATACAGAAGACAGTCGGCTACAATTCGTGACACCCACCGGTCCTTAATGGTGGATTTCATCAAAATTGCAAAGTATACTGTAAGGCCACCTACACCCTGGTTGCAGCGTAGGTAGGTTACAGTAAATAACAAATAACAACAGTTCTAACACTCAACAAGTCATGTTTAATCACTGTACTAGTTAATCAGGTACCAGTTTTACACGGAGTGCACCCTCTAGGCTCCAGTTATGCTTTACTTAACAATAGTATCAATACGTCAGGGTTCCGATTAATACACTCTAAGAAACGTTATTGTGGAGTATGTATTAGTGCAACAATAGATAATGGCTATTAGATGGAGTAGCAGTGTGACCGGAAGCGATTCCTTGACAGTTCGAACCAACAGTAAAAGTATGTTTACATTAGTGATGGCGTAGCAACGGTGTCGCCGCAGTAGACGAAAAGTACTTCGTATCAAACTCGTAATGTAGTACGTTCACCGCAGTGGTAAGTATGATTGCAGATAGGTATGATATATATCTTATGTCCACAAGACGTAATTAGTTATGAAATAATTAAAGATGTCGAGCTTTGATTCTGTCGAGTAATGGTTCTACATTAGGAGAGCGGTGGAATAGCGTGGCTTGACTGCCAATCGCACTTGTATTTATAACATTCTGCGCAAGATGCGGCCAGTCGCACAGATGCGATCACCAATCAGACCGTCAGTCGCATTTGCGACTAACCGATCTGATTGGCTGAAATATTCTGTGCGGCTGCGCGTCCGCCATCTTGGAAAAGTTTATAAACACAAATGACATAAAACATGGAATGTAAACTAAACAAGGAAGTGACTCTATGCGGTCAGACTATAATGTGAATCCCAGTGAAAAGTGGAATAAATTCACACCAAGAAAAGTGTCGAACAGTGTATAGATCATGGTAGTCGCATGGAAAATAGGGTCAGTCGCATCTGTAATTTCGCGGTTCCCAAACTTGAGGGTCGACATGGAATTTCACTTGGATGCAATAATACAACGGTAAGTGGAAACCGGAATTTATCAGAATTGGATTACCCAATGAATTATCTCTGTATCGACATATCGGACAACTTATAAAAATGTAGTAACATGGCTGTGGTGGACAGTTTCTCAAGTCAAGTGATCTCAGAATGGGAGACGACAACTTCATTTCGAACTGCGGAAACCCATGACACTGAGATCACCTGATCAGAGATAGAGCTCATCCCAGCCCTGTCACAGCAGTTTATCACCACTGGTTACTGGGCTTACATTCAAACCCCTTAAAACGTTCACTCCGTTGAAAGTAGAAGGTACAGTTAAGTACTGGCCGCATCAGTGCGCGTAAGCCGCACTGAAATACGGTCGATTGCTGACAAATATGAGTCCACGGACGTGTCGCGAAGCTCTGCGGCTTCCTCCATCATCGCGACAAATCGAGTGTCGCCATCACCAGAGACAGCGATGTTGCGCAGTTGTGAAAAGTTCAACAGCCGCATCTAATGGAACTCCGACTGAAATACTTTTGCCGAGCCCGGCAGGATCAGAAATTAATAAGTGTAGTACTGCATATGAGGCTGAATTAAGAAGAACTATGCATCTCTACTCGTCGCGCTACTTATGTAAACATGGCTGCACCCAGACCTTTGAAAAGCACGATGGAGCAACGTGCATACATACATGTGTTGATTTGGTTCCTTAACTCATTAAAACGTTCACATCTCTCAAGTACATGCAGCACATGTAATGTGTTAATGCAAGTAGATCGACATTCGTATCCATTAACCCTTTCAACCCTAGAGGCCAGAAAGCCAACATGTGGAAACACTGGAGATCCAGATGAGCCGGCTCGTAACGAGCCGTCTCATCAGGATCTTCATTATCTGCTACTATTATTAACCTCTAAAAAATCTACATTTGCTTATTAATTGCATAGTCCAAAACATAATATGAAAAGGCAATTGAATTTAAGAAAGTAATTATCAGGGTTGAAAGGGTTAAGAACACCAGCACACGGTTGCCTGCCCGGCGCTGTTGAAATATGTCACTAACCACATATCGAGATAGACCATCGATGGCCAATCATCGAACATTCGTGTAACTACCTAAATAATTATGATTTACGGATTTTCCCACATGCTACACGTGTATCAAGGTCAACGTTGCTACTAAGACGGATACAAAAACCAGTGGATGCCACATGCCGTGCATCGTCTTTTGCTATACATTTTCAAAATTGTGTTGTTGTTGTTGTTTTGGGTGTGTGTGGGGTTGAAATACTGCGAACTTATTTTTACATGTGTTAATATGATAAATTGCAGTGTACATGTATTACTATTTCAATTCAGTATTGCATGTATTATCAGTATGTGATAATAATCTATAAGAATGCATTTTTCAAAAGCGGTGATCATGAGCTGCCATGATATATCTTTCTTCCCATAGAAATCACGTTATGTAATCAGAACAGTTTCCAAATAGGATTCCGTGTTTATGCCATAAACATAATGTGAGATTCATAATGATTTACAGTGGAACCTCCGGAAACCGGACACCAAGAAACATCTCATCTTATTTTGCTTGGGTTTCTCATTTATCAATGACTTCATGTTCGCATAGCACACGACTATAGCTCAGCATTATGAAATGCCTGATTTACCTCTCTAAGTGGACACCATGGGGACCTCCCAGGGCGTCCGATTTAGAGAGGTTCCACTGTAATACGGTATAAATTAAACGCGATTACTGATGTCATACGTAACGAGACTCGTCTGACCCTATATACCGGTATGTAGCTTTTGGCCCTGTATTGTAGTACCTCTGTTATATATATATACATATATATATTATTGACATATTGGATTGTTAAGGAATTAAATCCGAGGGAGCGCTAGCGACCGCAGCATTTAGTTCCTGGACATCCAATATGTGAACAATAAAATACTTATAGGTCAGCCAAGCGTACAAATCAATGTCCCATCCGAGTATTGATTTACCATTTCCTATTGAACAGTTAATCATTAAATCTGGTAATATATAATTATATTATTGGGGTTAAACGTGCAATATGTGAAATTAGTGGAGCACAATTCTGCCCAACGATTGGCTTAGAAAGTAGAGCGAACTATAAGCCACTAAATGAGATTTCTCGGTGCAACGTATTAAGCTTATAATACACGAGCAGAATACATATAATATTTAAATGAGACCACTACGGAAAACGTGTTCGATAACCAGTGAAGCTTCAATATATGTTGTTGTTCTTAAATACATCAGCTATGTCTAACATATGGCCGGATTTAATATGATATTTGTCAATCTCGTTCACTAATCTAATACGATGCTATGCCGAGTTTCTGATAAAATCAGTACATTTGTTAAACAAATATCATATTTAAGCATCTCTACTGTCCGATGCTCTATATAATCATCACTTTAAGTTTCTATGGTGCCTCGTTGGTGGCATTAGTCTGTTCGTTCCTTCGCCACGTAGAAACGACAAGTAAGACCCTTGATTATCGTACATTTCGTTCCTTCGCCGAGTACAGACGAAGATATTCGTCTCTACGCGACGTAGAAACGAAGAGACGAAATATCCCTGTCATACATTTCTGTTGGTTACAGGTGTACCCGTGTCTTTCGCGCCCGGTTCTGGCCATTCCAAAGAGACGAAAGGCATCACCATACTCGTATTCCGCATGAATATATCCCAGGTTTTTATGTTACCTACGTAATCAATCAATGCAAATTTTCTTTCAGCAATTGTAATAATAAGTGTATTTTAATTGGACATATGTATGCATTACATGCACTGGTTCTCATGTATGCACAAAATGATGAAATATGTTTATCAATATAATAGTTTTGCTTCGTATTTCTGTACCGAATTGTACATATGAGTTGCTAGCCCGAATTCTCAGGGCGACTTACTTGTAATCAGTTACCTGAAAGACAAGGAATTTGTAACATGAAATTTTTGTTATACATATACTGAAAATCAAATAGCATTGCAAAATAGTTAGTGTTGAAAACGCTAGTTTTTCTTCAATCGATCGTTACTTATTTAATTTTCTTTATAGTATTTATTTCACTTAAACTATTGATTAAAGTAGTACTAATTTAATTGTATTTATATTATTTTTGTTATTTAAACTAGTGTTTCTAATGGATACTAATGTAAATTTGAATTGTATGATAATTTTACAACAACAACTGGTTTTAGTGCATAGTTCATTACCGGTACGTGTCTAGCGAACATGCATAACCAAATTATCTCGTCTTTTTATCACAGTCGCTGATAGTACATGTACTTGAATATAGCGCAAACATTCCTGTTTCTTATGAAATCAGTAAACTCGTTAACTAACTGTCTCTTAAATCATTACTCATGTAACATCCTCTCTGGTATAAACGTTCTGGATGCCGTCCATTATACACTATACGTTATGTAATAGTATATTTTCCAGCCCAGCGACAGTCACTATGGAAACTGGAAATTTAACAAAATGGACCTGTCCCCGTGGCACGTGACAGTATCTGCCCAGAGCATACTGCCGTTCACCCACGTGTTTCTAGGCCCTGGGCCTGGGGGCTCGAGCCTGTACCCAATTACGGGTAACCCGATTACAGGTACATGTTATAAGTTTAATAGTGTGATTCTGTACAGTCAACATGGTGCTATATTGCCTGGCTGAATCTATATTGACCCGGGGAGATCCATTGTTAAGTCTCGACCCTGTATGAACTTGACTGTTTATGGGACGTTAAGCGCATTCACTTTCATTGTTAAGATGTGTATATTCTCCCATCCTCAGGACAGACCGAGACAAATAATGTACTATTTGATTTTCTACAAACCAGCTGCATCAATCCATTTCATACTGAGGATTCCCCATTTTGCTGATATAAAAATTCAATTAGTTTTCTCGTAGCTCCCTAAAAGTATACGGTGTGGCCACCATTTGAACCGTCTCAAAGAGAAGGTTCAAATGAGTTGTCACAACATATATGTTCGATGAGAAATGAGAAAAACTGCAGATTTGTTTTTAGAAATTGTTATACCCATATATGGGTATTCCGTATGGAATGGGTTCAATAACGCAGTCATAGAGCTGATAATTTGCGTCGAATTAATTAGTCCTGTCTTAAACCAACGGTTACTGTGTGCAGTTAAATCTCTCTAAAAGGTATATCCGGTGTATAAAAGTTCCACCGCATTTGTATCGCCAGGTGAGCGCCAGACGCTAGAGGTTACCGTTCCCAACCATGCCAAAGTACAGATTGTAAACACGGCCCTGATTATCGCTGAATCCGGCCGGACCTTGAACCGACTGACCCTACACAATCTGGGCGGGCGACGTAGCAATGGAACATACTCCACGAACGTTACCATACCGACCGAGGTAAGCTAGAGAACAATGCATCGGAAATGGGCCCATAGATGTGGGCAGAAACTCTGCAAAACTCCTGTTGCTACGGACGGTGTGGGAGTTTTGAAACTCGCAACTAATAAATAAGCTCATAAATAAATATAAACTAATGCACTGAAATACAGTGTAACATCTCGGACACCAGTACAACATTTGTGATCTTATTGTTGATGAGTTTCTTTTTCATTTATCTCAGGTGATAATGTCTCTTCGTGATCGCATAGCACACAACTATGGCTCAGAATGATCAAATACCTGATTTACAGTGAAACCTCTCTAAACCGGACACCATGGGGACCTCCCAGGGTGTCCGGTTTAGAGAGGTTTCATTGTATGTTAACAAGGCGTCCACACGGTCGTGGTCGAAGTGATCTCAATTGCACACGCACACTCCGCTACCTGCGTGCATGGGGATTACGTTGTCTATTGTGTTGGTTTTGCGTACACGTAATGGCGACACTTATGAGTTGTGAGGTGAATCTTTATTGTTCATTATTACGACTGCGGTGTCATCCATGTTCCAGTCGTTAACACCACAAATCCGACAATACCAAAGTTAGTAGCATTGCTTCTGTAGTTAGTCTGGACATTCAGTAGAGGAATTTCGGATAAGCGTATTTTGCAGTTGGCAGCCTTGCAATTTCTCTACAGACTTTACAGACTAACTACATGTAGAGAACAAATTGGTAGCATAAGCATGATAAGTGGACGGACGTTAATGTGAGAACGCCTTTGAAAACAGTCTACACTACAGAAATCTACTGCCTCATGTTTCAGGATTTCTACGTAGCCATAGAGGGCGTGGACAACGGGGGTCACGTGTTTCGACGTCAGGACTCCGTGCCGATATCGCCTACGACCTTTCGACTGTTCGTACCGTCGCTAACCAGTATGTATTTGATTGTGTATAATATTGTCATAATTAATCGGCATCATTTATTGGATAATACTGGCATTATTTATTATTAAAATATCGGCTCTTGTAGAGAGGTGGCTGTTGTAGAGTGGTCGCCGTTCGCGGCTGTTCAACTGCACATGCATTTTGATATATATTTCACACAGAGGAAGGTTATTGGTGCATAGTTGTGATATATTTCATTGCTATTTACCTTCCTGATCATATATGTTCATAACCGCAAAGCAACAACGCGTGTCTTGAAGTGGTCAGTTTCAGTGGACCCTCTCTAAACCGGACACCCTGGGTACCTCCATGTTGTCCGGTTTAGAGAGATTCCACTGTAGTACAAAATCGCATGGCTTGTCTGACAGTATGAGGTACGCTGTTCGTTCCCAATTTCCCCAAATGTGACGTTGTACAAGAACGAAAAACTTGCCATTCCGTTTACCGTGTCCAACACTGTGTCCTTGGCTCAAGACATTGACTTGAACATCCATGACGACAGAGGCTTCGCCGTTGCTCCGATTTATATTTCGCCTCGGGTCAAAGCTAAGAGCAACTATTCCAATACACTGCATATTCGTGGGGGCGGGACAGTCGGACAAACGGTGTATGTACACATTTATTACAACAGATAACGTTACAGTAGAACCTCTCTAAACCGGGCACACATACAGTATGTGTATCTTTATGATGGTAATGCCTGTTGAAGTTCGCAAAGCATAGCCGCATACCTTGACATAGTCATATGTCTGATTTACAGTGGAGCATCTCTAAGCCGGACACCCTGGGGACCTCCACTGAGAGGTTCCACTGTATAATACACAGTTAATAGCTCACTCACACACTGTAGTGAAGTAATTTTTTTCTTTCAAGTGGTATGCACATTCACATAGCATTAATGCCAATGAATATGTATTGGCGGTAACTGTGTGCCTAAATAAGTTGTACAATAATATGAACACAAAGCGACAGCTTCCACAATGCTGTATAATTAGTGTCCGTACTTTAAAGGTACATGCCCACTCAGTAGGCACACAATGTTAGAGACATCATCTGAGAAATGTTATGGCAAAATAAACATTCATTCACCATTACCACTCGTATTGATTGGCATTATTATACATTTTATATCAGACGTAAATTTCCACACTGATATCAGGGGCGATAACCGTGTGTGTTTCCTTAAAATGTTAACGGACATTACTATTTATTCTCCGTATGTATCATTTGATGTGCAACTATCATACTTTATAATCTCTCGGAAATATTATTTTTTCAGGTGACGCATTTAATTCGTATAAATAATTAAAAAAGTAGCGTGTTATATGAATATGAATATAGCCTGGTATCACGGCGCGTCACTATCAGTAAAATTAAATATTTCTAGATGATTGTATCTGTATAGTGGGCACTTATAATTTTTAGAACTGGTGGATACATTTACATTTATTTAATCCCTTTTAAGAACAGTGTGTGCCTACTGACTGGGCATGTACATGTACCTTTAAACTCTTCTTAAACAATACTTTCTAGTACATGTACACTATTTCTATAACATGTGCGGTACAAGGTATTCAGCTATTACACACTGTGCACTAATAATGATTTGAAAAGTGCAAATACATCGCTTAATATTAGATGTATTCAGTACCATTACGTTATGCATGTACATATGTGTCGTTGCCTGTGTTAAAGTCTAAATGGTATGCACGTTTCGCCAAATTTAATCAAGCCAATGAAACACCCGTAATGCTGGTAGGTGGTTGGTCGGGCGAACGCGACGGCGTAAATTAACGTTAGGTGTTCCTACTTATAGGAATCACGGTTTGCCTGGTTTGGCCCTCAGGTACGTTTTTATCTTTGGCTATTTTGTTACCTGGGAGTTAAATTGGGTTATAGCCCATTATAGAAATAGTAAGAGTACTGATCCTACTGCTTTTGGGAGGGGGCCAAGTGAGTCTGGTCTGGCGAGGACCTGGCATCAAATCAGGATTATTCTGATTTCAGGGCTGAATATTTAGATTTTTTATTGTAAATATTAAGTTCTGATTTTGGGATTTTCCCGCCATTTGTACAGTAATATTTGGGATTTAGTACTAAACCCATTGACCGGCCTTAAATGACCCTTGCTGTTGATAGGCCGTTAAACCCCAACAAACAAAAACAAACACGTACTGCTTTTAACTCTTAGTTTCGATCCTTATCGGCTTCAGGAGTGCGATAGAAGATCAGTAGTATATTTTATTTAATGAAATAAAATAATTTCTGACAAAATTATTTTACTGAATGTATTAAATTATCACAGCCATTTTGGCTGTGATAATGTAATAAATTCATTTTATAATTCTGCATACTTCTAATCATCAAATATATGCAGTCGTTAGTTCTATATGAAATAATGCATTTCGAAAAAAAAGATTACTGCCTGAAAGTATACTTACCTAGATGAGTATGCTTAACACTGTTTGTGAAATCGGCTACAGAAGTGTGAATATCAACACATGCTCACATCCTCAGTCACAACCACACAATTAGCCATAGTTAATACGACTACATTTTCAGATCAGTTAACATAACCATAGCTAAGCCGTTTGTAACCGGGAAGGGTTTTCCTCCGCCTGAACAGGTTGTGACCAGATACTTTATCGTACAGGAGCGACGGAAACAGGTAAGATGAATGTTAACATCATTTTCATAAATCCAGTTTATGTACGTACCGATTGTTTTAATATAATGTGGATGTGACTGGAGAAATGGCTTATGAGATTTGCGACCAGTGTAGCTCCTGATCAAATAGCACACTGCTGTAGCCTGATATACCATCTATAGTGCTTGTTAGAAGCATAGCTGGTGTTCCAATGATGGAATGGCGAACAGTGCAGATCAGTGCAGTGCATCCGCACAGTCTGATCGGGATCAACACTGACCGCAGAACCCATAGGCCTCATTTTTCTAGTCTGTCACAGCCACAAATATAACAAGACCAGGGACGTGTGTAACCCCCAACTGTCACGTGCGCTGTATGGGCAGACAAACCAAACTTTTAATCAAACGTTCAGTGGGTCTCAGACCAGGGACCATACACACAATCTTCGTCCCAGCTCAGACAGATGTATATAGAATGTGAAAAACAAATTTATGAACATAAATAATTACTTATGTAACATTTGTGTCATTTTTCTACGGATAGCCCGGAAATATCTGGATGTGTTACAACACTTGTCGATACTACTGAGAAATAACACTAGTCAGTGAGATTAAAATTCAAGTTCACGATTCCAGAGAAATATGGTACATAAAAACAATAATAATAGTATACCCAAATATGATAAACACACGAGAAGCATACAACATATAAGTGTCATGTATAGCAAATGCAATGCATACATCATAGACGGCAAATGTATTGACAACATAAAATACTCTAACGCTACTTTTAATGGAATTCAGTCTGCTTTTTATTTGGTATGAAAGCTAGTAAAACTAATGATCTTGATGGTGATGCAACTAAGTTTCAAGCGACTGAGATTTATATTATACAGATGTAAGTTACTTTTTAAATTTAACCCTTAGACCGCTACACACAACAATTGTCGTCTGCTGTTGCTTTTATATATTGCCTTATTTCTCAATAGAAACATATTTTGACAGCACTTCAGAATCATTTCGAATGGAAATGATTCTTAAGTGCTGTCAATGCATGTTGTAAAATATTCTAAAGTGCTGTCAAAGCATGTTTTTGATGATACAAATGGAAACTAGAAAATAAATAGCAGACCACAACGTCTACGAGACGGCATCCGTATGTTGTGGCTTACAGTGTGTTATAATATATGGTGGTGTTGTTAAGCAGGATATCTTTCCGTACTTTGTTTTCTGTACTTGATTTGCCGATCATAGCTCAGTAACAACCAATCTAATTGTGTGAGTTTGCATATGAAATCTGAATCGTGTGTCAAGGTTCACGTGTCTATCCACTTCTCAAACATGCTGAGCGACATTCCGTAATGTTACGGACATTTTGTATGGCAGTACATATATTTCTTCAGATTGTTACGTTGGACTATATTATTTATTTTGCAGACAACCGTTTCGACTACTACCACGACCACAACTGCTAAAACCACAACCACGCCCATACCTACAACCACACCCATACCTACAACCACGCCCACATCTACAACCACGCCTTCAACGACAACCACGCCCATACCTACAACCACACCCACATCTACAACCCCGACTTCAACGACAAGCACACCCACCACCACAACTGATAAACCTACAATGACATCTACAACGACAACGACATCTACAAGGATTACTACGCCTCATCCATACCTACAACGACCCAACTGACCATTCCTACAACCAGAACCAGCCCTACAGCTACTACTACTATAGCCAGGCGTACACCCGCGACGACTCCATCTACGATCACCTCTACAACCAGAACCGCTGGTAAATCAACCAGGTCAAGCGACGAACGTCAACTGGTCGAGTAACGCGATCAACGTCTACAACCAGAACCGCTGGTAAATCAACCAGGCCAACCACAGTAGAACGAACGTCAACTTGTCGAGTAACGCGATCAACGTCACCTCCGTCGACGTATGTGACTGCTACTACAACAAAGCGTGTATCAACAGCGCCAACTTCACAACAACCAGCGGGTGTGTCAACCACAGCCACAGTAACGTAAGTTTAACTTATAAGGTATATGGTGACAGGATTTACACACTTCGAAAACAATAGGGTAATTTGAAACGACAGGAGACTGAAGAGTCCATGTACAAATAACATTACAATACACGAAGGGGGCCGATTATCCCAGCGAAACCAAAATGTAACCGTTAAATAATTCATAAAACAGGCTAGTAACAACGGTCTTGAACAGACACCAAGGTCGACTCTCGGACTAGCGATGTGCAGTACTATCATCAGGAAACATTTCCGAAGAACAGCGGCAATTCCGTTTGACAGCGGCAATTCCGTTGCCGATGACCATTCCTATAGTTGCCATTGCGCGATGAATGGTAACCATGCCACTTGATTAAGTGTGTGTGTCAAAAAGCCTATCTAAATGTTCAATTGTTTGCACGTGTCTTCGGATTGCTAGTCAATCACTATCAATAGTTTAAACATTACTCCGTTTTCCTACTGTGTTGATTTTGTGAGCGAAACTTTGCATTCTGTTTGTATGTTTGTTGCTCTCTGTTATTATAAATTGAATTTGTTCCAGCACAAAAATATTTACACAATTCCCTAACATTTGATTGGCCCGTAGCAAGTCACTGTCCAAAATTTATATCCTAATAAACTCCCACGCCGAACTACTTTCCGTAACCGTGAGGCGCAGTTATAATAATTCTTAAGATAACGGAAAATAAACACATTTTCTCGATAAATTTATTTCAAATGCTGAAATAATAAAGAATGAATGGCCTTTTTGTGGAATATATCGGGGATATAAACTTGGAAAAGTCGCGGGAATACTGGACGAAGGCCGGAAGGCCTCGTCCAGTATTCCCGCGACTTTTCCAAGTTTATACCCCGATAAATTCCACAAAATGGCCATTCATTCCTATAGTGTTATTCGTATATTCGTCTTTATTACTGCCTTGTTCATGTATGGTGAATACGCGGGAGCTTATGGCGTCGCGCTAACCAGGTTCATTTGCCGAATTGGACTGTTTTGTTCACTGTAGAAACCAATATGATGCCCTTAATGTCATATTTACATAGGGTGTTTCTGTTTATTTAATAGTTCGCTGTGTGACCGTGGACTTCGTGGATTCATTGTTGGAGAGTTGGTGGCAGTTTGGTCTTGTGGCGCATATGTCGCCGTGGCGATATTTGTCTTTTTCTTTTTGCAAAGTTCATTGTGATATTTGTCTTTTTCTTTTTGCAAAGTTCATTGTCATGGGTAATGTGTTCCTTTTGTTCCGGATGGCACAACCACTACTGCTATATCCTGTAGCATAGTTATCTCTGCTAACTGCGAGAGGCTTTGTGTTTTGCTGGTTCATTTGTCTTATTTCGGATAGTAACTTCTCCAATGCAATCATACATACCACGATCTGGCCGAAAGCTTAGTGTAGTATATATTAAGAATAACTTACCTAAACACTACAGGTTGGAACCAACCTGTCGTGTTCGTTCGTACGTACATCATCGAATTTCCTTCGCAAATGCTTTCCAAAGCAACGTGTCATCAATATATTGTATTGTAGATTGTATATATTGTATTGTCGTTGATATCACATTCTTCTTTCAGGTCACCGGTGTACAACTCTACCACAGCACCTATAACTACAGTTCCATCTCAACAATCGAACAACGAAGAAATGGTGGCAGCAGGAGTGCTGTGCCTAATTTCCGTATTTGTATTCATCGGAATATTCTGCAAAGCTAATTCGATGAAGAAATCATCTGTTCACCCACTAACAACGTAAAAGAACAAACGTCCCGTATGGTATATGTTCTATTGGGTTCGTTAAATAGTATTTAAATGACTAACGAAGCTAAACCTGTCCATCAGGTAGTAACTAATGATCCGTATTGACGCATGATGATTCGGACATGAGGCAAATACTATTCCAAAAGTAAATGGAACTGGTACATTCACCATCAGTAATGCCGGTGACATCAATGCAACAGTTTCACGATGCATAGAGTAGTAGGTTAGTGCCGTGAATGGGAAAAATATCTGGCAAGGCTTAGGAAACGGGATGGGCGAGACTATGCCGAGCACATCCCGTTTCCGTGCCGCGCTAGATATTTTTCCCATCCACGGCACTAACCTACTATTCTATTTATCCCGTCATCACCTACAAATAGCTTTAAAATGCAAACGAATAAACCAAACCGCACCCTCAAAATCGGAGAATCGACTATGACAACCGCACATATTCATACGCAGTGATTAGGTATTGACAGGATATCAAACATGTTTCACGGCACCATGTTTCACGGCACATACGCATTGTGTTGACGGGATAAATTGCGATTCACTCTGTGTTAGTTTTCTGTACCAACGTCGGGAATGGAATCTATATGTTAATTACACAACGCATCAGCATGTGCACATTTGTAATGCTTTTGTTTTCTTTTGCCAAACATACACATATTTTAAAATGCTCCACTGTCATCGCCGCAAAGATGTCAATATCTCTGTAAAATACAATAACATGGTGTCAAAATGGGTAATGTGCCATACTGCGATAGTTAATAATTGTAATACTATGTTTTACACACGAAGAGAGGAGAAATGTATTACATGTTACTATCCTTTGAACTATTTTTAGACTAATTTTAACTATTTGGGAGATTAATTTCCAAACCGTAGCACCTTGGGTAATGGATTATTTCTGAAATGTTATTTTATAAGTTATTTAAATTATGAATGGCATGCTTTCAGTGGGAGCGTGAGCATGCGAACGTCAAGTATTATCGAAGGTTAGGAATCACGAAGAGTCGGAATATGATGAGGTAATGTTTGATGCCTTTCCACATGATAATTCGTTTTACTACACTCTTGCGAGTTATTTGCATGGGATCGCTGTGAGAGAAAACCCGCAAGCAACTCCTTACAAATAATACACAGTGAAGAGAACACCCGTAATTGCACCCTCTTTTATTACAGTCAAAATAGAAGTTATTTGAAAATGTGGAGAGAGTCTCGACTACTCTACAATGTTAATGTGATTGAACACATTCCAAAAATATACTCAAATATATCTAGTTCATAGAAACAGTTGCGTAATTTGGATTTCAAAAAGTGTACATGAATTTACGTTTGACGTTACACAAACGCGATACGTCAGTGTGTAACTATTCATACTCACAGCACACTTATTTTGCTTACAATCTCAAAAGATATGCATATGAAGTGTAATACATAGGATATGCCATCGACATGTTTGAACAGCGGAAATAATACACTCGTGTCCGTCGGCTTCCGTGCAAACAACTCGTTCGCTACGTTCACTATTTCCTTACGCGGAAGCCGACGTACACTTGTGTATTATTTCCCGCTATTCAAAATGTACGATGGAATATCCTCTATGTATAACAATTCGATGAAATGTTATATACAATAACGCAGACATGTAAAAGAAAATAACATAAACTGCATTGGAAGGCCCACACCACAATTACCCATGACAATAACTATGGAAACAGGGGTATTGCTATAAGCAAAATTAAACAATCTTCAGCACGGGGCAATGTAACATGATAACAGTACTAACGCCTTCAAACTGCCAGTGGTAACAGAGTATGTCAAATCCGCTGTACCATTCTCTTATTACGTGTATTTATTACTTAGACATCAAATTCTGACTATTTCTGGCCGCAAGACCCAGGCTAATACACAGTAAAATCTAGTCAGATATCATTTTCCTAGGTAATTCTGGTATACCATGGGTAATAACATGCCTCGTGCCCGTATCTGACTGGAAACGTATGACGCATGCGCAGTTAGTCACATAAAATCAAGATGGCGGCTTTACGGTTACATCACATTTAGAATGGTGTCGATAACAATCAATCAACGTCATTTGAGCATGAATAATCAATCAGCTTCCACAATAGTTCACAATTCATAACTATGAAACAAAAACTACCTTGGAATACACGATGGGAAATGCATAATCCATTTAAAAACAATCAACCAATAGAAATCAAGTGGCTTACATGTTGCTCGAATCTGTAATTCTATCGGGTAATGGTCGCTTACTTTCAAACCCTACAAGGCGAACGATAATACGAAGTGAATATGTACATTCTACTATGACTGTTACAATATAGAGAATACCAGGCTAGTGTCTTTTGATATCAAGTTTATCAGGCAAGGCTAGAAACTATGACTGTTACAATATTAGCACACATGAATATTAGGAGAAAACACCAGTTGACCAGTTGAGCTATAAATGTATTCACTCCATAGTTAACAAATGTGTTTCTCCTTCTGCCAAAATATATACGTGTTCTGAGGCAGTAATATTTTCCGATAGTTAGCCATTAAAATATTATTCCTACATTGACCATATTCACACACCCCGATACTACACCTGAGTAATGTACCGTGTGTTTTATAATAGCAACTTATAATTTGATATATACATATACATGTACATACACATTGTTGTAAAGTCACTCTTTTTATTAAATTTTCGACCACATGGTCTTTTTCAAAATAGTGTGAAACTGTATTGGCAGTCCTATGTGACGTCCATAGTGTAGCAGTGTACGGCTACACTATGGACGTCACATAGGACTGCCAGAAAAAATAATAAAAAGTGTGACTTTACAACAGTGTGTATTAAATGTGCCTCCCTTCGGAGGTTCTTGGAAATTAACATATAAATACATTTATATTGTATTATTGTTTTACAAAGTTAACGTACTATGAGACAAGCCATCGGATTTCGTGCCGGAATATGACAATTATGTACGGCATTTCCCGTAAGTGACGTAGAAAATTGACGCCATTTACATAAAATATCACGATCTGTGTAAATATTGTTCATGAAAAATCGCACATCTTCTGAGTTACTACTAAATGGCATGGTATGTCTGATATATATACTTTTAATTTAGTTGTTGTGCGCGACGTTGTACATAATTCAATTCAATTTAAGATATGTGTATTAGTAAATACAGATCATGTGATACACACCTCTTCCTTGTCCATGCCCATTGCCTCGTCAAATCGGTATACTTTCACACTGCCGAGCACAATAGCCTGCTGTAACACGTGGCCATGCACCACAAACCTGAAACATAAAGGATGCGTTTAGCGTGTCTAGGATTGTTAATTAATCTTTATGTATACATGAAACACCTTTCTAAACAATTCACAATACAATTCATATGGGTTTATATTGAAATAAATAAGTATGTATTAAGATATTAGAATTAAAATAATATTAGTATGTATATACCCCGGCGCATATGAGATGTGCAAAAATGTTTCATGTACATGTATATACAAACTAATTAACCATCCAAGATATGTTAAAGGTTCCTGTGACATAAAGCATACATACTCGGCATATTCCAATATAAAATAAAATAAGACAATGTAACACAAACATACCAAATAACCAGGGGCCCGTTTCACTAAACTTCGTACGACTAACATGTTCATAAGTGCAAATTTAGGATCGTCTGGAAATTTCAATTGATGGATTTACATGTATTGAACATAGGCTGCATATGCCCAAATATGCAGCCTATGCCCAATAAATGCAAATTCAATAATTGTTTACAGGAAAACATTGTTAATATGAAATGTACAGACTATCATAAACTTGCACTTACGTCCGAAGTTTAGTGAAACGGCCCCCAGGATAAAATACTGTAGCATACAAGTATACGTGCTTATGAGGTTATTATAGGTGTTGTTGTTTTGGAACAATCACTAACCAGCGGCAAAGGTGAAAACAAGCAACACCGAACATAACATACAACATAGAAACAAGACGTAACATGCCGACAAGAAGAGCCAGACACCAACGACCAGAGGGTTGCAAAATCGATATAAAACTGAACACAAACGAATGACGCAAAGCAGGGCTGGTAAAATGGTTATGTTTAGAAACCAGCTGAAAGTAAAAGAATTATAAAATGCTATGAAAGCCAAAAACCGCAACTAATGTAGTTCCTATTGTGAGAGGAAGCTTTAGTGGCGGTTGTTGGTTGTCATGTTTTTTTATTTCTCTGAATTTATGCTCGTTTCTAAATATAATTAATGAGCGTTTAACCATTTTACATCTACGCATGTGCAAGGGAATTGGGAATGAGGTCATATTATGTTAACCGTCATGCGAAGCACACCATCGGAAGCATAGTACCAAACGTTCCGAGTACGAAATTAATATACTAGTACATGTTTAAAATACGTACAAGTACATATGACAACATTGAAGTGAATGGTGGTATCTATCTGTATGATAAGGAATGAATACTTTTACATAGTTCTACTCTTTTGTTGACAATGTCCCGGGTGTGGAAGGTTGTAGAGCAAATACCCACACTTAAAATAATCTAATTATTGTTGACGATTCTTAGCATAGCCTTTGAAAATACACTACTGTCCGTTTCACGAAACCTGCCCAAATTGTACGGCTATATAAACAATGCAAAAACATTATTGCAAAATTTAAGAATGAGCCTTCTTTTTATTTCATTAAATTTGGTCCAATATTGATTTTATTGCGAAAAAACAAGTTCCACATGTTAAATCCCCATAGAAATCTTCACAGAGTGGGGATTTAACATGGGGAAATTGTTCTAATTTCAGAAATAGTGGACCGATTTTCAAAATGTAACTTTTGTTTTCGTAGTTAGATCATTTCCAAGCTATCTAGATAGGTTTCAGAATCAATTTCCAAAATGTTTCGTTTTTCGACTCCTCCTCCAGGTTCTCCACCTCTTTTTTCCCCATGTTAAATTCCCATAGAGAACTCATTTTTCGTAATAAAATCAATATTTGACCAAATTTCACGAAATAAAAAGAAGGTTCATTCTTAAATGTTGATAATATTTAATATTATCGAAAAAAAAATACATATATTGTTTTTTCATTGTTTATATGGCCTTAAAATTTGGGCAGGTTTCGTGAAACAGACAGTAGGCTAATTCTGGTACTCTGTGTATGCTAACTTATCGTAGCTGCAGTTTGTATGTCCGACCGTGGTGTCCAAGTTATCATCGAGCAGCCAGGCGAACCGCGAGTCGTGACGGAACGCCAGATGTGACCACGCCCTGTGGCTCATGTACCGACAGTCAGAGTTGAAGTCGCCGCCCAGTATAATGTTCTATAGTGAATAATGTACAGTCGGTGGACAGAAGTTAAAGTTAAAATCCCATAGACTGTACTTCAATGTTTACTCTCAAACATGTAGCTCAGTACATACTTTACAAATTTGAATGACACATGAACACTGCACGAAAATACGCGTTTAATTGACAATTAAATGCTACTTCAACTTAAACGTAATTCCAAGTTTAACGCCATATAATGGAATTTACTCTGTCAGTAAATTTGGAATAAACTTGTAGTATACGTCGTGTTTTCGCAGCACGTAATCGGCAAAATTTACTTGCAAATTAATGTTAACGTAAATCCATTGAATATGTTAACTTGTTGAAAAGATAAATATGGTTAAAGTTGAAATATACACATGCCGTGAATGCCTCTTTAAAACCAGAACAGCACTTCACATAAGGGAAGTGTGGTTCCAAAATAGCGAATTGCCATCACCCCCTGTGGCGACGCTTGCTGATTTGACCGAGGTTACCAGGCGTATTGTATCAAGATCAAAGGCACAACTGATAACAGTCTGCTACAATTAGAGAGTGGAAATTCTGTCTGTTTTTACAAAAACTGCATCATTTTCATCGGAGAAACAAACGACTATCATATGTCTTTTTCAGAAAAAAAAAATAATGCAATTTTTTTAAATTTGTAAATCGTCCAAAAATGAGAATTGTAAAGTATTTATGTCATCCGACATCGGGTCAGTTTCAGCAGTTCCACACACAGTCAACACACGCGTATGAATATACTCAATCACACATGCAATAAAGGGTGGGCATTTTTAAATATGAAGCAATGTGTTTTTTATCACAAAAAAAACAACATTTCTTTAAGTTTTGTATATTTTATTAATTTGTTGAGACACTCTATCAACATGTATATTCGGATAATATTTAAACTGCAAACACACTCGGGAAGCGGGACTATTTTATGTTCCGCACCGCCATTCCACACATGTGTGAATCGGCTGTTGCATGCATATTCCATGGTTTTGGAACATGTGTTAATTCTGAAAATGACCGCGACGAGATAAACACAGAAGAAACAAAGTAAAAATGGCCAAACATATAAAACTTGCGATCGGAAGTGATGCTACTTTGATGTCTGAATAACAAACATCATACATGCAGCCCCTGATCAGACTGATGCACAGGCTGATCTGGGGTTTACGCTAGTCGCACATGGTGTCAAGGTTTTGTATATAAAAAGTGTGAAACTTTTGCATGAGCTCGCTGTGTGTACTGTACATGTAATCGGAGCTCCAGATAAGGTGCTTATTTAGATCAAAATATTAGAATGTCTTTTTAATTTCTTCACTAAAAATGGCAAGTCGGGAGTGATTTAGAATTGTCTCGATGAGACGATTCTAGAGCACTCCCAACTTGCATTTTTTTGTTGGGAAAAGTACCCGGGAGAGTTGGTCAGAATACCCACCTTAACTGGAGCTCTGGTAAATAACTTATTGGAACATTTAATCAATACATTTAATATATATTGAAGAGTCACCAATATGCACCAGGTCAGGATATCCGAATTTCAGGGCTGAATAGTTTCTGTAAGTATAGCTCTGATTTTGAGAATTCCCCTCATTATGTACAGGTTGCATACAGAATGTTCCAACCCGTTGGTCCGGCCTTAAATGACCCGGCCTTGAATGACCTTACATGTTGATAGGCCGTTCAACACCAATAATCAATCAATCTAAACTAGATTGGGTATTGCGCAATAAAATACAAAAAGTATTGTTTACTGACAAAGCAGTCGGACAAGTTTAGCTGCCACTCTCAGATAACTATTTTTCCTGTTTATCCGTGAACATATCCACACGCATTTGAACCGTCTCAAATAGTGGTCACAAAGTAACATCTGTGGAGAAATAATACAAATATCAGCTTTTTCCCCCATGAACTGCTCAACATCAGACTAAAGTGTCATATAAACAGGAGACGGTCAAGTACCTTTATGTGGTACTTATAATATCTGAATATGGCTCTTCAATGTTCAAATTATTTAAGTTCATTCATACATAATGGTATTTATCTCTCGAAAATATGCTGATTGGTTTGACAGTGTAGATCAAGATGAGACGGCTCATTATGATCAGCCAGTTCATCTGGATCTACTTTATTGAAAGCATGACAATTCATGAATTTTGGAACCATGAACTATGTAAATGTTGGGGAGTATGATTACTGCTTCCTGGTAAAATGTACATGTACATGTATACAGAGATTATCTCTAAATGGAGTCTGTGTCATGTGTAAACATGTGTGTAAATACCACTTGACCTGCTGGTCATCTGGAAACAAAAGAAAGTAGTCCGGCAAATTGGTTATGGGGAAATAAAGATGACCACTGGTCACTGCCCAGTGGTTTTATCGGGTGTTATCTCTTAATGGCCTTTTTTATAGCATTGCACAGTGGGTGGTCACTATGGCTAAACGCTGTTTGTATCCAGCAATTTTGTTTTAAAGGAAAGTTCATGTCATGACAGACAAAGTAAAGTTGCTGATTTTCGTAAATAATAGTGCACGCAAAGTCAGTGCAAATGTGCAATTTAAGACAAAAGTAAACGCCGTTAAATGTAATATTTAAGTTATATTAAGTCCTTTAATATTCCCGATTTACAAGAACAAATATGTACTAAATCTCAGTATTTGCGTGACACAAAAATCGACTTATATTCCAACTTTACGCCATAATGTATTCTTTCTGATATTTCAAATTTACTTGAAAGTAAATAGAACAAACTTTCAATAAATGTGCCGTATACTTTTGTGGAAATCTGCTTCTTTTTCATTCAATGTGAACTATAATTCCAAATTATATTCACGGATATGGTGGATTTACCCAGATTTCCGCATACTCGAAGTTCGTGTTGCCGAATCCGTAAATACACTAAAATCTATTGTATACTGATTAGTAAATGTGTTCACCAATGCCACTTTACGGTACAGTAAACGACATGCAACCACACTTAAATCTGATATTTAATTGTCTGTAAATCTCAGCTTACAGCTTCCAGTCGTGGCATTTACATAATACTTAAAGTCAATTAATGCAGACAGTGTCACAAATTTAAGTATGCTTAAACACGTCACAAATTAAGCATTTACTGAATTTGTAATGGTACAGTTCTTAGTGGATAAACTAGTAGTGAATATGACACTAAATGCCAAATTTACGGAAATTTAATTAATTAATTTAATTTGGATTAAAGGTCGTTACAACTGAAAGTTTTCTTTCTAAGTAAAGCACATTTTATCTATAGATACAATTAGAATTACGTTAAAAGTAAACATACATATCTTGACATTTTCAGTTGAAAGGAAATTAAACTATAAATTGTGGTCGAGTACATAAAAAGTTGAAACAGTGAAAAATTGGACCTGCACACGCCCGTATATACCAATTGAATCTTCGCACACTGTTTAACTATCCGTTCAACTGGAATAAGTCATGTCTACATGGAGCAATGTAACACAAAGGCAGCAATGTACACGTTGATCTTTTTTAATATGCGTCAAAAAGTACATACATGAACAGGTTATTATCAGGTACCACTGAAATTGCATATGTGTCGCGCTTCCGAACAATTAATCACATAATAACTTTTATTACATATTATGGGCATTGGGGGGGTATAACAATGGTTTATTATTTATCATAATACACTAGTATTCAATAATTTGCAGGGATTGGGGGGGGGGTAGAGAACATGTTAAAAGTATCATGTTTAACCTATATCTATATTGTTTCATATATAACATAGTGCGTGGTGTTTTCACACATTAGTATTTCTTACACAAAATGCCGTTTATATTTGTGTTTTGAAAAAAAAGGTCACGTTCATTCTGAATCAGCCACTCATGAATAGACGTATACAAAGACAATACATCAATACTAGTTGATCCTAATAACCAATGAGTGATACCCTACGAATTATATTTCTGAAAATATGTCAAATTATTGCATATTGGTGAATATTTGTGATATATTTGGGCCTGGTTTAGGGCACCATGCAGAGACTCGCATACTACCTTAATCCATAAATATTGCTCTTCATGAATAGAAGTCTATGGAACGCCAAATCTACATAAACTCAAATATGTATTGCTGGCTCTACATATATATTGCTATCTCTAAGTATCTACAGCTAGCAATATGTATTTGAGTTTATGTAGATTTGGCAATGATGTAACTATTTCACAAACACCCAGCCATCTTCGGCGGGCGGATCATCGGGCATCTTCCTGCTGGAGTCCGCCGCACCGACTGTCCGATTGGAGGTCTGCATAAGGGATTTTCGACTCTGCAGGCTTGTATACTTGACGTCCAGTTCTTTGATCGTGTTGTTATAAGTAGTTGACCGCCACGGCAGTCGTCTAACTACATAATGGAGTGATTCCGGGTCAGAGTCAGTCTCCGTCTCCGAAGACATATAGTCGATATTTAGAGCACTTAACACTTTAATTCGTTTCTCCTCATCCCATGAGCACTTTTTCCTAGCCACTAGTATCCGGTTAATTAATTTCTGAAATAAAAATATTACATGCATACGATTAGTATGATTATATTATTGTAATTTAACAATTATCGTTAACAGGTATAAAAGCAAGGATGATTGTCATCGCTGTCTTCGACATTCATGGCTATAGGGTATGCATCATCGCGAATGTTTGATGACGATCATTTTCAATTGATCAGAATTTGCATTGACCAAAAAAGAGTCTTTTCATTTTATTGATGGCACATGACGAGAAAAACGTAAAATATAATATTCAGTCACAAACGAATGTTACGAATGAAACTTTATTTTGACAATACTAAAATATCATGTTTTTATTATTTGGGGGTCGGGGGGGGGGAGATGTTTTGTGTTGCTGGAGCTTTTGTTGTATTTAATGTTATTTTCCCATTTATCCCGTAGTTCTTATTACATAGGGTAGCCTATGTATTGGAATCGCGTCGGACAGTTAGCCACGCCCCAGACCCCCCTCGATGGGCACGTCCGTAGTGATATCTTGGAATAACCATAACAACAAAATGCATTGTGTTACTCAACGTTTAACTGGCATACGCAACCGCTAATTGAAAATAATATTGCGAAAAACTACTTGCACTGCACAATATCAACAACGGATGTTCTACGTACAAAAATACATCGGATTATTTTGTTGCGCGTGATTTGCCCCCATTTGCAGCACAAATCGTGCGGTCATCGCTAAATTTAGTAACAGAGTTAACTCCCCTCCGAATACTCTCCCAAACAAGCGACGCGTTTAACACACAAACTACATCAAGTTTGACCTTCCGACAGCCTATTTTTAAACTCACCCGACACCTGTGCGAAACAAAACTCGCACGTGTAGGTCTAACTGATGTTTAAACATTCATTCTCTCTCTCTATCAATGGATTTACAGTGGATTTTAGTAACATTCCTGAATTCGGCCTGATTGACATTTGTCTATGGTGGCCAATACACGCCAACATGAGTGTCAATTCTACGTTCAGGGAAGGGGGTCAATAAGTCAGTATTTCAGGTGATAACTTACAGTCAGGGAACACATTAATGACAGTATAACACACACAGCTTATATTAATACCCATATTAATGCAAGTACTGAAATACGACAAAAAAAATCTAACAAGTTTCTAAACGTTACAAGTGCCCGCTATACAGATATAATCATTTAGCAATATTTATTTTACTGATAGTGACGCGCGGTGGTATCAGGCTATTTTTATATGCAAATGAGGCATGATATTTTTTAATTATTTATACTAAAGAAATGCGTCACCTGAAAAAAATAATATTTTCGACAGATTTTAAAGTATGATCATTGCACATCATAAAATAAATACAGAGTTTAAATAGTAATGTCCGTTAACATTTTAAGCAAACACGGTTATCGCCCCTGATATCAGTGTGTAAATTTACGTTTGATATAACATGTATAATAATGCCAATCAGTACGTGGGATAATGGCACATGAATGTTTATTTTGCCAGGAAATGTCTCAGATGATGTCTCTGATGTAAAGAACATTTTGTACCTACTGAGTGGGCATTTACCTTTAAGGGTTAATGAAACTGCAACACCAACAATCAATCAATCAATCAATCTAGTTTAATCTTGTAGTACCTATGTTCAGTACTTTCAGTACTTTGATTTTTGTTGGGGACAGTATACTACTGGTTGTGGAATGCATTATTTGCCACGTTGAAAACCCAGGAACCATATTAATTTCTATGTGTTGTACATACGTATACCATATTTCTCTATGCTTGTATTGTTACTATTTGAATTTTCCTTGCTCATTAGTCCCACTAGGTTTATACCTCTCTACTTTACAACCAGCCGAATATGCGGATACATGTCTAACCATTTAGCAACCTGGATACATATTGTATCGATATATTGTACAGAATAAATTAATCATTGCATATTAACACTTACTAGGGCCAAATTATCATCTGCGGACTATATCCACACCAGAAATGCTCCACACCAGAAATGCTTCACGACGTAAACCCAAATAATAATATTATATGTATAAGTAACTAAGTCAGTAATTAGTTTGTTGTAGTGACATGTGCTAAACATAACACACTTGTATGAAATTATAATATTGACAGAAACACCCGCCCTATGGACCTATGTGTCACTTTCAAATATATGAATAACACTATGAAGGAATGTATATAAAAACAAATTGTTGACAATAATTGACACCTAAAATGAGCAGTCGTATGAGGGGTGACACAGTTTAGCTCATGTTTACTTGCATACACGAATGGCATAGAGATTTTTTAATTCTACTTATCGGCGTACTCGGTTTATTATCACAAGTGACCAGTGTAGCTCCACACCAGAATGCCCATATGCGCAGTCTGGTTGGGGTCAACACTGCTCACTATGTGGTAATAATGTATTACTAATTAGCTATTATCTTGACTATAACAGGGTTCACATGTACATGAATTTGAACATTCTCAGTGTTTCAGTTTTGTCTAACTACATTCAATCGAGATGTCGATAATGATACCAGCAAAATAGCTAGATTATAATCACGCTGTATGACTGTGCAGAACGTGTGTGTACCTTTTCTAGGCTGCTGGCTCATTTGTCTAATTCCAATTACATGTAATAGTAACATACAATACAATGAATGTTGCGCAAGTCCATATTAAATGATGTAGTTATAAATGCGCTTTTGATAGTCACGGTTCGCTATGCTCACTCGTTTGTTTAGCATAAGAACCAAATCACTCGTATTGATCTCACCTGGTTAGATATACGGTATACTTACAGTCAAATAACGCGTATCCTGTACCTTATTGTTGGTGGGTACATCTTCTGAGACTTTCCATGGAACGAACTCGACATGCTCGATGAGGCCTGGTTTTGTTGTATCTCCACCAGCGTTTTCATTATCTCCTCGGATCTTGCCATCAACACATTTTGGTTTTTCACCAACTGGCGTATTACGTCATTCTGCAGTATAAGATACAAGTAATTTCTAATCAAGGTAATGAAAGAACTGAAACTGAAACGTCAGACAAAAAAACAAGTAGGAAAGCGTGCCACCCACACACTGATCGATGATGCCCCCATTTGCAGCCTTTACAATTTCCAGAAGCCCAATTTTACTGCCAAAACCACACACTTTGTTTATATGTTTCATTATTGCCATTTTGTTTACCAAATACAAATGTGCGATTCAAACAATATAAAATAATGCATGATTTACCAATCATAACGTAGTTAAAAATGTTTGTCTGAGGCTCGGTATTAACCCATCTTTGGGATATTACATGCACGTTAAATTTTGCATTCATAATTACGTGTCGCGTATGTACAATTTGGCGCGAATTTTGAAGTTCGGTCGGTTATTTACCAGAAAATAGAAATTATAATACGTACGTCTGCGTCGATACCGGAACAGTCGTTGGGCGTGATCTCTGCGCCGCTTTTTGGTTTTCGATCTCTCCCGTAGAGGCGTTCACGACTCCACTGGACTGAAGCTATGCGCGGACGTGGTAGAGGACAAGTCCGTATCACCATGATCACTGATCTCGGATTCTGCACAACTAATGCTCGCCATATTGATCGGAGTCGCTACTCGAATTAGTGTCTGTATGCAATGCTCCAAGTATCAATCTATGTAAACATTTCAAAATTTGCTGAAACAGGCTGCAGACATTAACTACATGGTGCCAGACATTGAATGGTCAAGCGCTGGAACGGTTATCGTGACGAAATAGCCTTTACTGCGATGTAACCGGTCAGTGTATTTCTTAACCATCATGAGCATCCACTTTTTAAGCAGTCTAGCCTGCACCTGAATGTGTGTACGTGGAACATTTAGATATGTATGCACAATATACTCGTACATACGCAGTAAAAATGGTATTCTGCACATAACATCTAACGTCTAGCAGATTATACATACAAGTCTATAAGCCCGCCATTCATGTGAAGTGTTGTATCTTTGCACGTACATTAGCGGCCGGTTGTGCTCTGGTGATGCAGACGTAACAAAATCGACTGTTTCACAAACAACTCATATAGTCAGCCGAAATAGCGCGGTGGGTAGAGCGTTGGACTCGGGATTCCGCCAGTGCCGTAATTTTCGGTGTGTCCTTGGACAAGACAATTCGTGATAGCCTAGTCATATCGGATGGGGACTTAAAAAGTCGGTCCCGACATGCAAAGTCCTTGAACCAGTGCCGTTGTTAAATGCAAGCATTTACATTTACAACAACTCATATGTGACCCATTTGCAACATTTAGCAAACAACATTTGTCATTTTCATGTGATGAATATTTCCATTACAAACAGAATCATAGTACGTATTATATGTTTAATTAAAACAATTCACATGCATTGGATGTCTACCTGACAACAGTCTGCAATTATATATTATTTTAATACTTGTTAATGTGTACTATTAAGTAAGACATACGTTGCTGAGGCGCAAAACACGAATTCAGATTCGTTCGTTGCATGCGAGTTCAGCATTCTGAGAAACAAAGTTATATTAATACAAGTGCCAAATTAAAAGTTATAGCTTATACTGACCATTATGAGATGCCCCGCCGGTCTGCAATCTGAAGAAGCACATTAACCCCGGTTACAACAACAGACTGCTACGCTTGCCACATTCTTGCGTTAACCTTTAACAAACTGAATTAAATTTTGTCGTCTGCTGTTTATTTATTGTATACACATAACATTTTCATCATCAGAAACATGGTTTGACATCACATTATAATTATTTCCAAAGTGCTGTCAAACTATGTTTTTATTGAGAAAGAAGACAAAATAACCGTAGATTACAAGTTTCGTTCCCAACATTCTAAGGGTCTATACGTTTTCTTCGTATATTACTAAGTTCACACGTTCCAAACTATTTCATTAGGTTTCGGAGTAATTTTAAAAATTCCCACTTTTCGTTTTTCTGCTCCCCATGTTATAAAAATAGTGTGCATTTTCCGCTACAATAATACAATCAATAGTTTATGGAATGCCATCAAATAAATGAAGAAAAAAAACACTGGGGATGGCGATTTTTTCGTAATTGATGAATAATTACTTGAACGATAATACCTTTCTAGACAGTATGTGTTTAATCTGTAGTTTAATAACACTGTATTTTATATATATATACACACCTAATTATTGGGTGTTTTTAAGGACCCAACAATTTAAATTAGATTAATTCCGTAAGTAAAATATCATTGAATTTTTTTAATTGCCGGAAACGGTCTGGCGCATGCGTGAACTAATTAGATTCATTCCATGAATTTTTTACTTACGGAATGTATCTAATTTAAATTGTTGGGTCCTGAACTGAACAGTTAAAACTATGCGCGAAATAGACCAACTTTAAGACAGCGAACGACATTATTTCCATGTTTACTGTGCGAATATACATGTATAGTGAGTGTACAAGTCATGTAACAAATTAGATTCAACATATATTACAAGAAGTAATTGACCTGTTGAGAAAGTTAACAGGCAGAAGTAAGAAGAAACTCCCGTTGCTAATACGATGCTTCACAGCGCACGTTACCGTAACAGAACTTGAGCATTCGGTTACATTATACGTAATTATATTATATTATTTCTCCACGCACCAGACTGGAAGCCACCTGTATATTTCTTGGACACAGTTGTCTGTGATTGTATGGCCAATTAGAAGATGTTACATGTGGTTCTAAAACCGATAAGAAATGGTTCCAGCCAGATAACCTTCCCAAAATTGATTTAATTTGCCGGTAAATATCACATTTTGCCCCATAGTCGATGGTGGGACCAATTTAGTAATGTCTGCAAGAAGATAGCATCGTATATATGGCTTATTTCGAAAATAAAACCGTTCATATCAATAGAACACAGAACATTGTACTACAAGGCACGTATTCACCCGCATTTTGAGTACTGTGTCTGGGGGAAGTCTTCTAACTTAAATATCACGAAAATAATAAAACTTCAAAGACGAGCATGCAAACTTATTTTGGCAATACATCGATCTTAATACATCAATGCAAATGTTAAATATATATATTGAGTTTTGATGAATCTGTATTTTTACGCAAAAGAATACGTATAAAGTAACAAACAACATTTTCCCGCAGTATGTATGCGACCTACGGAGCCTTAAAAATGTTCTGACAAATTGGATTATTTCGTTAGAACGCATTCCAATCCGTTAGAACGCATTCCAATTCGTTCTAACGCATTCCAATTCGTTCTAACGATTTAAATTATTTCGTTCTAACGAATTCGAATTCGTTCTAACGCATTGCAATTCGTTCTAACACATTCCAATTCGTTCTAACGCATTCCATTATTTCGTTCTAACGCATTCCAATTCGTTCTAACGCATTCCAAGTCGTTCTAACGCATTCAATTATTTCGTTCTAATGAGTTCGAATTCGTTCTAACGCATTCCAATTCGTTCTAACGCATTCCATTATTGCGTTCTAACGCATTCAAATTCGTTCTAACGATTTCAATTATTTCGTTCTAACGAATTCTAAATCGTTCTAACGCATTCAATTATTGCGTTCTAACGCATTCAAATTCGTTCTAACGATTTCAATTATTTCGTTCTAACGAATTAGAATTCGTTCTAACGCATTGCAATTCGTTCTAACGCATTCCAATTTGTTCTAACGCATTCGAATTCGTTTTAACGCATTCAATTATTGCATTCTAACGAATTCGAATTCGTTCTAACCAATTCTAATTCGATGTAATCAAATAGATTTCATTCCTACCGACTCCAAATTATTCTAAGGAGGCCACATGGTTGATATGCTGTAAGTCATTTGTATATATTGAATGCTGTTGACTCAGTTTTAGAATTAATAATTATGGTATATTTGCAATATACATGTACATGTATATCTATGTCACATATTTAATTCAAGAGCGACACATGCGCTATACGATAGTCATTGAATATATGTTTGTTATGGTTTAAAATTGAATTGCCTGTTTACTGAAGGCGGACATCTTTGTTTTAAGTTTTTAGTCACGGGGCACTCTTCACAGTTTGAATATACTTCATTTCCTAAAAGGTCAACATCAATATTGGTCTAACCTAGGAAAAATACGAACACTGTCGAAGTACTTTTTTCATGAAATGCCCAAATGCATGTGCCGAACAGCACACGAAACGTCTCCGAAAATCCTCCTGGTGCTAAGTTTGGAATTCAAATTGGCGTCCAAATAGCAGGCTAGTATATAATATTCTTGTTTTTTATTTTTGCAATTAGGCATGCTCAGAACCCAAATGGTGGTATCTACGTGGTCTCGATCATTTAGACGCTTGACTCACTTCGTGCGGATGAGTGAAAGCGTGTTGATGATCATGATCGTGATTATACATCAGCAGCTAGCATAATCCCTGTTTGTACCGCTCGTTTTTCTTCCAGATTTGTTCCCCCGACCCCACCACCCCCCACCCCGCCCCATTGATTCAAATATTTGAGTCACTAAATGTATGATGTAAGTGTTAAATATGCGACTATGAATGGGGAAATGGGTCGTACGGGTTTTGCGACCAGTGTAGCTCCAGACCAGTATGTCTACAGTCTGATCAGAATCTAACCTGTTCGCTTCGCCATTACAGCAAGGAAAGACCCGTCATACGTCTGTAATGGGGGTCTGTTATGCCGGGATTCTCAACTTGCAACCCAGGGGCCCGTTTCACTAAACTTCGTACGACTAAAATGTTCGTAAGTGCAAACTTAGGATCGTCTGGAAATTTCAATTGATGGATTTACATGTATTGATAATAGGTTGCATATGCAACCTATGTTCAATACATGTAAATCCAATGATTGTTTACAATAAAACAATGTTAATGTGAAATTTACAGACTATCATTATTTTGCACTTACGGATATTTTAGTCGTACGAAGTTTAGTGAAACGGCCCCAGGTTCTTGGAATAGATTGCCCTGTAATACAGTGGCCAGTACGAGGGAGAGACGGAAAGTTGCTAAATTTGGAGGGCTAAAGAAGGTGGCGTGGGGGGGGGGGGGCATACAACAGAATGCTACGTCCCAAGCGGGGCTCCGTAGTTTTCGGTGTTAACATGCAGAATGTCAATTGGTGGTTCCCTAAGATGACACCACTTTGAGGGTATTGTTGGATTGGGGTGGGATGCACTGGCACCTATGTCTCCTGGACTACATGTTGCGTTATATGTTCGCACATGAGCGGTTGGCGCCACACAATAATTGTGTTCTTCCTTTTCCTTAGGTTACAAACTCTTTGGCTGAAAACAAGATGGATGTTGCTGAGAGAGATACCTTAATTCAATTATATTTTGAAATGGGACTCAAATATGCAGATATTTCCGACTGAGCTAACCTGGCACAGATACATATCCTCTCTCTGGAAATAGCTATATTTCACATTGTATATATGTTGGAAAATTTAACCTGAATTGAGAGTTACCTACAATAAAAAATGTAACGAGTATACACGCATCGCTTTCATAATGCAAATAGTATTGACGCGTGTCACATACTAAGCATGTACATGTAGTGTACCATAATCTTTACGTCTATATATGTATGATCTTTCAGTTTTGAGTGTGCATGTCTGCTACCACATGCTTACGTGTGAAATAAGAGGTAAGAAGCTATTCAACCGATATGAGACCTTAGACCCGGTGACAGGCAGTACAATTTCATTAAACTGGTACACAAAAAAGTAAGCGTTGTTGGTAATGAAGAAACCCGGCCTTACGGCGAACAGATGAGTAACCTAAAGGTTTACTCTGTCTTTTCATACATTCAGCATAAGCTCTCGTGTAATGTAAATCTCTATTCTAGAAAGTAGGAAAACAGCCGATTTTAATGAAGCTGTAACCTGACTATTATCACTTTGTCATATATAATAATAACATATAGCTTCGTATGTACGTGAGTCAGTTCAAAGTAACAAATTATTAGCTGACTATATGGCTTCAACCATTACATGTGCCTGGCAAGTTAAATACGGATAACATCATGTGTACTGTCGATTTATTGAACACCGAGTGAGCTGGTCCCAATACTGTGATAATTTTGATAAGTCAGTTTCATACTCGGTGCGAACCAATGGCATATCATATGTGCCATTTATATAAATAATGATTTGTACCAGTTAAGTGTGTATAAAGTGCGCAACTCAGCGGTATCTTTCCTGTGTGCAAGATAACAGTTTGTTCTACGTTTTAAATTAGTATGCATCCCGACGAAGATAGATGTCTGAATGAGTACTTCAAGCCGAATGATACTCAATATCTGGTTTTGTGTCTCATATTCGCGTGGATTTAAATAACGTTCACGTGTAATGGATATAAAATAGAGTAATTAACCATGAGGGGGCCAACGAGCAAGGACAAACATAACAGTAGCAATACATCCATAGCATCTATGGCACGTGTACAACGGTGGCTACAGAGTCTACAATATGGCCATAAAATGCATGCACTCCACAATCAGCGGTGTACGGTCCCCACCAAAAACAATAACTACAATAAATAGGAAAATAACACAAAATATAACAAAGGCTTCACAAAAGCGTCTCAGCAGGAATATTGTCGTACATGGTATTAAGATTAGTGCTAATCTTGTTACTTTTGGGAAGGCGGATAAATGTGGTATGGCCCTGGGGTAGGGTCGGGGTATTCTAAGTTCAGTGGTGAATATTATTTATTCTCCTAATTTAAGTATTCAGATCTGACTTTTACCACCATCCACACACCAGCAAACCAAATTAAATATCGGATATGCCATTTGGTCAGCATTAAAATAAGTTAACTCTTAATGGGACAAATTATGATAATTGGTGGCCATTTTTAGCCGTGTGTTTTAATCCCGGCTATTGGATTGGCGAAAGCCGGGCGGGCGAATGACGGCGTGCGGGCGGCGTGTACAATGTTACGTTTTCGTGTTTATGTCCATTTCTTTGTTACTGTACACACCACATACAACTATCCAAAATGTGTCTTGTTTTATTGTTACCTATTTGTTTCCACAGTATTGACTTAGTCATTTTCAACGTTAAGTTTTCCTGTTTAAGTTCATTTATATGTTACCTGGTTACTGTACAATATAGGACCATCAAACTTTTGACAGCTTCATAACCAATGCCCACAACATACAACTATCCAAGATGCGACCATTTTTTAACGTTGGCTTATTTTTTTGCGCGTAAATGACTTAGACATTTTCAACGTTGAGTTTTTGTGTTTATGTCTTTTTCTCCGTTACTGTGTACAACCTATAGTCCACAGATGATAAACTGGCCATTGTTTACAAGCAAACGGTCGATATTTAAAACACAATACAGACAAGTTAAGTAAAAACACTATTCTAATGTACGCATCATACCTATTTTCATATGTGCTTCTTAGTCCAGTGGTTAGTGCCGAAGTCTAGATCCCCATTGATAGTGGGTTCGGGCCTTCAAAAAAAAGGAGATGTTATTTTCTCCATTTAAATAGAACATGACGAAGCTGATATCTGAGTTTCATTTAAAGTTAGATTGAGTATACAACAGGTAATTGGACACGAGTTTTATTCAATTATAGTGCCGCCCGCCGCCCGCCGCCCGCCGCCCGCCGCCCGCCCGCTAAGGCAAAATAATGCCAGTAATTGTACCAGGTAATACAATTTAAATGACATTCGTGTATATTAATGACACATGTAAAGGGTGAAACAACTAGATAGCAAGTGAGCGGTTGAACACAGCAACCAACTTTAACACACACATTCACGCAATTTGACCTTGCATTGGACATGAAGGTCATATGGGTGGCATACATAATTTAAATGTGGATGCTAGATGGAAAGTTTAAACATTTTCATATCAATCCAACTTTAGGTTGCAGAGTTATTTGGTACTTAAAAACTTCAACCCAAATACATGTATTGCAAAAAATTTAACACACATTATGATTTCTAAGTAATATGACCTTGAGCTTGGGCATGAAGGTCCCACAGGTGGGCAACTAGATTTGCCAGTAAGCGAGTGCTCCCCGCAAAGAATCTGACTCATGATTGCAGATATATTGGTACTTACAAACTTTAATGCAAATATTAAACAAGAAATGTCCGGCGGGTCAAGCTCTTGTGGCAGTACTTTCAGTACTTTGATTCACATTCAATGCAGTCGAAGATCAAACTTTCATGCGCACATTCTCATCAGAGGCTAAGCTTGTTGCAATTTACGTGTATTAATTCCGATTTTGAAAACACGCGATAGACTGAAAGTTGTAGAAGTAAACATGTATGTGATCTGTATAACTGAGCTGCCGGCTGATAAAACAGGCCCGTAGCGGTGATAGACTGAAAGTTGTAGAAGTAAACATGTATGTGATCTGTATAACTGAGCTGCCGGCTGATAAAACAGGCCCGTAGCGGTGTGTAATATAATGCCACGGCAGCCTTTTTAGCGGGAAAAATTCCGACATTTATAAGGGTTATTTGTGACACGCTGATGATTTCAGAAAATAGTGGAAGTTGGGGAAAAACAAAAGGCCAAAATAATGCTACGGCAGCGCCGTGCTGCCGTGGTGGCCGCTACGGCCCTGTAAACGAGGCATTACGGCCTTTATGGCAAGTGTATATCATGATCATTATGTAGTTATAATTGATAATGTTCGATTGACAAAATAGCGACAAGTGTAGATCCTGTTGCTACGCTGGTCACACACGTCATTATGTGTCTTCTCACAGCTGGTCCAGTAGTTGGTGGCAGCTGCTTTAGGGGCTGGGAAAAGCTGCGATATATATTATAAGATAGCCCAGCCAGTGTGTCGTATGTAAAAAACATCTTTCTAGCACATTTGGCATTATATTACAGAGGCGCCGGAGCTGGGGCGGCAGGAACGGCGGCCACCGCCCCAATATTTTGGCCAAAAAAAAATCAAAAACAATCTACACAAATGTGTATGAGATACCTATTAAAGTTGTATATTAAATGCAGCAGAATGCAGGAAATGACATCTGGTGGGGGGGGGGGGGGCATGCCACTCCTTCGCTTCGCTCGGGTCGACATTCGCCTCCCCAATATGTATTTGCTTCCGGCGCCCCTGTATAATCTAGATTTTTATCAGTGATCACCAAACTTTGTCTTGCATTTATGTTATTATGGGTGTATGGATGATTTTCAAACATGTATTCGTCGTTTGGGGTGAAAACAAGGGCATATCTGTCGCTCCAAATATACTAGCAGCTAATGAGTGGCAATTTCTCCCAAGGGACTGTACATGTACAGTCAACATTAAGCTAATCCCCTCGCTGGCAGCCTTGACAATAACATACTTCCTCAGTGACCTTCACATTGCCTATATGCAACTGGGATATACGAAAGTACATGCATGTGCGTACGTACGTACGTTTGTGCTTTATTATGACCTTTCATTTCTTATATATTTTACAAACGCGGGAATGTCTTATACTTTTTTATATAAATCTGATCATACTATCTCTTTAGCCATTTGAGAATAGACTTGCCTACTTCCCTGTGTGTCCCAGGAGAAATAGTATATATTCAAGTTTGAGAATGTTGCTGTTGTCATATCTGTGGAGGCGTATTCTGCTATATCACATTCACACTAGTTGACTATGTAGAACAGTAGATATCCTGGTCAGACTGCGAATGTGCATGCTGATCTGGGTCTATACTGGTTGGAAACATCGCATAGTTCCTATTGTTAACTAGGTACACATATGTGCTGCAGTAAGAAATTAGGACTTTGGATATTATACATTATGTAGACTGTAGATATGACAATGTGTCTAATTACCCCCAACTGCCCAGCCCTACATGAAATGTGTGGCTTGTGGAGCTGCTCCTAATTAAATACTGGTAGTGCATTTGTGAAGTCTAGTAATGATATATACTGCTTGTATTAGAACCATTTCAAATGTTCCAGACTGAATGGCGGGCAGTGCAGACCCTGATAGTTATATGGGGTCTAAGCGATAACGGGAACATGTAACACAATCATCATTGTTGTTTCATTGCTTGACACATAGTTTATGCCCAATATGAACCAGAGCTCTGTGTTTCTAAAATAAACGAAATACTCTGACACCCGTATACTTAGTATTAAATGTACATTACTTCCTCATTGCACATGCGCCTAGCCGGCCTGGATCTATATCGCTCACAAATATGAAACTTTAAAGTTTGTGCCAGTGTATATCCTGAACTCACTGTTTATCTGAACCCACCATTGGAAACAGATATAATGCTGATCAGTGTATTCCCCGGTCTTTCTGCATATCCGCAAAATATTTCATTAGCTGAATGGAAGTCAGTGTTTTCGTGATGAGTCAGTGTGTCAACAATATTTCCTGGCTGAATGGTACACGGTGTAGTCCCTCATCAGTATTGGCGCCAACATTGCTACCATTGCTAAACTATGACCGGTGCAGTCACCGGACCGATTGTACACCAACACTGTTGAAAATCACGCAACGAGGATAATGGCTGCTATCTTGCATATTCTTGCAACAAAATTAAGCGCCGGTCTTTTTCTCACAACTTTGTATGTATAGGTAGATAAACATTAACTTGTTAATTGATAAATATTACAATTCATGGATTATTTAACCAGAGAGACAGACGTTCCTTCATCAATTATTTGTTCCAATACTATTTAGCATTTAGTTTTGTTTTGGAATTTAAATGGCAGTTTGTCAGTCTAATACATACGCATTTTCTGTATAGCTGGTGTTGCTTAAGGGACATGCAAATGATAAAGATAATATATATACGAAGTGTTTTAAAGAAAATATATTTATGCAGAATATGAATGTTTTGCTTACTTATTATCACAAGCAGTTCGATATATACATGTTTTTAAATATGGCTTAATTATTTGACCTCACTTTCTGAGCGACGTTACCATTGACAGCATGTCCAAAAAGTTCCCATATGTTTAACTGCATGCATCTTGTAAACTGCTTTGAATATTGAATACACACATGAATCAAATTCTGCACAAATATAAAGTTTAATACTCAATGCATTTTATTTCATTAAAATCTTTAATGTATATTTGAAGTAACATGCTAACAAGGACACTGAGTTACAAATACATGTAAGTCTATGGGATTGCAATGGGTGGGAAATTACTTCTGTCCACCTACTGTACATGTATAGTGGAACCCCTCTAAACCAGACACGCTGGGGACCCCATTGTGTTTAATTTAGATGGGTTTCAATGTCATTTATTTCATTGCCCTGTCTGTTCATGACTGAAAATGTCAAAAGTTGGTCATAGAGTGCTTAATTACAGTGGAACTCCTCTAAACCGGACACCCTGGGGACCTCCCAGGGTTTCCGGTTTAGAGAGGTTCCACTGTATGTTTACTAATCACGATACAAGTTAGTACTGATTTTGCGAATTGTAATTAAAGGTGCATGCCCACTCAATAGGCACAAAATGTTCTTTATATCAGAGACATCATCTGAGACATTTCCTGGCAAAATAAAGGTTCATTCTCCATTACCCCACGTATTGATTGGCATTGTTAATCATTTTATATCAGACGTCAATGTCCACACTGATATCAGGGGCGATACATGTGTTTCCTTAAAATGTTAACGGACATTACTATTTATTCTCTGTATTTAATTTTTGATGTGCAATGATCACACTTTATAATCTGTCGAAAATACTATTTTTTTAGGTGAAGCATTTAATTTTTATAAATAATTAAAACATATCATGCCTCATTTGCATATGAACATAGCCTGATACCACCGCGCGTCATTATCAATAACATAAATATAACTAAATGATTATATCTGAATAGCGGGAACTCGTAATTGTTATAACTGGTGGAATAGTGACACAATTATCCACTTATTTAATTCCTATAAAGAACAGTTTGTGCCTACTGAGTGGGCATGTACCTTTAATTACAATTCGCAAAATCAGTACTAAGTTGTATCGTGATACATACAGTGGAACCACTCTAAACCGGACACCCTGGGAGGTCCCCAGTACAGTGTGGGAGATCCCCAGTACAGTGCGGGAGATCCCCAGTACAGTGTGGGAGGTCCCCAGTACAGTGTGGGAGGTCCCCAGTACAGTGTGGGAGCTCCCCAGTACAGTGTGGGAGGTCCCCAGTACAGTGTGGGAGATCCCCAGTACAGTGTGGGAGGTCCCCAGTACAGTGTGGGAGGTCCCCAGTACAGTGTGGGAGGTTCCCAGTACAGTGTGGGAGGTCCCCCAGTACAGTGTGGGAGGTCCCCAGTACAGTGTGGGAGGTCCCCAGTACATTGTGGGAGGTCCTCATGATGTCCGGTTTAGAGGGGTTCCTCTGTAATTAAGCACTCGATGATCAATTTTTAGACATTTTCAGTCATGAACAGACAGGTATATACACAGTACAGTATGGACTTGAATTCGAAACATGGTACACATTATCCCAGCTTCAGAAAAGTAAAGTGTCGATTAGACGAGTACATTATGCACTGGTATTCAAGTAGCGAGTCGTGTCAAATTCCGGTTTGGAACGGTCTGTGGCAATGCTAATGATTGGGATAATAATGGGATAAAACTGGTTTGCTTGGCACCATTAATCTTCATCCCAGTCTTCAAAGGCAAATGCGTACTACACATATTGTTGGTTGTCAATTAATTGGTATATACAATAATAAAAGCAACACATGTTTTGTTTCATTATTCATTTATTGTTTATTCGTGATGTGGTGGGTAACATGATTATATATTTTTTGCGAAAATATTTGACCATGTCACTTCCTCGGTATCTCGAACCTAGTCCTATCTCGACTAAAATACTATATCCCTTCGACTTCGAGATACTGGTGCTCGACTGTATATGTATACACTATGACACGAGCATTACGAACACACTACACAAGGTCACGGAATAGCAAAACGCATACAACAGATACCACTAGTGGGTGGGCAATTCCTGTCTGCATTATTAGCTATTAGTCTATAGATCGAAGACCCCTGAAAAACATGAACAGCTAGTCAGATAGCATAAATTAAAATAGGCCGGGTAGACGGACAGCATTAACAACAGTATTAGTCTCCAACGAGGTTCTACAGTGGGGTCAGCGTGTAAGTGCACACACGAACGAACACGACAGGTTGGTTCCAAGCTGTCGTGTTCGTTTGTGTGAGCACTTACACGCTGACCCCACTGTACGGTGTATTCAGTGGATAGCAGAGCACCGTCCCACGCTGACATAAGCGGACAAAACATGGAAAACGGTTTACCTTATTATAGACAAGCCATCTCATCGTCAGCTTCCTGGCTGGATATTCATCTTCTACGTTTGCGAGATAGTTTAAATATTGTTTTATTTATTCATTAGTATCGGAAGATTGATGAGAAAGCATAATGCTTGTGTAATACATATGAACATTTTGTCAACTTTTGAATTTATTTATGAAAAATATTGTGAATTGTGTAACCGTATGTCATGAAATTACGCAGATGTCCGAAGGTACAAAATCACATGGCGTGTCTCATATTTCATACGTCTGTGTTTTTGTCGCCGTTGTATGTAGCGATTTATAACGTCAATATTAGTTAACGTTATTATTACCCAACTCCCTATGTAAGTTGATATTCCTTTGTGTTGACTAATTCCCTGGGTTTTGACGTGTCTGGGCATTAGTTCCGCGTGCCCGGTCCATGGTACTTCGGGGAACAGTCAAAACATATTGCCCCTCGATGCAATAGACGACCCGATTCACTATTGCCTGCGGCCTCCGGGCAATAGTGCCACGGGTCGTCCACAACACCTCGGGGCAATAGGTTTAACAGTTCCCCCGAATGACCATGAAATAACTGTATACTGTGTCCAGCCCTGAATAGTTAGAGCATTCGTGTTACCAGGAAGTAAACTTAGCAAGTTCACACATAATGGAGTGGATGTTGTATGCTAATTGCGTAACCAATCCAACTGTCAATTGAAAATGGGGTGTTTTTGTTCTCAAAAATTGAAAATTACTTGCAAAAAGTGCAGATCCAGAAGAGCTGGCTCGTGACGAGCCAGCTCTTCTGGATCTACACTATTTGCCAATACCACTATACAGGTATGTAATATTGAAAGGGTTAAAGGCAAACGAAACTTTACACTATGTAAATGGTTCGATATTTTGTGAACCAGTAGGTTTCAACCCTGAGGAACTGGAATAGACTGTGATTTGCTAATGTTCCGACCAATCCAATGGTCACAAAATGATTTTCAGATTCGTCCATTTATGAAAAGGGGATGTTTTTGTTCTCAAAAATATTAAAATTAAGATCTGCACTTTTTGCATAACCCGATATAGCGGGATTTCGGGTTCAAAGGGTTAGAGAGACTGAGTAAGGCATGAAAACACAACACCCATGTCAAATGTTACGGCTGTATCCTGTCAGTTTGTTGGCGATATAAATAGCATACCTGCAAGTGCCAGTGTCGATAGAAACTGTTGTAGACTGACGACATGTTTCCGATCTCAGTGACGGCGGCCGACGGTTTGATGTGGGACGCAACCATTCCAAAGTCGGTAATCGCTGAAATATAAAACATGTATAACGCATCATAGTCATGTGTAATATCAATTGATTATTCACAGCCAAATCACTATAATTTAGAATATGTTGATAGTAATGCATAGAATACATTGCGGATGTAGATTTCAAAAGGATTGTCGTAATATATGTCGGTCATGCCATCGATATATTTAGATTTAGGCGATTGGTCGACTTGAAAAGTTGGTTATCGTAGCCGGAAATATGTTGTCGTAAAGTAAAATGTCAGGGTCAATCCATGCTGGCTTAACGTAATAGAATACCATTTGTTTATACGTACCACGGTCACGACAACATATACTACATTTTCAGGACTGCATTGGAATCACATTGGAAATTGACTCCGAAACCTAGCTAGATAGCTTGGAAATGATCTAACTAAGAAAATAAAAGTTAAATTTTAAAAATCGGTCCAGTCTTTCTGAAATTCTAAACAAAATTCCCCATGTTAAATCCCCATAGACATCTTCACTCTGTGACGATGTCTATGGGGATTTAATATGGGGAAATTGTTTTTTCGCAATAAGATCAATATTTGACCAAATTCCACGAAATAAAAAGATGGCTCATTCTTAATTTTTCCTTGAATTTAATATTATCAAAAAAAAAATTGTTTTTGAATTGTTTATATGGCCGTAACATTTGGGCAGCTTTCGTGAAACAGACAGTAGTGACCATTACATGGAGATAAGTGAAGGAAATCTAACCCTTCACAGAGGATATAATTGAGACACTGCAAGTCGAACACATTGAGCGTCAAGCAATCATGAAGTATCGTTATCATCGGAGAGAACGAATATAAACCAGTCCCATCACAGAGCATAATTTTTATGAGACACGCTGTGTGATTTTGTACCTTTTGTAATTTCATGAAATATGTGTACACAATTTACGATATTTTTCACAAATAAGGTCAAAAGTTGACACATTTTCAGATTACATGCGAAAAGGTTTGTCAACTTATGACGTTATTTATGAAAAATATCATAACTTTTGTACACGTATTTAATGAAATTACGCAGGTGTCCGAAGGTACAAAATCATATAGCGTGTCTCATAATAGTCAGGGTTTTCGGTACAACTAAGTCATACCAGTCGATGGCGATCGGAACCGTACGCCAAATGGCGGTCGTTCGAAGTAGTGGTTACGGTCCGCATACTGGTACGAATCTATCACAGAGACACGCGACGTCCTGAAATGGTCGACACACGATGCCATTTACATCATGTACATATTGTAAATGATATGGTGAATAGTGGACAATACGGCATGGTTCAGATGCAATGTTGTTCGACTTGTGCTGTGGGTGGCAGCAGGTGGGAGCATCCTATGGGTAATTTGGCGATTGGGGTTCATCCTTATCGGAATCCCGATCGGAGACCTGGTTTGACCATCACGTACATCGTTGGCATGTTGGCATTGTTGTATGTAACAGTTGAATCTTCTTATACCAATTATGTGAATATTACGATTATTCGTAATCATATTCCTTTTAGGGGAAGGGGCCAAGTGAATTTGGTGTGAGCTGGACCGGACACCAGGTAAGGTTAATCCAATTTCAGGGATGAATATAGTTTTGTCTATGTAAATATTACTGCAATAAATCAAATCAATCGAATTGTATTATTTTGGCAAGACATAAATTACAAGACAACGACAAGAGATTCGTGATATACATGTATTGTAATCGCTTACATGACTACCAGAAATAGAGAATAGTAGGTTAGTGCCGTGAATGGGAAAACATATCTGCCGCGCCAGATATTTTTTCCATTCACGGCACTAACCTACTATTCTATTTATCCCAACACCTACTAATAGTTTTAAAATGCAAAAAAATAGCCCCAGCCGCATCCTCAAAATCGGAGAATCGATTAGTATGACAACCGCACATATTCATACGCAGTGATTAGGTGAAAAGTTTCACGGCACATACGCACTGTGTTCACGGGATACAAAAGAAAGAAATACTTGTTCAATTGTCGCAATGAATGAACCAACGAGACTTAATGTGAAATGGAACGCAATCAACACAACACGTGTCCTATTATGCAAAACTGTCGAAGTGGCATAACGGCCACCAAGGATTGGGAATATAATAACATTACTGGTAGAATTCACACACAGTAATTATGTTATCGGCTTTGTCTGGTATAGCCGCATCGCTATTGAATGGCACATGTTTCAGATTTATATTTAGAAAACTTGTTATTGCACATACACAGTATCGCTATATATAATGCATTAGTGATTAACTTAAATGGAAAGAGTAGATATGCGGGCCATATATATGTAATGCATGTTATATAATATTGTATTTTGCACAGTGGGTTCATGAAATCTGAATGCGGACCAGCACATGGACCTGTGTATGTATGATTTGTTTGAAAGTAGACGTAATACGTATTACTAGCAGCATATTACGTTCAGTGGATATGTATAGGTAATTTCATTTGCATATGGATATATATTTTGTTTTCTCCGATTTTTATTTTTTATCGCCAATTGCTTTATTTTTTGTTTAAGCCGTGATTTTTTTATTTTCCCCAGCGGAATCCCTGGGATATATGTACGAGTTCCACAGCGTGTGATATTGCGCGACTTAGGAGCGCAATATCGTTGCGCGGCGGAACAATATGGACAATATTGACGTCTTGCGTTGAGTTGTGTTTCAATGGGGGGAAAGGAACATATGTATATAATAAGGTGCGCTTACCGTATACGTTCCACTACACTATTGAATAACTAAACAATTACATATTTGGATCGCGCCGGTGCCTCGTTACTGTGGATACAGAAATGCGCACATACTGTACATAGTTCACGACATTTTAATTGCCAATATGAGACACGCCATGTGATATTGTACCTTCGGACATCTGCGTAATGTCATTAAATACGTTTACAAAAGTTACAATATTTTTCATAAATAAAGTCAGAAGTTGACAAAACATTCAGAGTACACGCATTTACTCTGAATATTTTGTCAACTTTTGACGCCATTTACGTTTAAATTTTGTAACCGTGTTTCATGAAATAACGCAGATGTCCGAAGGTACAAACTCGCATGGCGTGTCTCATATGTGATCTTGTGCACCCTTGCATTGGTGTAAGGTGTCGGCAGTATGCACATGGCAATTAATGTGGAACATATCTAAACCGGACACCAAGAAAATATAGTATATGTGATCTTATTTTGAGAGGTTTCTCTTGATAACGCATCTCGAATAACAATAGATTTTCATGATTGTAAAAGACATCATACGTATGTCCCAGAATGGTTATATGCCTGATTTACAGTGAAACATCTCTAAACTGGACACCAGGGTGTCGAGTTTAGAACGGTTTCACTGTCACAGACTGCCGCAAAGGTCCACGTTTATTTGTGTTCACCACTCGAAGAAGTGACAGGCGGGAGCATGCGATGGGTACTTTAACGATCGGAATTGGAAAAGTCGCGGGAATACTGGACGAAGGCAAGGCCTCGTCCAGTATTCCCGCGACTTTTCCAAGTTTATTCATCCATACCGAAATCCCGATTGGAGACCTCGTTTGGTCTTTTGCTTTTTTGTGTATGTGAGAGTTGAATCTGGTTATACCCCTTATATGAGTAATATGATTAATCCCTCCCCCCCCCCCCAACAATGCAGCAGGTTAATTGTGGGATAGAACCCGTTGGCACAGCTTTAAATGTCCTTAGCTGTTGATCGGCCGTTAAACACCAGCAAACGTGTGGATGAGTCCTTACTTGTAGAGAAAGCCGTACTGTTCCTTGCTGGTTGACCGGCCCAGTCGTCCGCTAACTACTTTCTCATATACCGCGCTCCGGCCCTGTCTGAAATATACATACAGTGGAACCTCTCTATTTTGGACACCACTAAGACAAAAATGGCTGTGATAATGTAATAAATTCAGTATAATAAAAAGCCATACATTTATCCTTAAATTGACAATTTCTTATCAAGATAAGTATAGTTTGCAATGTTGGTGAAATATGCTACTGATAAGCTTGATATGAAACGACACTATCCTGGTAGTGTCATATTAACATGATGGTTGGTACGTGACAGGCCAAACATTCCAAATACACTTGTATTGTACTTAAGTAATAAAACCATGCAATACATTTGGTCTGTTTAAAGTACGTGGAGTCCGAAGGACTCATCGCAAATTGTAGACCAAATGTATTGTACCACAGTAAACACAACAACCCATGGTTTTATTCTTTATATTTACACTGCATTTTCTGATAGATTCAAAAATGTAAATAAGCAAATATGGCGTTAACATTAAATATAATCTTGTTTTACGTCATTTTGTCGCAATTGCTGGAACAGCAACGTTGCCGGTCAATAGCGTGACGTTATTGACAACGACGATGAACGTCATGTATTTTAATGACTTCGAAGACACTTTAACGAACCAACAATGTCGCGCGACGTCACGTGGTGCTAATGTAATGTACTGGGATATAAACGCAATACGTTGAATGGGCGTTTCCATTATGAATGTAAGGACAGTGTAAATGTTTGCGTATGAAAAAAATAAGTGACCAGTATTAGATAGAGGGGATACTTCCAGCTCTTACAATATGGTGACTTTTTACGACATTAACATACATGTGGGAATGGATCTACTTGTCGATTGTTGGAGATTTATTAATATTGCCCGTTGCTGGTCACCGTTTTCCGTGATTGGGGAAATGGAGCGTATCGGATTTGTCACCAGTGTACGCGTGCTGGGGGCCGTTTCACTATACTTTGTACGACTAAAATGTTCCAGGAGAAGAATTCACATAAGTGTCAAAGCTCGTTTTCTAATCCTGTAAGTGTTCGCAATTGAATGTATATATATCTCATTTGCCATAACTTGAAATAAATATTGTTCGTAAGTGCAAAATTATGATAATCAGTAAATTTCACATTAGCACTGTTTTCGTGCATATGCTCGATATATGTAAATCCATCAATTGAAATTTCCAGACGATCCTAAATTTTCACTTACGAACATTTTAGTCTTACGCAGTTTAGTGAAACGGGCCCCTGATCTGTACACTGAGTAATGAACCGAGAAATGATTTGCTACATATACAGTGCATATATTCGTAAGTGCAAATTTAGGATCGTGTGGAAATTTCAGTTACTGTAACAACTTTTTCTTGTAGACAATTATTGGATTTACCAATCCATAAATTGAAATTTCCAGAAGATCCTAAATTTGCACTGACGAACATTTTAGTCTTACGAAATTTAGTGAAACGAACCCCAGATTATGTAAACTTACGATTTCACATAGGCGTTAACACTCTGTCGGAGTTTCTCGAACACAGTTTCGGAGGAATCCCGGATCTCGAGAACTTGAATGACGTCATACTGGCTGATTATCTGTCGACCAATCACAACACATCTCACCAATTAATGTACATTAAATAAATAAATTGCAATAATGCAATCAAAATGAACATGTATGACAGGGGCGGATCCAGCATTTTGGGAACGGGGGTGGGGGGGGGGGGGGGGGGGGGGGGGGGGGTGGTTGTCTAGTTGCGAACGGTAACTCTTGCAATCTACTCCCGGAACGGGAGTAATTGCAAGAGTTATCGCTCGCAACTAGGGGGTTGTCCTATTTTTTTAGCTCTTCGAAATACACTTTCCTGTGTTTTACGGAATTTAAATTCTGACTCCAACTGGTGGTAAACTGTGATCTATGCATATCCTACTTTCGCGGCCACCTTACCTGTAGAAAGTCTGCATCAGTAGCGGCGATTTTTATATGGAATTATATAGGAGACTATTACCTTTTCTTACGTAACTTTTAAACTACACAACCGATTGAAAATGCACAAGTCACATTTTAAACTTCAATTATTGTACTTTATGATCTATGAGTAAACCCCGTGACTAAACGGGGGGGGGGGGGGGGGAGGGCATGGGGGGGGGGGGAAGCAGGTGCAGGAGCCCCTCCCCTCTATATCCGCCCCTGACTGTGTACTTGTATGGTTTGATCATGAACATACCTTCTGAACAGTTGTATTTATTATTGTGTATGTTATTTCAGGGGTGTTTTACATCTGGTTTACATCTGTATTCCATCTACGACTACGCAATAGGGGTTCCACCAATTGATATGGAATAAACGAACCCAGCAGTGGGACCTGGAGTCAGCAACTCCGTGGTTGAACGGGGGGGGGGGGTGCGACCCGGAACCCCCCCACCCCTCCAGATCCGCCCCTGTATGAATATGATGACGAAAATAATATCTCGATGCGAATCCCTGATACTGTACAATTATTCGATGAGGGATCGTACCTGATAATTTCCCTTTGAATTTATTTATAGAAATCCGGTCCAAATTGTATACTTTAGCGTCGTGTTACTTGTAAAAAGGGCGACTGTCGCACGTTTCGTTGTGAAAATGAGCCATTTTAGTGTTTTCGATTAGTGTTGATCCAGGTTATACTACATACCTGCACAGTCTGATCCGGGACTGCATTATTTGCCAGTTTCATATTTTCACACTTATTAGTTGTATTGCAATCAGTGTAGATCCAGGTCAGACTGCACATATGATCAGGGTCTACACTGTTAGCAGTCTTTTTATTGTTGTACTATTCAGTAAGAAATAAACGCTAAAATAAACCAAATGACCGCCGGGGGCCCGTTTCACTAAGCTTCGTAAGACTAAGAAGTTCGTAAGTGCAAATTTAGGATCGTCTGGAAATTTAAATTGATGGATTTAAATTGATGGATTTGCATGATGCAGCGTATGCTCAATAAATGTAAATCCAATAATTGTTTACTAGAAAATATTGCTAATGTGAAATTTACAGACTATCATAATTTTGCACTTACGAACATTTTAGTCGTAAGAAGTTTAGTGAAACGGGCCCCGGCCCTCTATAAATATATTTGCAATGGGAAATAACTCGCTATGATCCCTCATTACAATACTGTATCATGTTATTATAAATTGCTCAGTAAAATAGAGTAAACATGATGGAAATTAACTCCGAAACCTGGGTAGATAGCTTGGATATGATATAACTAAGAAAACAAAAGTTAAATTTTGAAAAATGGTCCAGTGTTTCTGAAATTCAAAACTGAAGGGATTTAACATGGGGCAATTGTTTTTCGCAATAAAATCAATATTTGACCAAATTTCACGAAATAAAAAGAATACTCATTCTTAAATTTTTGTTTAATTTAATATTATCGAAACAAAAATTGTTTTTGAATTGCTTATATAGCCGTAACATTTGGGCAGCTTTCGTGAAACAGACAGTAGTAACATCTCTATTTCTACAAATTATCTCGGACTCGTACTTTGAACGCACCAAATGTGTTACATACCACAGATAACGCAACATGCCATGATTTTATTCGTTAAGTACAGGTATACACATATGTATACAGTGACAACTTATTTACCTTCTGAAGAGCACTGCGAACCGCTGCCGATGACCATTTGGATTCCCCAAAAACTTGAATATTAAACGAGCCGATTTTTAACGGCCCATCTTGGTCATTGAGGAAAATCCCAACGGTAAATGGTATAAGCACGGAAATCGTCAAGGTAAGATAACTTGTCATTATCGATTCGAATTTGGAATGGGGACATTCCACTTGGCCTACAACTTTTATCGGGACATGGTGAACTCGTTATCAGCGCGTTATCTCTTAAAGCTCTTGTGAATTTCTTTAATTCAAGTCACAGGCACATTGTGGTACATGTATGAACGCCAAAGGCATATTTAAATCATACCCACATATTTACTCCGATATATATAAATATCTACAAGCTAGGACACACGCCATATTTTCAACCAACGGAAGCGGTGGTACTAGTGTATCTTGGGCCCGGCTCTCCAATTCAGTAATTACAACGCGCTTGAAGGCCGGGACCAGCAGGGTCCCGGTCTTCGCGCTCGTTGCAATTACTAAATTAGCGAGGCGGGCCCAAGGAAAAAAAATTCAACTTCGGAATCGGTTGGTTGACAAGATGGCGAGTGTCCTACCTTGTAGATATTTAATATCGGCGTAAAAATAGCTATGATTTAAAGAGGCTTGTGTCGCTCATACCACAAAGTGCCTGTGCTCCCATTAGGAAAGTTTGAAACGTTGTATAATGTTAATGTTTACAGCCCAATATTTTGGCAAGCTGGGTGGAGGCTGTGTGGTCCTAATATTGTATATTGTACCGAGAAATCGCGTCTGAGATGTTCTGGTTTACCAAATTGTCTTAGGGGAGGACCCCAAACCCCCGCCCTACGATACGCAGCGTCTATCGCACTTGCGCGTCAATAACCTTTTTTTTGCTACCCCAATGTCAGCTGCCTTCCGACGTGCCTGTCAGCTATATTATCATATAAAGTAACGTGGACAGTAAGCTCTAGTATACTATTTAAATACAAATACAGTGGAACTTTTCTAAACCGTACACCAAGAAAACAGCCGTGGTCTTATTTTTGATGAGTTTCTTGAGCATTTATCTCGGGTGATAATGTATGTTAAAATAATTCTTAAGAAAACGGAAAATAAACACATTTTCTTGATGAATTTATTTCAAATGCTGGAATTATAAGGAATGAATGGCCTTTTTGTGGAATCTATCGGAGATATAAACTTGGAAAAGTCGCGGGAATACTGGACGAGGCATTCCGGCCTTCGTCCAGTATTTTCGCGACTTTTCCAAGTTTATACCCCGATAAATTCCACAAAAAGGCCATTCATTCCTATAATATCTATAAATGTATCCATGTCATATTCAAACACTATAATTCCGCAAAGGAAGCGGACTGCCCCCTCTGCCGAGGCAGTTGACCGTAAAATGATCATGGGTATGTGCGAACGCAAGCATTACAGAACCACCAGACAATCGCATGCTTACACAAAGTGTGTATCGAATCAGAATGGCATATAAATACATTCGATGGCCCACAAATACTACTCCATCACATCATGCCAGATGGCTCGTGTATTTTGAAATATGATACCGTGTAGTATGTACTATTGCAATAGTTAACCACATTCGCATTGTATATTTTAGCAATCTATTGGTCAGTTTATTAACAAGTTGACTGTCTTTGGTGTCAATAAGTAATAGTTATATTAAGTTCAATTAATTTCTAGCGAGCGTAGCGAGCGAAGAAATTAGTTTATTAAAATTTAATATGTGAACTATAACTGTCTTATTGTTGACCCAGCCGCTTCGTGTACACACGTCTATTGTGATGAAGCCACGCCCATAAATGTGCTTTCGAATTGCGATACTACGTCGTTATTAGCCGTTTGACAATGAATCGACCGAGCACGCGCCGTGACATGGTTCGTGTCACGGGAAATTACGTCAACAGCCTCTTGTGATAAATATAGCTTTCCACGTATTGAAACTTTTAAAGATTAATTTAATAGATATTGGTGAAAGCATCACAATACGTGATTCATTGAGGCGAAATGCTGTGCCTTCATTGGTCGATAAACTAGGGCAATCAGTAAAGAAAGTTCATACTGTTATGGGACTGTTGTCACATACAATGAATAATAATCTCATTGAAATATACAGCGAAATCCATACACATATCCTCATATATCTCATTGATGCCATCGACATATATTGCAAATAGAAATGAACCTTGGTGGTAATCGGATTTAAAAGCAAATTGGTTATCATGTAAAACAATGGGAACCACGTACATGTATGTGTAATCATTTTTGAAGATTATCTATTACTACATGTACGTCATGTGACAGTATCAATTGTAATGTTCCATATTGGCAGCCATCTTGAAAAATAGAATTGGCAACAGCAACATTAACTAGCGACGTAAACCAAAATATAAACACTGACATGTGGCTGTGACTGTATAAATGGGGCATATGGGTTTTGCGACCAGTGTAGATCCAAATCAGCCTGTGCATCCGCACAGTCTGATTAGGATCTGCACTGTTCGCTATTCCCATTATGCTTCTAAAAAACAATATAGATCATTATCAGGCTTCACGAGTGTGCTATTTAATCAGGAGTTACACTGGTCACAAATTCCAGAAGCCCCATGTATCCAGTCAAAACCACGTGTAGTCGATATACCAATGGGAAGGTGGAAAACATGTTACCGAGTTATGCTTCATTCCTTTCCTCTCATGGTGGCCATCTTGGATCCAATATAGCAGACAAATCTATATGGAAATACGAGGAACGGCGTCTAAATTTAAGTTGGAATCTTCAACAAGATATCTGTAGCCTATTTCACCAACATTGCAAAGTATACTTATCTAGCTAAGTATGCTTTGAGGGAGTAATCATTTATTTGTCCCAAAATCGATTGTTTCATATAGAACTAACGACTGCATACATTTGATGATTATAAGTATGCATAATTATTACACTGAATTTATTACATTATCACAGCCAACACGTATGTGATAATGTAATAAATTCAGTATAATACAAATTAATACATTTATCCTTAAATTTAACATTTCTCCCTCAAAGTATACTTTGCTAGATAAGTATACTTTGCAATGTTAGTGAAATAGGCTAAGGTGAAAAGTAGACATGAACAAGTGCGCATATAGCATCGTTGAGATGATTACATACCAACTGTCAGAGCAAGATGGCATGGGTGGCGGCCATTTTGAAAATCAAGATGGAATTCATGTATAACTTGGCTATTTGTTTGATACCAGCCGTCCGTATATTAGACATTAACGTTCTGAGCTACCTCGATCAGTTGATATTAATGTTTTTTTAATTTGACGGGTCTGTGTGATTAAATGATGTTCATATGTGGTTGTTTTTAGTTGATTGCTTCGTGATGGTGTTAGACCCATGCTAATCGTCAGGTACGACAAATAAACAAACAGGTTGCACGTGCAGTTGTATTACACGTGTTGGGTTGCATCGAACTTCGTGACATTATGGTACTTTCCTTTATGCAAATGCAATGTTTTAGGGGACCAGTGTCACCATTAAGCAGACTAAATGCAGACAGTGTTATTTATGGATGTAGCACCCAGCTGTCACCATTGATTTAATTAGGTGCGAGCATCCAGAAGTCAGGGGCGCGTTTCACTAAACTTCGTACGACTAAAATGTTAGTAAGTGCAAACTTATGATACATGTAGTCTGCAAATTTCACATTAACAACGTTTTCTTGTAATCAATTATTGCATATGCAGCCTATGCTCAATAAATGTAAATTTATCAATTGAAATTTCCAGACGATCCTAAATATGCACGTACGAACATTTTGTCGTACGAAGTTTAATGAAACGGGCCATTGATGACCAGCATAGTATACGACAGTCCTCTTGTTGCTGGAGATGCAAGTTTATCCCGTCAACACAGTGCGTATGTGCCGTGAAACACGGTGCCGTGAAATATTTTATGATATCCTGTCAATACGACCTAATCACTGCGTATGAATATGTTCAGTGGCTGGGGTTATATTTTTGCATTTTACAGCCATCTGTAGGTGTTGACGGGATAAATAGAATAGTAGGTTAGTGCCGTGAATGGGAAAACATATCTGGCGCGGCACGGAAACGGGATGTGCTCGGCAGAGCCTCGCCCATCCCGTTTCCCGATCCTTGACAGATAGTTTTACCCATTCACGGTACTAACCTACTATTCTCTATATCCCCGACACAAGTAATGTTGCTCATCCTTTGACTATTCACTCTAGAATGAGTAACGCCTCCCGGCCGGGTGTATGGACGTCTATAGACATGTTTTAATATGAGTACGTCATGCCGACAGATGTTGAGAATAATATATGGCTGATCACATTCGTAACAAAAGTCTTTGATGCGGAGAGATGGTACATGTATTAAAAACGATAATGGTCCTGGTGCTCCCGGAGCTTAGCTATACGCATTTTACGTCGTAGCAACATTTACATTTAGCTGTAACTTAAAGTATGAAATTAGTTATCAAAATGTTGGCACACGGTATAATTGTTAGCTGAGCATAGGCTTTCACATTACAATGGACCTGTAGCCCGTTTCAGCAAAATTGCAAAGTATGCTTATCTAGCAAAGTATACTTTGAGGGAGTAATCATTCATTTTCCCCGAAATGCATTATTTCATATATAACTAACCACTGCATATATTTGAAGATTAAAAGTATGCAGAATTATTATACTGAATTTATTACATTATCACAACCAAAATGGCTGTGATAATGTAATAAATTCAGTATAATAAAACTTAATAAATTTATCCTGAAATTGAAAATTTCTCCCTCAAAGTATACTTTGCTAGAAAAGTATACTTTGCAATGTTGGTGAAATAGGCTATGTTCAATGTTGGTGAAATAGGCTATTTTCAATGTTGGTGAAATAGGCTATTTTCAATGTTGGTGAAATAGGCTACTGATGTCAAGACAATCGAGTTGTCGCCATCTCTCACCTGGAAACACAAATTCACCAAGCTGAACGCGCCGACGGGACCCGCACTGGCCACCGCCCACCCCACCACCGTTAACCCTTTGAACGCGAACGCCCGCTATAGCTGTTTATGCCAACAGTGCAGATCTAGATGAACCGGCTCGTAACGAGCAGTCTCATCAGGATATACACTTTTTGCAAGTAATTTCATATTTTATAGAACAAAAACACCCCCTTTTCATAAATGAACTAATTTGAAAATCATTTTATGACGATTGGATTGGTCGGGAAATTAGCATATCAGTTCGTTCTAGTTACTTAGGGGTGAAGGATGTTAACCGATACCTCCACAAAGGCTACCTGACCTGCACCTTCCAAGGCTTACCTCTCCAGTAGCCGAGTTCACTAAAATTGCAAAGTATACTTGTCTTGTTATGTACTTTGAGGGAGAAATGTTCAATCTAAGGATGCACTATGATTTATTAATTTTAATATGCAGAATCTATTTCATTATCACAGCCATTTCCATTTTGGCTGTTACAATGTAATAAATTCAGTATGCATACTTGTAATCATCAAATATATGCAGTCGTTAGTTCCATATGAAATGATGCAATTCGGGAAAATTTAAATTATTACTCCCCAAAGTACACAAATTGGCTACTGGTTGGGGGGGGGGGATACGGACACCACGCCGCCAGCAGTAATCCGATTTACAAAATTGTCTCTGGGGCATTAAGCCCGCGAACTGGTTCAATCCAGATTGTACAGTTTCAAAAGTCCCAAAAGATATTCTGCTATGCACACGGAATGCAAGGTCCGCGAGCCAGTGCAGTCGTTAAGTAAAAGCAAAGAAAAGCTTACACATAATCGATATTCAAACACAGCCTTGTTGCTCTGCTAGGCTAGTGGTCCTTGCCTATTATGTATAATGTAGGAATGTGAACATTTCGGTTAAAGTTATCAAATTCGGAGGCGATAAATGCACCGCTCTCTCATACCATGCCAAGCCACTTGCGGAACTATAGACCAATCAAACGCAACTGCTTTTGCTCAATCGTCGTCCATAGACAAACGTGTATATTGTATTATGAGTTCAAATTAGTTCCTATCAATACGCTTTCGTCGAAAGATAATTATTTTGAAAACTCCCAGAAAAAAGTATGTTGTTGTTTTTCCATTGTGTCTCAACAAATCCGTAATTCGTATCTGGCCATTTCTGATCAATGAGAAAAAGTCACGTGGCCCTGGAGTGAGCATTCATAAATTGATACGATGTAAATCTGATGCAAATACAAAATTATATAGAAAAAATAATAATACAACGCTCTGACCCCGCTTTGGAATCATTTTCAGGAAATGGTGTGGTGTTACAAGTGATAGAACAAGACATAGCAAAGTATCTGTGCCTCATATTTTCATGAGAACAATTCCAACAAATTCAGTCGTGTTGAAATTTCTGGCCAAAAATAGGTGGGTGGGGTAACTTTGTGAAAAATTAATTAAACACATCTGATGCGGTTACTACATTTTTATTGTGGCGCGCGATTTGTAATTCCTTTGCGAGTATTTTTCAATACTTGTCGCTAGAGCCTCCTTAACTGATTGTGAGAGGCGGTGATTTTTATAAGTCACGCGCCGCCCTCAGAAAAGAAGTCAATTTTGGCTATTTTCAACCGTCCCGTGATGCCTTAAGGGAAAAGTCTGCTTTTTCAAGGTGTCATATTTCACCTCGAACCAGTATTGTTTGACAGAAGAATATTTCCCAAGATAACATCCAGCAGTTTTAGTTGACTGCACTCAAATATGCAGGGTTCAGCAGGGCTAGAGGTAAGCATGGTATTTTGCAGTCGATACACCGAAAGGAAACTTCGCGTTTCGCCATTTTGGGGGTGGGCGATATCCGCGCCCCATTTCAACAGCAGCTTTCATTTTGTACATTTTTCTTTGGTTGCGTTTTACGTAAAATTGATGAAATTAGCAATATAGAGCGAGACGAGCAGTTTCGGGGAAAAAACATTTTCCCTTATTAAGGTCTCACGGGACAGTGGGTGGCTAGCTTTAAAAAGGGGGTGGACGAGTTTCTATATACTTCACTAGCGACCCTGTAAGTTACACCAGTGTGTCTAGAAAAATAGGTTTATGAATATTTCTTGACTTTGGGAGGCTTGACTATGTGTATTTTTTAGATTATTTCATAATTCTACGAAACTGAATGTTAGCTCCGGTTGATTTTGACATCTTGGAAAATGGCGCATGCTATTCTGTCTCACCGGTACGGTTGCGCGTCAGAATTTAAGGTATTTTTCGGGAATTTGTAGCGAAAATTAGAGGTGGTTATGACCCCGCTTTGGAATCATTTTCAGGAAATGGTGTGGTGTTACAAGTGATAGAACAAGACATAGCAAAGTATCTGTGCCTCATATTTTCATGAGAACAATTCCAACAAATTCAGTCGTGTTGAAATTTCTGGCCAAAAATAGGTGGGTGGGGTAACTTTGAGAAAAATTAATTTAACACATCTGATGGGGTTACTGCATTTTTATTGTGGCGCGCGATTTGTACTTCCTTTGCGAGTATTTTTCAATACGTGTCGCTAGAGCCTCCTTAACTAATTGTGAGAGGCGGTGATTTTTATAAGTCACGCGCCGCCCTCAGAAAAGCAGTCAATTTTGGCTATTTTCAACGAATCCGTTCGTTAGAGGCAGTAATCGGGTCACGAAATAACGAAAGTAGTTCCCAGTTTGGGTTGTTCAATAGCTATAGTAGACAACAACAACAACAACAAAATTTGCCAGACCAGGCAATTGTTAATCCAATTTCGGATTCTCGCGCTGAAGGCGCCATTGGTCCAGAGCCATATTGTGAATGGAACTCAGCCAATAGTCAACCAGATCTTGATAACATTCAGGATAGATTCCAGGTACACAAAAGTACGGTAGACAAAGTTCCCCTACCAACAAGCTTAACATTAAACGAGTCTTGCTCAGGAATAAAAAGAGAGGACCAAGGAACTCTTAATGTCATTACAAAGTGCGGTAGGTATGTATAAACCGCGTTGAAATTGTTAAGTCAATGTGAAGAAGGGAAAGCTGCAAATTTGGAACCGGTCCTAGAAACATTAATTGCTAACATAAGGTACTTACAGGATGAATCAACCGCACCTTTGGTGAAAGGACATTTTGATGCACCGACAGCATCGTTGTTTAGATCGCTACAGAAGAACAACTCTGGTTTTGATAGTAGAAGTCTGCATAATGTTAACATTGCTGCAGAATTATCGAGTTTGTCGACACGTCAGGCAGTACCACAACAGGGGCATTACCATTTTAGGGGCAGAGGTTACTCAAGACCTACAGGTTTCTGGGGACGCGGCGGTGTATATCAACAGTTCAGATTTGGCGGTCCACCTCGGTTCCGACCACCATTCAATCAGTTTAATGAAGATTAGTTTTACATGTACATGTGTTGTTATTAAATGTGTAGCATGAACAATTATGAGAAATCCACTATCAAAAAATTAAAATAATTGGCAGAGTATAAACACACCTGAATTAATATTAAAGTGGTTTGAAGAAGGAGTGATGTTTCCTGTAGTAAATGTTCAAAGTTTTGAAATACAGAATACAAACATTACCAAAAAAGAGACTGAATTTATTGAGGTCGAGTTACATAATTTATTAAATGAGGGTAAAATTGAACCTATTACATGCGTTCCTAAGAAAAAATGTGATTTTAGACTAGTAAGCGATCTACGCCATCTTAATAACGTTTGTAAAGCTCCAAAGTTCAAGTATGAAGATATAAATACTGTGATTCAACTGGTTAAAACAAATGATTACATTTTGACGGAATATTTAAAAAGTGGTTTTCATCATGTACCTATACACAAACAATACCGGATATTTTTGGGATTCAGTTACAAATCGGTGTATTACCAGTGTTCAGTTTTACCATACGGACATTGTTGCAGCCCGTATATCTTTGCAAAGGTTTTAAGACCATTACTCACTTATTTGAGATCTCGTGGAATACGTTTGGTACTATATGTCCATGATTGTATAGTGTTTGCACCAGAAGAAGATATAAAAAGACATTCAGACATAATGCTGCAGACGTTGACTAGTTTAGGATGGACAATTAATTATGAAAAATCATCACTAGTACCCAGCCATTGCAAAGAGTATATTGGATGTATTATTGATAATTCACAGAGCAAAACTGTCATTAGAATACCTAAAAGACGTATTACAAAACTTAAAAAAGACATAAGGCGCGCTTTAAGTAAAGGTTATGTGTCAGCCAGAGGACTAGCCAGGATTGCCGGCCTGTGTGTTTCAATGTACAAATGTGTGTTTCCAGCAAAACTTTTGTTGAGAAATATTTATAGACTTTTGAACACAAAGCAGTCGTGTAATTCAATTTTAACACTAGATATATAAGTGTAAAGTGAATGATTTACAGTGGTGGTTATCTTCATTATCACAATGGAATGGGTGCATAGTGACAAACACTGAGATAGACATACTGTTAACTTCTGATGCGTCTCACATTGCATGGGGAGCATGGATACCAGGTCATCAGGCACAAGGAGTTTGGGACCGCGAGATGTCGTACAAACATTCAAACTACCGCGAACTGTTTGCTGTACTAATGGGCTTAATGTCTTTAAAAACATTCCTCGAAAACAAATCAGTGCATGTAATATCAAACAATATTACAACTATAGCCTACCTAAACAAGATGGGGGTCAGTTCAAGGGATCTGGACGAAATTGCTCGGTGCATTCATCAGGAAGCTTTGAACATGAACTGCAAAATAAGTGCAACCTATATCTCCGGAAAAGAAAATTGGAAAGCGGACCATCTTTCTCGTATACATTCGTCGTACGAATGGCAAATTCACCCCAATATTTTCAAAATGATCGACAGGTTCTGGGGTCCACACCAGGTAGACAGATTCGCGTCTCTGATGACCACACAGTTACCAGTGTACAACAGTCAGTATTGGGATCCGATGACAAATGGAGTGGACGCGCTAGCACAACAGGATTGGGCAAATTACAAACAATATGTCAACGCACCATTCTAAATGCTCCCAAGAGTGTTAAACATCGTACAGCAACAAAAGGCAGTTGCAACAGTTTTGCAACAGTTATAGCTCCAAAATGGCCAAGCCAACCTTGGTATAACCAGATGCAGAAAATGCTAATAGACAGTCCGATACGACTACCAGTTTCCAGCAGAACTATTTGGTCAGTAGGCAGAGTGGCAGAAAAACAGACAATGGCAACTATGGGCCTGGAGAATAGATGGGACACAAGGTTAAGTTGTTTAGCTTGGTCGCAACGTGCAATTAGACAATCAAACATGTGTTTGGCAGAATCTACATGGCGTACTTACAATACACAGGTGAAGAATTATTTAACATTTTGCAAGTTAAAAGGGATAGAATTTACAGAGGAAAGTCATTCAAACACAATAGCAGATTTTCTATGCACTATAGCAGATTCCTCAAACAGACCTGATTCACAGTTGAAAACTACCTCAGCCGCGCTCACATGCTTGTTTGAATCGATAGGAAAAATATGACCGATGCATAACATGGACATTAAGCGATTAATTACGGGAATAACAAAATCTGGAACTTCACGGGTAATGAGATGCACAAAGCCAATGCCGATTGAACCATTTACAAACGTGTTCAATAGTTGGGGTGAGAATTAGAATTTGAGTATAAAACAATTACGGTTGAAAGTTGTAACCATAATAGCATTAGTGTGTATGACACGACCATCAGATCTGGCACCAAAAGGAGTCCTGTTCAACAAAGATGATTTTTCTACAGACAGCATATTCCTGACAGTGGCTGATATTGACTTCCCTACAGATGGATCAGTGACTATTATATTTTTCGGCATACAAAATGATACTAAGCGCACATGATTTGAAGTTAACGTACCTCAAAACGCGGAAAACAAACACATGGACCCAGTACAGTGTTTAAAAGACTATATTGAAAGAACTGATGAAGTGCGGCCTCGGGACACAAAACCGTTATTACTCACTCTACATGCTCCACACAAAGCGATCACAGCATCTACAGTGGCTAAGATAATGGAAGAATCCATACAACTATAGCAGGACTCGCAGGCCAGGGATTTACGGCAAAATAATTTCGGCCAACATGTGTTACGTTGGCTATGAAAACTGGGATAAGACCAGAGACAGCAATGCAGATTGGGAGATGGAAAACTAAAGAAACATTTTTCAATCACTATGTGTACCCGGGAGCATCACAGTCTTACACAGCAGATATGCTGAACCACTAAAGTGAAAACAAACATTGGTTGGGGATACAGCATAGGGGATTTGTAAATATAAAAGTTTTCTATAACTCGATTTATTGGAACATTCCATATCTATTGTGAATTAGTCTAGTCAAGACAATCAGTATTGTTTCAAATCAGTATTTTATTGGAACATTCCATATTTATTGTGAATCAGTCTAGTCAAGACAATCAGTATTAATATTATTATGATGATGTTGTTGAGTTCTATATGCACTGGTATATACATGTAAATCACTAAGCAATACATATTGTTGTTATGATAAGGAAAAACTCTAAATAAAGCATTACACAAAATAGGTAAGTTAACGTAGGTTTAAACTGAAATCGTAGTTATAATGGACTATTTTTTGTGCATTACGGCGCACCTATAGTGCGCTATTCACCGTCTTCCGGTTGTGCAATCGGTATAGGAGGTTTTGAGCTGACGTCATGCAGGGTGTATTCCTGTAACTAAAAATAGCTGGCCGTCAGCTTCTTGCCTCGGCGAAGAGCGTATTTATATGATTTCCATTGCTCGGTGTGTATCAATAATAATTATTATCGGTATTTACTGACAATATCTGATGGGGAAAGAATATGTGGTATTTGGTTGTACTAACAGAGATATTGGCAAACAAGTAGCCTTAAAGCGCTGGAAACCCACATTTTTGTCAGTTGATTTGGTATTTTATTCTCGCTTCGTCTCAAATTCGTGTTTTGGCAGCACAGTAGAATCGTCTCAAGCTGAGACGATTATTATGTGTTTCGAAAACATGATTTTAAATAGGAAAATATTTAAAATCAGCAGATGACAATTTTTTTTTTCAGCGTTCTAATTAAGAGTTGAAAGGCTTAGGGCTACGATACAACGTATTAAATATAAGAGTAGTGTAACAACAGGTGTTGACCAAGTGGGAAACACAGAGTATATAAAGGCATGTATAATGTTGATATGCATGTTTAATAAAGAATCGAAAACTGTGATGTCCACGGAGTCAGTGCAAGTAACTAAAGAGTCTGATTTACTGTGCCGTTGACATTCTAAAGGTGTGTGACCCAAGTAACTGACGTGGAATGGTCCAACTAATTTTCAGACCAATCAATTGATAGAAAAAAGCATTTAGATCAGTTCATTCATAAACAAATGGGTGTTTCCTAATGATAAAAGTACATACAGTGCAGATTCTGACGATCATTATGAGCCGGTTCATCTGAATCTACATTGTTTGCAAACACCAAGAAAGAGGTCTGTGGTGTGGAAATGGTTAATAGTGGTGACCAGGTAGAACCAGTACCTCACATGTATTGGGAGAGGGTGGCGGGATCATAAACACAGCTCTACATGTTATTGCACTTACATTAGCCTGATTTGATACCATTGTTAGCTAGATGTGCTATGCGAAACAACAACTATTTCTGGTAATATACATGTGCTTATCATTGTATTTATGAGGTTGCAAGTTAAAATATATATATCAACAATCGGACGGTCCGACCTGTTACATGGATGTGTTATAATGAACTGTAACTATGTCTGGTACCACACAAGGGGTCCGTTTCACAAAGCTTCGTATGACTAAAATGATCGTAAGTGCAAATTTTGAATCATCTGGAAATTTCAATTGATGAATTTACATCAATTAATAAATGTAAATCCAATAATTGTTTACAAGAAAACAGTGTTAATGTGAAATTTACAGACTATCGTAATTCTGCACTTACGAATATTTTAGTCATACGAAGTTTAGTGAAACGGGCGCCAGTGTAATAACTAATCATATTGAAGTTATGATGTCACACATCTTCACAATTATATTTACGGCGTGGGAAGTCAATAAATATACTTTACCATCAGACCTGTAGCCTGGATGTGTAACAATAAACCGTAACTATTTATAGTATTACACTACTGTACTCTACTCTCTCTCTCTCTCTCTCTCTCTCTATATATCATATATATATATATATATATATATAGAGAGAGAGAGAGAGAGAGAGAGAGAGAGAGAGAGAGAGAGAGAGAGCGAGAGAATTATACCGATGAAAGCCGATACTATATATAGGCTTCTAAGTTTGGTCGGACACGACCTCGATCATCGTATCAAAACAAAATAACATGTTTAAAATTTTAATTTTCTATGGAATCTGGAACGGGTCTGGTAGCGATCTACAGTTGTTTTCATACATAATCTTTTATAAATATCTGTCTCTCGCGTCCCTATGATCCAACTCTTTGACGTAGAGAGACACACTTGACATATTTTGCTGAGTTGTCAAATCCATTGTAACGCTCCGTGAAGAAACACAATGGCCTGAATGGGCCACTGGCCGATCGATTGACGGCCAGCTATTTACGCATGCGCGAAAATGACGTCACGATCGGAATTCCCAAAACCTCCTATTGCACAATACCATTACACAGATGTGGGCGTATAATCTCCGGTACATATCACGACCGGGGATGCACAGGATTATTCGGGATACAGCATAAGAATTACACAAAATAGGTAAGTTAACGTAGGTTTAAACTGAAATATGTGTTTCCGTGTCCAATACTTGGCTAACGTAATGTGAAAGTACGATGACGCACAATAGACAGCCCTACTTGGCTAACAAAATTATATCAGACTACGGTGTACTGTAATGTTTGTACACTTATTTGGACGTTTGTCCCACTTGATTAAATGTGATTATAACAAGACCAATTTTACAAACTTGTGTTCTCAATCCCTGAGGCGAGTAATTTTGTGTATATTTATGTTTTTAAACGATATTTTTCTTAAAATAGCAGCTACGGGCATACACTTTTCACAGAACAATCGTCAGTTCTTGCTTTCTCAAAGCATGTAAACTATTTACAATCAGTTATCCGGACACACATATACTCGTCTTATAACTTGTATTCTCAACATGAAATCATAATGTTATCGCTTGTAAACCAGTGTAAACAGCGTTGTGTAGTCCTGCAGAAAAAACAATCCTCATTCGCTTCTTGGAAAATAACGTATTTATAGAATTTATTTTATTGATAGAACAACTCAGAAATGACGTAATGGGCGCATTCGATTACAAGTCCCCGCGAGACTTTTGACGTTGTAAACAACTTGTGGACAGAGTTGAGGAATATTTTCAGCAAATATTACTAAAATGTTTACCTTGGCAATATATTTTTCACCCTGGCATGGAAAGAGCAAGCACCTGCGTGACTTAGATGTATTTGATGCAAATTCTGATCAAACTAATGCTCTTAATTAACAGGTATTTTCATTTGTTCGATAAACTGATTGTCCGGATAATTGGTATGACCCCTGTACTGGTAGGCTACACATTGTTCGTCGGTACCCATTTTACCGGACACCCTCGTAAACGCTTAATTCTGCATTTTCACACGAGATTTTTGTTCCTGGTCATTAATGTGGTAATTTCCAGTTGTCAGGTGCGAAGATTTCCAAGAAAAATTAGTAAAACTATTAAATTGAACAGTTTTCATACCTGCCAACTTCTGTTGACACCTGTATGACGCGGGAAAAACCCCATGTCTGTGCGCATGCGCGTGGGACATATATATCTGAGGCGCTTAAGGGGGGAATTTTGTTAAATCGTCTGATGGAATACACAGACAAACAAAATAGAATAAGCATTTAAGTACAACATGTTAATAAACGTTACAAATACTAGAAAACAATCAAATGCACTATGAGTTATTCACTGAAAATAGCTTAAAACGCGAAGTAAGAAAAAATCGATTTTCCCGGGGACCCTATCACAAGTTTTTTCTAATCCAAGCGAGACAGTCTCTTCGAAGTAATACATGCAATAATTGCTATCATTTGATCAATACCATACAGTATTAATTACTTTCACTGTAATTCTGCAGTGTTAGCTTAACAAAAAGTAAATATCGCGGAAAATCCTAGTGTCCGGAAAAATTGGTCTCTCGTCTGTATTTTAATTGGCATTTTAATTAACCCTTTTCGGGCCCCATTGTCAGCAGTTACCTCCCACTATACTAATTAATTTTATGTTATTATATGTAAGGCGAGCCGACGTATTTGTTAATGTGAGAAAAATCACGGTCATATGTAAACTTTTAAAACTATTGCGAAAAAAACAGCGATTTTTGGCCGGAAATGGGTCGCCAACCAGTAGTAGTTATGTACTTTTGTATAAAAAGACAAGCATGTAGAAACAATCCTGACAGAGTATGATTACAGCGTAATCCTTAATAAAATACAGGGGGCATAACTATGTAACACAGTTCTGACAGAGTATGATTACAGCGTAATTATCAATAAAGTGTATGGAGTGTACTCACCATTTACCAATCGAGTTCCTTACATGTTTCTTTGACAGTTTTCATGTTCATCATGATGACGCGCAATTCAATAAGCAATTTGACCCAACTTCCGGTTTACGAACAATGGCCGGGAAAATTTTCGCGCCGTGGAAAAAATTATGTAAAAATGTTTTGAGGTGTTTCTAACGAAAGGAGGATATGCTATACAATTGACAAACGTACCTACTGTTTCAATATAACGGACATGTTTTGGATCAAAAACATATGCTATAGTGATAAAATAACCGCGAATATATAGCATGATACCCCTCCCACTGACACGCACCAATGTCAGGTAGACGGCGTAGGAAACGTGTTAAATCGTCACCATCTCATAATCGCGACGACTCCGTAAGCAAAAGGCACAAAAGTATTGCACAAAAGCTGGATCTGAGTGTTGAAGTAGTCGAGCTCGACGAGTCCTTACCAGGGTCAGAGTCGCCATCAGTCAGCGAAAGTGACACGAATTCCACAATGGCCACACCAACACCAGTGAAATTCTCCAAAGAGGACCTTAAGGAGGTAGCTGATGCATTCATGCATGATTTTAACGACACGCTCATCGCCGAACTGAAAGCGCAAATAGTTCAATTAGTCGACGTCGAAACCACAAAGTTGAAAGACGAGATTAGAGGCATCAAACGTGAAAATGAGCATCTTCGCAAGTCCCTGAAGTCCACTGACGCAACACTAGACGAACTCGACCAGTACGGGAGACGAATGTGCCTCAAAATCTCAAATATTCCAGGTGACACGGGTAGTTATACCGAAAATTGTGAAGAGAAGATTCTCCATGTAGCCCAAAATCACAAAGTGGACCTGACTCCGGCTGACATAGATAAATGCCACCGACTAGGCAGTACTAAGGCAGGCCTTTCCTTTCGTTCAACAGACGAATCATCATCAAATTTACAAACTCGAAGGCGAGGCAACGCATCTATGAATCCCGATGCTCGTTAGGAGACGGGGTGTTTGTCCAGGAGCATCTGACGCAGTTCAGAGGCAAGCTGTCATACGAAGCGCGCCAGCTGACACGGAACAAAAAACTTTTAAAAACTTGGATCGCCGGCTGTCGTGTGTTCGCGCTAATGTCGTACAACGGGAAGGAATTCAAGGTGCCGATTAGAGACATGGACGACATTGCCCATATAAGTGAAGGCAAGTGCCCCCCTGATGAGCATCAATAGTTCGACAATTGACTTACCCATTTCCACATAAACACTGTCCAATATACACAAACAATGTCAACATGACGTTCATTACAACGAGTTGATAACACATGCGTGTAAGTGTACTTGTTACGTGTATGCAATGCGCAAAACTCAGCATATGGGACCTTGTGATAAAACGAGACCAGTCGCGATCCGTATAAACACATGCAATCAGTATATTCGCTGTTAGGTTTCATGCAATCCCCCATGTACAATTGTGTGTTCTATCGGGTGTCCTCATGAAATAGACCTTGTCGCTCACGGGACCAGATTATATATTGTATGTGTAAAATCAGTTTTCACGGACCAAACTGTCCACCTTGAATCAAAAATTTCCGTTCTCTAGATATGAAGGTAAGAGCTCACCCATACAATGCATATATTTTATTATGTACGAGTGCACCAGTCTAGGTAGTGTGGACACTGGACAGAACACACAGTGACCCGGGTTTATTAAACGTCATGCAGCAATATATAAATGACTATATGCATAACTGTTACTTGCTACAACACAGAAACATGAACGCGCATACCGCGTCCCGTCTTACACTGGTCCCTTGCACGCAGCTGAGCAGTCAAATTATTACGAAACATACCAAGCTATAAATAGCTGTCGTATGAACATGTACCGACAATATTGGAAATCAGTCACCATCACTTAAAACTGGCCACCACGATCGTTTTTACCCTAAGAAGCTGGTGTCCTTTGAGGTACCTTGAACATCTGATCATGTTCAGAGTCCCCCAAACATGACTGGCACAGATTGACGAACGTATAATGCGTGATGAACGTTTGTCTAGTATTTTTCTGTGCGTGCGTGCGCGCGTGTGTGTGTGTTTTCGACTGTTCTTATGTCAGAATGCCAAATCAGAGAAACCGTAAACACCATACATCCGATCTAGTTTGACAACTGAGAGGTTCATGTAGTGTAACACATGTATATAACTGTTTATATTCCCAGTGTGATCAGTCAATTTGAACCGTCAGCTTCCCAACAAACCAAATCTCCAATCAGTCTGCACACGGATTTTTCATGTTTTATCTCCCCTTGGCGGCCATTATTAATTTTCACACTCTGTATCCTTGTCCACGCGATAACTCAACTTCCACTTCGCCGATCTTCATCAAATTTTGCATAGAGCTTTGTAACGACACGAGGAAGAAGTCTATTGATTTCGAAGTATTTCCCATGACTTATCTCCCCTTGGCGGCCATTTTCCTGTCCACGTGATGATGAGTTCAACTTGGTCGATTTTAACGTGCTTTCGAATTTCGATCTTGAACGTGAGGGCTTATCAAACAATCATGTAAATGCAAAATGACACCCACCCTAATCTCAATCTGCATGTTTACATGGAGATTCTGAATAGATGGGTCAGGGTAACTACACATGTATTATTAGATCTGGTTTCTCCAAATATCGTAGCCAAAGTGTACACATGCGCCCGGTGAGCACCGCCTTCTTTCTGTATGACCCATGCTTTTATACATGTTTGTCTGTGTGCGCATGCGTCCCCCATGGGTGAGCACCGCCTTCTTTCTGTATGACCCATGCGTTTATACATGTATGTCTGTGTGCGGGTGTAATGTGTGTTGCTGTGCGATTACATGACCGTGTACATGTGAGCGTGTGTTGTTGAATAGTCGCCAGCTTTGTTTATGCACGATTGTGTTGGTTGCTGTCCCAAATACTGCATGCGAATATATGCATGTACGTTATAAATATTGTCAGAACGGATACGTACTTTGGTGTAAAACATATTAGTTGAACATTCTTGCAATTTGTTACTCATAATATTTTCGTGTATCGTGTTGTTTTGATTGAAATATTGTGTGTCTTGTCTACATAATGGACCTCACGACGAATACAAACCGAGTGTCTCCAGATCAGCCTGCATGTCACGTCTGTTCAAACGTGACGGCTCATCAGATATGCAAAATCAAAACCTAACTCGCCCTCCTCAGTATCTCGATGTTCATATGGAGATCCGGAATAGATGGGCCGGGTTAACTATATTATTCATTATTAGACCAGGTTTCTCCAAGTAACGCACTGTAGTTTGAGTATGCGCCCCTGTGTGAATAGCACGTATGCATAGGCTTATATATATATATGTTCTTGTGTATAATTTTGTGGAGGTGGAGAACAGTTGGGCCAGGGAAACTATGCATATTTTAATTGTTGTCTCTCCAATCATCACTGTGTATGTGATCATCATAAACTGTTTGCATGATCTATATTTCGTATATAATATTTTATGTTTTTGGCGTGAATATATGTGTGAGCAAGTTTATTTACCGAATCCATTACTGAGGTTATCCCTACTCACAACATATTGTGCATATTTCATGTCTACGCTGGTCTCTCATCTGCAGCTATGACACATGCCCTTTACCTAGTGTTGTAAATTATTGAGTGTAATCTTTAGATGCGACACGCCATGTGAATTAGCACCTTGTACATCACGAGTTTGCTATTATTGACGCCATTGATCATGTCAGATTACATAAACCCTGTTTGGGGCATGCAATTGTTAACTGAGAACTAAAGGTTGATATTCATCGTGTATTGCTACTAAAATATATATACGTGTATGCTTGGTGAACATTTAGTAGTAGTACACCATAATAGAGTGTAATCCTTAGATGCGACCCGCCATGTGAATTAACACCTAGTACGTCACGATTTTGCTATTATTGACGCCATTGATCATGTCAGATTACAATAACCCGGTTTAGGGCAAAGCCATGCAATTGTAAACTGAGAACTAAAGCTTGATAGTCGTCGTGTATTGACACTAATATATATATACGTGTATGCTTGGTGAACATTTAGTATGATGGAGGTGTATTTCGTCGATAAAACTATGATTTCATCTCACATGCAATGAGATGTACTAACGCATGTTCGTGTATATTATTGTCTCATTTTTATTTCTTTGTACACCATATACGCCATTATACATTGCCTACACGATGTTTAGTAGATACCACATGGTAGGATAATATGAACACGCCCACATGTGTAAGTAACTCACCTGGTCGCTAGGTAAATCCAGTATTGTCTCGTCTTTCATTTCTTTGTACCATGTGTCATTGTATATTGACTACACGTTGTTGAGCAGATAGCACGTGGTCCGACAATATGAGCATGCTTACATGTAAGTAACTCACCAGGTCGCTAGAAAAATCCATTCATATTCGTATAATCAACTCATTGCATAGTCACGTGCACGCTAACATAACGTAAGCTATAAATAGAAAAAGAGGGCTGTTGCACGGGCAAGTTTCGACTGTATACCTGTCAGATTAGAAAGGAGACCTTACTTGGTTATTACAACGTATTACCAGTTTGTGCAATATCAAAATCTGATCAGGTTATACGCTACCTAATATTCAGTAAATATAAAATAATGACTATCTAAAACATACATTTAAATATTATATCGAATATATAAGTATCGCTGTTCTGTCATAGGTGCGGTCTCAGTGACCAGTCACAAGTATACATGTACTAGTCGGCAGTCGACCGTGCGTAGCGCCTTACCTGATCTTTGATTGATCAGATCCCTGATCACACAGGCACAGTTGCATCACATAAGTAATGGCTTGTCATCGATGACTGGCATAGACAAGGCTTATCCGGACCACGCAAAATACGTGTACCTTACGTATCTATCATTAAACTCGAAGATAATACACATATGACAAGGGCATATGTATAATGGTATGTACGGTAGGCTCTCGAACTGTATTGTAATGTGACACGGTCACACGATGACTGTTTTCGTGTTTTCTGTTTTAGTGTTTTGTTTGTTTTCGTGTCTTCCGTTTCAGTGTCTTGTTTGTTTAATCGTAGGTTTTGAATCTTCTAAACTGTTGCATTGTCCGCTCTATCCTCTCGATATGAATCCCCGAAACATGTATGTACTTTTACATGTTTTTCCCCTGTTTTGTTGTGTTATCTGTACCCTATGAAAATGAGCATACATGTACAAATTTAAGTTCCAACCAACACCTTATGCCTTGTTGGATCGCACCACATCTCGCTCGCTGCGTTTATCGCATTGATCCGCGATGGCGAACGGAAGCTTCACTTTACGTAATACTGAATGATGCTGTACCTTAGTGAGATTCATAGCGAAGCTTCCGTCCGCCATGAGGCAGCCGCCGTCCAATGGTATATCCTTAATTGTCTGATATCAACTGATAAATATCAAATTATAAATCCAGGCTTAAAAGCAACACTTATATTACTATCTGGCGACATTCATCCAAATCCAGGTCCGGTTTCTGAATCTGAATCAACGTGCTCCAAATCTACAGATTCCTACATGGATATTATCAACAGTGGTCTGAGCATTATGCACCTAAATATACAGAGTCTAAAACCCAAAATAGACATACTGCAGATAGAAGCTCAACCTTATGACATACTCATTTTTACTGAAACTTGGCTTTCACCAACAATATCCAATGACGTATTGCATATACCTAACTTTACCTATCCATTTCGCTGTGACAGAATAGGTAGGTTAGGTGGTGGGGTAGCAATCTATGTAAGGGAGGGCATGCATGCAACACCACGGGCAGATCTATCTGTCCCTGGCATTGAATCGCTATGGTTAGAACTATTAGTAAACAAAAGAAAATTATTAATAGGAGGAATATATAGGCCACCCGGATTCAAAAATAATAAATCATGGGCATTGCTTGAAGAAAGTATTGATCGCGTCTTCAACCAAATATGCGAAAACGTAATTATTGCAGGGGATTTTAATATAAATGTACAAAATTCTGACTCGAATAGAATTAGTAGGCTTATTACATCATATAAGGCGGAACAGCTTATCACTACGCCAACAAACTTTACTGAAAATTCAAGCTCTCTCATAGACCTAATAATTACTAAAGACACCAGACATATACTTACCAGCTTTGTTGCCGATCCCTTCATCCCTGATCTTATAAGATACCACTATCCTATAGTTGCAGTATTAAAGGTAAAGACGGCGAAAGTCACAACATATAAAAGGAAAGTCTGGCTCTACGATCGAGGAAATTATGACAATTACAGAACAAAATTAAACTCTGTCGATTGGAACGAAATTCTTAATTCAGGAAATTTAGATATCACAGCCGAAACAATCGCAACTACAATAATAGAGATAGCTACTGAAACAATACCCAACAAAATAGTCACTATACGACCGAATGATATCCCATGGTTTAATAATAGTATAAGAAAATTAATAAGGAAAAGAAATAAAATCAATAAACGAGCTAAAAATGTGAATACAGAACTAGCCTGGTCTAAGTTCCGAAAAATTAGAAACGAGGTTACGAAACTCATAAGAAAATGTAAATCGGATTATGAAAATAAACTAATAGAGAAGGTTAATGATTCCGAAACTTCAGTAAAAACATGGTTTAAACTTGCAAAACAATTGAAGGCTAAACAAACCTCCACGACAATTCCTACATTGCTTGATGGCGGAATAGAAGCACAAACAGACAAAGAAAAAACGGAATTACTTAATTCCTTCTTCTCAAAACAGTCCACCATTGATGACAGTTCTACTCCACTGCCACCTCCCACACAACCGAATCTACCCAATATGACAACAATCACAATCTCTCCTACAGATGTAATCAATGCTATATCATTAGTCAATCCATCAAAAGCCAGTGGTCCTGATTTAATAAGTCCCAGATTACGTCGTGAGTGCTCTCGTGAACTTTCAGTACCACTTTCTACATACTTCAATACATTACTAAGTAATTCATACTTCTCCTCTCCATGGAAACAGCGAATGTAATACCGATTTTTAAAAAGGCAGATCCTTCAAGTCCACAGAACTACAGACCGATTTCCCTGCTTGGCTGCATTGGTAAGCTAATGGAACGATGTGTTCATAAATATTTGTACAATTTTGTGGCCTCAAACAATAAACTAACATCATACCAATCGGGTTTTATCAAAGGTGATTCAACTGTAAATCAACTTACTTACATCCATAACGATATTTGCAAAGCAATGGATGAAGGAAAGAGGTTCGTGCTGTTTTTTGCGACATATCAAAGGCGTTTGACAGAGTCTGGCATCGAGGCCTTCTTTACAAACTATCAAACATCGGAATCTCTGGTTCTATGCTCGAATGGCTTAAGTGGTATCTGTCCTCTAGAAAACAACGTGTAGTATATAGTAACTCCGCGTCTAATTGGTGCACTATCAATGCAGGCGTTCCACAGGGATCTATTTTAGGACCTTTATTGTTTTTAATATACATAAATGACATAGTCCAAGAAATTAACTCCAACATTAGATTATTTGCAGACGACACAAGCTTGTACATAATAGTCGACGACACAATATCAGCAGCAGCAGCTGCATAAAATAACGACCTAGAAACTATAAATCAATGGTCAAAAACATGGCTAGTGACATTCAACCCATCCAAGACAGAGTCAATGATTTATTCAAGAAAACATAATAAACCACAGCATCCAGTACTTAAAATGGACACTCGTCCTATTACAACTGTTAATGAACATAAACATCTAGGAATAATTATATCAGAAAACGGAAAATGGTATCCACACATCTCATCATATCTAAATAAAGCATGGCAAAGAATAGGCATATTACGATCTCTGAAATTCACCCTAAAAGGTCAGCTCTTAAACGCATGTATTTTTGTTTTGTTCGACCTCTTTTGGAATATGTTGATGTTGTATGGAGTAATTGCACAGACGAATTAAAACACCAGATCGAAGCAGTACAGATAGAAGCTGCGCGCATAGTGTGTGGAGCTACTAAACTTTGTAATATTGATAAATTATATCAAGATCTCAGGTGGGAATCCTTGGAAAACAGACGAAATAAACACAAACTTATACTATTTTACAAAATGGTAAATAAACTATCCCCACAATATCTTAGCGATCTGATTCCTGAACAGATACAAGCACGGTATACAGTTAGAAACGCTACTAATATACCATTAGTACATTGTCGTACACAATTGTACTTGAATTCATATCTACCCCACACTATTCGTGAATGGAATAAATTGTCAGAACAGGAAAAAAATGCGCAATCAGTACCGTCCTTTAAGGCAATTATAAATAAAAATGTTACAAAATCACCCATCTTATACAATATAGGCTGCAGACAAGGACAAGTACTTCACGCCCGTCTTCGTTTGTCATGCAGTTCCTTGAATTATGACCTTCATCGTAAATCTATAGTTGATTCTCCAAATTGTACTTGTGGTTCGGTAGAAACAATCAATCATTTTCTACTATATTGCGAAAACTATCAACGTCAAAGACATCTTCACTTAACAGACATTCCGTGTCCACCGATAGCCAACAATCTTCTTTATGGTAACGAACGATTATCATTTGAACAGAATACCACCGTATTTTTGCAAGTGCACAAATATATAATGTCTACAAAACGCTTTTAAGCCAGACTAAAGTAATTAAATTCCTAACTAAATATACTAACAGATAGGCGTATACATAATAATGGCTTGTTTTCAACTCGATTTCAAACCAGACAATCAAAAACAATCAAGTATAGTGGTCCAATTGTCACATATATATCAAAGACTTGTATACAACCAGACACTCTGTTGCTGCGACTTGTAAGGTAATTGGATCTTCAACCAATGACAGGCTGTTGCCTCTGATAGATTGACTGCGGTCGCAGCGAGCGCGAGTGTTGGCCTATTGGTGATATGATAATATTTGGTGTTGGTATTATAGAACCATATTTATCACGTGTATGCTCCATTTTCATTTTCAGTGATCATAAGATAAACAATATTAAGCTATTTCCTGCCACTGTTCAATAACTATTGTGTAATATGGGCACCCTGCTGAGAACAAGGCCCTTACGACATACGCGACCAGCGTGGACCCATGTCAGCCCGCTCATCCGAGCGGTCTGCTCAGGGCGTACACTGTTCGTTTTCAGCTAATGTTGTAGCAATAATCACACCAGCAAGGCGAGTACATGCAAATCTTACTGTGTGAGGTACAATAAACAAAATATATCTCCAAGTATTGTCAATTAACGCAATTGTCGTAAGGTCTCTTATCTCAGCCGGCGGCCCATCAACTGTCAAGGAGAAGAATTCACATAAGCTTTTACGAAGCTTGTTTTCTAATCCTTTTATCACTTGTCTTGTATATATGTAACCTGCTATATATGAAATAAAATATTGTTTAAACTAATACGCAATTTGTCTTAAAATCTTTTTCACAACACTATGCGTATGCTTTAAAGTAGGCTTCAATCCATATTTGCTTGCATATTCGTGAAACCAAACTTTAATATTTTCATCGCCAGGGTATTTGCTGGTTAAATACTCTTTAAATTTCCTCACATATTCGTCTCTGTCAGCCATAGCTTTTGGGCGTTTTTAAACTTTGTACCGGACATGTGATAACTTTAAAAAGTTGTTGTTGTTGGTTTTTGTCGCGCCCGCTTGCGGAAAGCGCGATATAGTCGGCACTTTGGCGTACGTACGTGTGTCCGGTTAAAGTTTTTGGTTAAGTTGTTTGGTTAAGTTTTTTGGTTAAAGTTTTTGGTTAAGTTATTTGGTTAAAGTTTTTGGTTAAGTTTTTTGGTTAAGTTTTTTGGTTAAAGTTTTTGGTTAAAGTTTTTCGTTATACTATATCTCTGCAACTGCTTTGCCCATTACCTTGAAACTTCACATGGGTGTTTATCATCATCTATATTTTCATTCTACCACCCTCCCGTTCGGCCCCTGTGCCCAATGTCAAGGTCAAATTACTTTCAAGTTTTTGGTTAAGTCTTCTGGTTAAGTTTTTTGGTTAAAGTTTTTGGTTAAAGTTTTTCGTTATACTATATCTCTGCAACTGCTTTGCCCATTACCTTGAAACTTCACATGGGTGTTTATCATCACCTATATTTTCATTCTACCCCCCTCCCGTGCAGCCCCTGTGCCCAATGTCAAGGTCAAATTACTTTCAAATTTTTGGTTAAGTTTTTTGGTTAAAGTTTTTGATTAAGTTTTTTGGTTAAAGTTTTTCGGTTAAAGTTTTTCGTTATACTATATCTCTGCAACTGCTTTGCCCATAACCTTGAAACTTCACATGGGTGTTTATCATCATCTATATTTTCATTCTACCCCCCTCCCGTGCGGCCCCTGTGCCCAATGTCAAGGTCAAATTACTTTGAAGTTTTTAGTTAAGTTCTTTGGTTAAAGTTTTTGGTTAAGTTTCTTGGTTAAGTTTTTTGGTTAAAGTCTTTTGGTTAAGTTGTTTGGTTAACGTTTTTCGTTATACTATATCTCTGCAACTGCTTTGCCCATTACCTTGAAACTTCACAAGGGTGTTTATCATCATCTATATTTTCATTCTACCCCACACCCGTGCGGCCCCTGTGCCCAATGTCAAGGTCAAATTACTTTGAAGTTTTTGGTTAAGTTTTTTGGTTAAAGTTTTTGGTTAAGTTTTTTGGTTACGTTTTTTGTTTTGGTTACGTTTTTTGGTTAAAGTTTCTGGTTAAGTTTTTTGGTTAAGTTTTTTGGTTAAAGTTTTTCGTTATACTATATCTCTGCAACTGCTTTGCCCATTACCTTGAAACTTAACCTGGGTGTTTATCATCATCTATATTTTCATTCTACCCCACTCCCGTGCGGCCCCTGTGCCCAATGTCAAGGTCAAATTACTTTGAAGTTTTTGATTAAGTTTTTTGGTTAAAGTTTTTGGTTAAGTTTTTTGGTTAAAGTTTTTAGTTAAGTTTTTGTCGCGCCCGCTTGCGGAAAGCGCGATATAGTCGGCACTTAGGCGTACATACGTACGTGTGTCCGGTTAAAAAAAATTTTTGTCGCGCCCGCTTGCGGAAAGCGCGATATAGTCGGCACTTTGGCGTTTGTCCGGTTAAAGTTTTTGGTTAAGTTGTTTGGTTAAGTTTTTTGGTTAAGTTTTTTGGTTAATGTTTTTGGTCGAGTTCTTTGGTTAAAGTTTTTGGTTAAGTTTCTTGGTTAAGTTTTTTTGGTTAAGTTTTTTGGTTAAAGTTTTTTGTTATACTATATCTCTGCAACTGCTTTGCCCATTACCTTGAAACTTCACATGGGTGTTTATCATCATCTATATTTTCATTCTACCACCCTCCCTGTGCCCAATGTCAAAGTCAAATTACTTTGAAGTTTTTGGTTAAGTTTTTTGGTTAAGTGTTTTGGTTATGTTTTTTGGTTAAAGTTTTTCGCTATACTATATCTCTGCAACTGCTTTGCTCATTACCTTGAAACTTCACATGGGTGTTTATCATCATCTATATTTTCATTCTACCCCCCTCCCGTGCGGCCCCTGTGCCCAATGTCAAGGTCAAATTACTTTGAAGTTTTTGGTTTAAGTTTTGGTTAAAGTTTTTGTCGCGCCCGCTTGCGGTAAGCGCGATATAGTCGGCACTTTGGCGTACATACGTACGTACGTGTGTCCGGTTAAAGTTTTTCGTTAAGTTTTTTGGTTAAGTTTTTTTCGGGTTAAGTTTTTTGGTTAAAGTTTTTCGTTATACTATATCTCTTTTTTTAGTGTCCATGCCTCGCCACAAGGCGCGACATGCAGGCCGCGGCCATCTAATTTAAGGATCCCCGCGCTTATTTATATTCTCTAAATTAAGCCACATTTCGTTGAAACTTCTAATTGACGATTACAGCGTAATTCATGTACCGGTGGACTTTATACAACCGCACTAAGATGAAAATCAAAACTTACTGCCCGTATTAATTGATGAGTGCTCATTTCAGGGCAATTTTGCACATTGTAATCGTCTCTAAGATACATCACTATATCCACTTGTAATATATTATTTCATATGTTTTTGGGCATGCTGGATTGAATGGAACACCTTACAAAAGCGTATCTTCAAGGATTTTCTTGATATATATATATGCGGTGGCACCAGCATTAAAAGTAAGCCAATCTATACGCAATGAACCCAATAACCGCCATACCGCCAACAATAAACACAATTTCTCTCTCCTTTTGACTCTGTGAAGGTGTATACAAATCACTCAGTGCTGGCTCTCCCCCAAACGACTGCAATCTTTGTGCACCTGTCACCGGAGCAGTAACAGCATTATATTCTCTAATAGCTTCGTCCACATCATCAAACGTCTTAGCAGCGTGATATTGTTTCCTGATTTCATTATTAATCCAGTCAAATATCTCGGTTCTTTTTTCTGCCCACTGTGCCTGTGCCTTTTGCAATTGCTCTACGGCATTATTATGCCTTTTGCGTTCATCATTTGCCGAACCATTCCCCCAAGGAACTGAACAAGAAATTACTCCCTGTAAACGCCAATGCATTAAGCAATGCTCCACCAACCATCATAAAGTATTAATAAATGAAAACTTGTTACTAACGCACTACGTACATGTATGTACATACGCACGTACACATGCGGAAAGAATATCGCTATATCCCCTGCATATCGAATACAATTTATGTCGTTTGAACATAGTGAAGCAGAAATAAATTATTTTTATCTGGCGGCCGGCGAGATAACCTTATGCAATATGTTAAGAACATTGGATTTATGGTAATGCCATTGCGCGTGTTCAGTCGTGCACGTTTTCGCGCCAAGCTTGGTGACACTAGATGTGACGACTGGGTGAATATTGTCATTCAGGTGCTGACCGACACAAAATCGACATAACTTTTTGTCGCAATGGTTTTATGGTGGAGATCTATTTAATTATGTAGTTGTTTACGTTAGGATATTGGATGATTTTATAGGTTTATATTAAAATATGAGTGTTTCTCAAATGTTGCGTCGGATACTTGTCTTAAAATATTTACTTTTCAATGAAGTATTTGCTTGATTAAATGCTCACTATGTATACGTATTTGTATAAGGTTGTTCCCTGGGAATGGTCAGAGGACGAGGGGATGATGTAAACTAAACAGGCCTGCTTGAACCGCTTAGGTGCAGTAATATGGGGACCGTTTCAATTGATGGATTTATTGAGCATAGGCTGCATATGCAGCTTACGCTCAATAAATGTAAATCCAATATTTGATTACAAGAAAACAATGCTAATGTGACATCTACAGACTATCATAATTTTGCACTTACGAACATTAAAGTCGTACAAAGTTTAGTGAAACGGGTCCATGGTCTATAAACAACTTGCTACCTGTTTACAACAAGCCGGTTGTACATAGCGCAGAATGGGTGACACAGGTATACATGACAGATGATAATAAGTTTTACTTCCTCAGTTTGGCTGTGACTGAAGAAATTGGACATAATGTCGTTTGTCACAAGTGCAGATCCAAATCAGCCTACGCATCCGCGCATTCTGATCATAATCTGTTCTGATCGCGATTCAATCGAAATACATGCGTTGCCTCTTAGTATTAACATAATAATATATAAATATCGGGCTTGTTGAGTGCTTTTGACGACCTGAGTCCCGTTTCACTAAGTGCAAATTCAGGATCGTCTGCAAATTTCAATTGATGGATTTACATTTATTTAAATTAGGCTGCATCCTATGCTCAATAAATGTAAATCCAATAGTTGTTTACAAGAAAACATTATTAATGTGAAATTTCATAATCATAATTCACTATCATAATTGTGCACTTACGAACATTTTAGTCGTACGAAGTTTAGTGAAACGGCCCCAACGAATCAACCTGGCAATATTATAGCATAAGCACAATTTCTGCATTCACAGCAATAATTGTATCTGTGACTAAGAAATGGGGCTTATGGGATTTATGACATGTGTAGCTGCTGATCAAATAGGGAAATCGTCTAGCCTGATCTATATTGCTTGCTAGAAGTATAACTGGTGTTTTATTGATGGAATAGCGACATTGATCAGACTGTGCGGATGCACAGGCTGATCTGGATCCATATTAGTCGCAAACCCCCATTCCCCAATGCACAATCACAATTATGCTATAAATGCCCAAGCCAATGTGATCCTACGTTGCCCTTAGATTACCTGTATAATATGTCTTCCCTTAGTAAGGTGCATGATCACGTGGTTATAACAACAACAACAGTGGTTGAAAGTGTTGAAATCTTGCCCACTCCAAAGTAAGTATTATTTTATATCTTCCTTAATATGAAACGGGTTTTGATTAAATATGGCGCAGGAAACGCGTCTTCATGAGCTGCATGTGGTCGTCCATGGAGTTCGACACAGACTTGTGTCGTTTTTGCGAAGAATCGATTTCCGTGTCTACCAACACGGAAATCGATTCTTCGCAAACACGACAGAAGTTTAGGCCAAAGTACAGAGACCACCAAATGCAGCTTAACAAGACGCGTTTGATGCGCAATATTTCATCAAAATCCGTTACGTAATAAGGACAATATAAAAGAATACGTACTTTGAATCGGATGGATTCTGGAAGTTTCTGTACGTGTTGTTGTTGTTGTTAGTACCACGTGATCATACACCTTGCTTAGACAATAATTAGTCATACGTGTATGTAGGAGACCACGTGACGTTATTCACGTCATGTTTGGAAACCGCAATGCTTACTGTGGTACAAAACATTTGGTGTCTTTAATGTTTGCGTGAGGTATGTCTGGCTCCACGCACTTTAAAGTGACCAAATGTACCACAGTAAACGCACCAGCAAATTGCTTATTCATCCATATTTATAAAATAACGCATTTATTTTCCTCGATGTTTCTAAATGCTAACATTAAACGTGTACTGCACAGTATTTTCCTTATTGGAAGTACATGTATATACATTTCTGGAGAACACCCGTTATATACCTGATCATCCCATGATTAAAAGAGTATTACTTTGTAAATATGATGAAATATATGTATAACATATATATGAACACTGCCTCGTTACTGTATCATACATAGCACATGGAATGGCAAAGTCGGCCATCAGTGTGTATTCCAGCCAGCCGCCAGTTTCACATCTTCTTGTGATTGAAAAATAACTGATAATGTGATGTAGAACATAGTATATCATGTAGGTAATAATACATAGAACAGACAGGACAACGGACTCCTATCAATTATATTACACCAATATGTACTTCAAGTCTGATATTGGTGTACGTTTGCCACCATTCTCAAAATATACATAATCTATGGTTGAGGTGTACACTTGTCCTACTGTCTGTTTCACGAAAGCTGCCCAAATATTACGGCTATATAAACAATTATAAAACAATAATGTTTTGGATGATATTAAATTAAAGGAAAATTTAAGAATGAGCCTCCTTTTTATTTCGTGAAATTTGGTAAAATATTGATTTTATTGCGAAAAAACAATTTCCCAGCGTGAAGATGTCTATGGGGATTTAACATGGGGATCTCTTTTAGAATTTCAGAAATACTATGCCGTTTTTCAAAATGTAACGTTTGTTTTCTTAGATAGATCATTTCCAACCTATCTAGCCATATTTCGGAGTCAATTTCCAAAATGTTTCTTTTTCTGTCTACTCCCACAGCTCCTCCACCTTCTTTTCCCCCATGATAAATTCCCATAGACAAATCCATTTTTCGTAATAAAAACAATATTTGACCAAAAATCACGAAATAAGAAGGCTCATTCTTAAATTTTGATAAAATGTAATATTATCAAAAAAACAACAAACTGTTTTGCATTGTCTATATGGCCGTAAAATTTGGGCAGGTTTCGTGAAACAGACAGTAGACACTGTACTCTGCTATATGTAAATACCCACATGGGTGATATGCTCGTATACTCTCCCCATATGAAGGACTCGGTTGACCTGCCTTTTTATGTATGATTAGCTACATTATATCATATGGTCTACTCCGCATTGTCGGTTCTTTGTCAAGCCCGGGAAGAAGTGAAACTGGCTGACGCCTGGAATACACAAAATGGTCGAGTTGGCCACTCCGTGTGCTGTATAGGATACAGTAACGAGGCGGTGTTCATATATATGTACATACTTATTCCATCACATTTACGAATCATTACACTTTGGTAGGTGGCAGGTGGGAGTATGCCATAAACAATTTAACGATCAGAACTCATCCTTACCGGTATCCCGAATGGAGACCTGGTTTGACCCTCAGGTATTTCTTTGGTATTATTGTATGTGAGGGTATAATCTGGTTATACCCCTTGTATGAGTAATACGATTATTCCTAATCATACTATTTTTAGGGGTCAAATGGCTTTGGTGTATCACTAGGTCGGTTATTCTAATTTCTGGGCTGAATATATATTTGTTTCGATGTAAATGTTCCATTCTGATTTTGGGATTTTCTCCCCAATGCAACAGATTACATGCAGGATCGAACCCGTTGGCCCGGCTTTAAATGACCTTAGCTGTTGATAGGCCGCTAAACACCAATAAATCAAATCAATTTCTTATTTAATCAAATTATGATCAGATATAGAACTTTTCCTTAATGCAGCTCAATTATGAATAATAATTGCTATTGTAACTGGATTTATCCCGTCAACACAGTGCGTGTGTGCCGTGAAACACGGTGCCGTGAAACGTTTTTGATATCCTGTCAACACGACCTAATCACTGCGTATGAATATGTGCGGTGGCTGGTGTAATTTTGTTGCATTTTAAAGCCATTTGTAGGTGTTGACTGGATAAATAGAATAGTAGGTTAGTGCCGTGAATGGGAAAAATATCTGGCGCGGCACGTAAACGGGATGTGCTCGGCAGAGCCTAGCCCATCCCGTTTCCTAAGCCTTGCCAGATATTTTTCCCATTCACGGCACTAACCTACTATTCTCTATAACTAGTAATTATTTAATTAGTGGACGGTACACAGCCGCCTGCGTTAATCTTGCCAATATTATCAACGTTTCTGATAATCTATCGGCAGTTCCAACTCGCTATCAAGCAGATTGATTGTCTGAGCCTGAGCTATATAACTGCTCAGACTCGGCTAATCAAGCTGCCTGATTGCAGGCACACTCTTCAAATATTTTTAAATAAAAAAAATGACAAATTTTGCCAAGATTAGCGCAGCAGGTAGTGGAGAATACATAATAATGCGAGTCCATTCTACCGCAGGTTAAATACTCCAATCAGTCAGCAGACATGATGCCACTCCTGATCACCGGAGTGCTCCTCGGATTTGCGTTGGGATTTGCTCTGGGGATACAGTTGAAATTACCTACCAAAGCAGAAATCGTAGATTGTGCGCATACCGCCATGGGGAATCGTGTTGCCCAGCCGTCCGAAGAATCGTACAGTCACTGGGAGTGAATCATCCGGCCGTCTACATCAATTCCCATAGAGAACTCATTTTTCGTAATAAAATCAATATTTGAACAAATTTCACGAAATAAAAAGAAGGCTCATTCTTAAATGTTGATAATATTTAATATTATCGAAAATAAATACATATATTGTTTTTGCATTGTTTATATGGCCGTAAAATTTGGGCAGCTACATCGGCCAATATTATAGAAGTAGACATAACATGTTAAAATTAGTAACACTGTTTCACTCAGATAGAGCGTCTTATCATACTGGACTATTTCGACAATATGCCTGGCTTAACATGGCCAGTTACTCCCCTTGTTATCGAGGCAATATGCCTGCTTACCTGGTCAAGATTTTATATGGAAACATATAGCAATATTTTGGAAAATTATCTATAACATCATTTTTTTGGAAATGTCATCCTATTATAGCATCATGCATCAATGTATGAAAGTTGTGTTCCTATGTCCATTTAAGTTTTTATTCAAGAGATGTGCGCCTTATATGCTATATACAAAATATTGCGACAAAACAAAATCGTCTACATTTACCAAACTTTATAGCACACTTATCTATATTGTACATTCTATTATAGCATATGACAATTTAGATATTTTTTCCTTCTTTAATTTGATACTTAAATCGTGGTGATTAACGAAACATTTGCTCACATTATTTGGTTCGGCGACATACATCTTAATAAATAAATATTGAATAAGAATCTGTCAATTTTCAAACATTTCTATCCAAATAATAGTTTCAGTTTTTAATAATCTGTACCGTGAATTATGTATTTTAAATTGCTAATTAATCAATAAACTAATATAGGATCAGGTAGGACTACTTGACATTGGCATTCGTGGTAAGTGAAACCAGTATAGAAATTTACAATCGATAACGGTGTTTGTACATCATTGAAATCTGATCAGTATCTACACTTGACGAATCGAAACTTGATGCTGTCTATCCATGATCTGTACTGATTGGCAGTGTGTTTTTTCTTTTTGGTTTGCCAACAAGACAGATCGGCTATGAGTCAGATAATGAAAATGAAAATTTAATAGCATTTGCACAGATGACTTTTCATCACCAGTTCAACAATGTGGTTTATACAAAAGAGAAGAGTATGAAAATTACATTTGACATTTCCAGTTATGAAATATAATTTAATGTCGAATCCTTTCTCAATATCACACGCTGGTAATCTTAATTAATGCTAGGTCTGGGATAATTGATAAATTTGAACGCTATTTGATTAGGGGGAGTGGTATTGCCTTGTCGTCCGGTTATGTGATAGACCAGCTGCGTCCAATGTGTTTTCTTTTTTTTATTATTTTTTACAAGTTGTGTATATATTTTTCCATTCGAAATTGAAATCGAGAAATTCATTCGTCCATTTCTGCTCTGATTTTATTGATTCTATGTTTTTTTTATTTGTTTGTATAGTGTATAGAAGTTTATTTACTCCCTTGCTTGTCTGTACTTTTTGTAAAATAGGTTTCAGAGTTTGTACGGTATTTATGTTTTCTGTTTTATTTTTTTCTTTCCATTGCAGATTAATATTATTTACTAAACCTTGGTATTTGATAAAATCATCTGCCCTTATATTATACATTTCCGCAAAATCATTAAAACCGATACATTTGTTTACTCTATAATCATATAACTGTTCTATAAATTTAATACTCCTTTCGTGCCAAGATTTGATGTATATTGTTTTGTTTTGATACTTTATATTAGAATTATTCCATATAATTTCTTTTGATATACTTTCGTTTTTTTTCTGAGAAATTGATGTTAGCCCATGATGCCAACACATTGAATAGGAAAGTACGTTCTTTACATAAGTGTTTTCTATCCTGTGGTTTTATATTGCATTCGAAAAGTAGTTTCCCACCAAATGGTTCAAGTTTCTGTGTGTATAGCAGTTTCCACTGGCCATGGTTTTTATCATCACATATTCTTTTGGCCCATGATGCTTTTATCGCTTTTATAAAACTGTGTATATCGACCATCTTTAATCCCCCGTGTTCATATGTTTGAATTATTGTGTTCCGCTTTATTTTATCGGGTTTGCCATCCCAGAGAAAATCAAACAATTTCATTTTAATTGTTTTAATTATGCTGTCTGGTGGGTCAGGTAAGACTGTTAATGGATATATCAGTTTCGGAAGAGCAAATGTTTTGATCACAGTAATTTTACCTAATAAACTTAGTTTTCTTTTTTTCCATGTCTCAAGACCTTTGACGAACTCTTTTATCTTCGGAGTAAGGTTTAGTTCGTGCATATTTTTATTATCATTTGAAAAAGTAATGCCTAATGTATTTGCGCTTGTTGATGTCCATATAAAATTCTTTGCAGGGCAAAACATTAGTGTTTTATTTTTTAGGGAACCCACCCGAAGAACTGTAGACTTTTCTTTATTGAGTTTGAGGCCCGACATTTTACTGAATTCATCTATAAGGTATATTAATGTTTCGAATGATTTTTGTGTACCATCTAATATAAATGTAGCATCGTCAGCAAACATTGTCTTTTTAAGTTCTATGTTACTCACTTTTACCCCAGTTATATCTTTTCCATTGTCTATTGCTTTTGATAATAATTCTATTGCAATTATGAATAGGTATGGTGATAATGAACAGCCTTGACGGACACCTCGGTTTATTGAGAAAAAGTCTGATAAGTAACCGTTATTAGTAACGCAACTTTTTGCATCTGAATACAAAAGTTTAATCCATTTAATAATGTCGTTGCCGAAATTAAGATATTGCATGACCGTTAGAAGGTATTAGTGTTCAACTGTATCAAAGGCTTTTTCAAAATCTGCAAAGAATAATAAACCCGGAGAATTACTTTCATTCAAAAAGTCTACCGATTCGCATAATGTTCTGATGTTTTCTCCAATGTATCTCCCCTTAATGAATCCAGTTTGTGAATGATCTATTATTGATGGTAATACTTTTTTCAGCCGGTTTGCAATTGCTTTTGTAGCAATTTTATAATCGACATTAAGAAGGGATATCGGTCTCCAGTTTGTAAGAATGGATAAATCGCTGTCTTTTTTTGGTATTAATGTTATTACTCCCTGTTTTTGTAATTCGCTCAAGTTTCCGTTCTCTAATGAATAATTCATGGAATTTATAAAATACTCTTTGATATCATTCCAGAATAGTTTGTAAAATTCAACCGTAATACCATCTGAACCTGGACTTTTGTTATTTTTCATTTCCTTTATGCAATTCTTACATTCATATTCAGATAACTTGCCTTCACAATTTTGTTTCTCTTCTTCCGATAGTATATGTTCATTATTATTCGGGAAAAAATCATGATTAGTTGCTTGCATGTCTTTTTTTGTATATAACTTTTTATAATATTCTTGCTGCTCATGTAGTATTTCGTTGTCAGGCTAGCAACCACCAATTAGTTTTACTATACAACTTAACCGATTCCTCCAAATATGGCCATTCTCTCACACTTTCACTATTCGTATGGATGCTGTGGAACCTACCTGTTCATAACCTGCAACCTGTCTGCACCGGATTTTCACTAATTAAACAATATGTTCACTTACTCCTAAGAAAGAAAATTTCAACATTGTCCTGTCCGCCATATTGTTTATCATCAAAGTGTCATGTGACGTAGTGTTCACATCACGTGACAAGCAGGCTCAGTAATTTCTTTTAAATGCTAGAAATATGCTGGAAACTGGTGTTAAAAACACCCCAACATGTTTCTCAAGTAAAATTGGGCTGTAATGGATCAGGATTTACAAGCAAACTGGGTCTGTGGCCTCAAAACGTCTGCACTATTTTTTTTATACCGGACTACTAAAGCATACCCCCTGGCCGATGTGTACTATATTTAGCACAGTGATACCTATAAGCGCATTTTTTTGCTATAATATCTCAATAAACTGCCTACCATTGTCTTGTCTGACCTATTTCGTGACAGCAAATGTAATTTGACATTATTTAGAAGACTAACTTTTCAACAGTGGCAATTTAAGAATGGTCATATAATTATGGCTGTCCAGCTGCGGAAACTTCAGTTTCACCAGAATTTTCCAGAGTATTATTTTCTCATATATTTCTTATGAAAAGTCTATATTGTTGATGCACTTGTAAAAAATTATTATAAAATAGATGCTGCTTGTCAAAAATATTGGCTGTTCCACAATTATGGGGTTAAAACGATTAAATTTATCGAAAGTCGGGTGATTTCGGAGTATTTTTGTCATTTTTTTATCATAAAAACAGGCGAAAAAGTGACTTTCGAAGTATTTAGTCAATCTACATGTTGTAATTTGCATAGAAACATTTGTCCGCATAACTTAGTGACATGCCAGAATGATACGTGTGAAATTAAATTGAAACCAGCCCAGTGTATGAGTGCTGCCAGCGAATTCAGACATAGAAGTGTTAAAATGTCACAGGAAATTGAATCACGTGTGCCCGTGTTGACACTTGTTTCCTTAGGGTATAGACACTGCCTGTTAAATGAGCAATGCTATCCCATATATATTTCTCTACCGATATGCACTGCTCAGAGTGAACTTGGTTAACCTAATGAAAACATGCCGGCCAATAAGCATAGGAGGCGGGGTAAAAAATGCGGATTTCAAACGGGGCGGGTAAATGAAAATAAAGGTAAAAAACTTTCTTCTCACTCACCAAATGGAACAAATCATAGGTACATCAGGCTAACCAAAGACTCATTTGAATCCCGGGTTAATGTGAATGAAAATAAAACGTTTACCTGTAAAGATGTTGATGGTACGGACAATGATGTAACTGTTCTGCGCTCTCTGTCGAGGCGTCCGAAACTCATTGACGAATGCGCCGTACCGCAAAATGCATCCGTACACCCCGATCTGTTGATAAACAAATTATATCGACCGTATGAGGTCCAGAAGATGTTTAATACTGAAATAAACAGTCATCGCGCCTTTAATACGCACTGTAGTGGCGAAATGGTATTTGATGCGGCCGCATCAAGAAAATGGGGCATTTGTTGGGCTGAGCGGCTAAAATGCACCCGATGTAGATATAAAAGTAAATATTATAAACTATATGAAGAGGTTCCGTCAAGTCGAAAGGGTAGGAAATCAGGGAAAGCTAATGTGGGTTTGCAGCTGGGCCTTATGAGCACACCAATAAGTAATTATGGTGCTTGTCGGCTGTTGGTAAACACAAACATAATTCCGCCGACGTATAACTCTATGCAAAAGCAGTCAAATAGGATAGCAGAGTCTATGGTTGGCTTAAACACTAAAAGTATGCATGAAATCAGACAAACTGTGGCCAGAGAGAATGAACTCTGTGGCAATAAACGTAGCAAGACGGTTCGAGTTGAAGGTGACTCTTGCTACAATAACCCAATATTCAATAGCGACAGTACACCATTTCAAGCGGGTACAATCGTGACAACCACTATGTGCGAGAATAATACCAAAGAGATAAATTAATCATTGGGGCATTTGTTGGCAGTAAGCTGTGCATAATAGGTAGTAAGCTAAGAAATCAGGGTGGAGATATCAGCTGCCCAAACCATCATGGTCACTACACTGCCAACCTCCCCGAAAATGAGTCAATAGGTAATGAAGCGAAATGGAATGAAATAGTTACGAAGCAGATAAATAGTGACTTACATGTTAGTCATTACACGGGGGACGGTGATAGTAAATCACACAAAGGTGTAGATGCCGCTCAACCAGGGGTAACGGTAACGCATCTACAAGATATCCACCATCTGAGTAACTCCCTGAAACGAGAAATAAACAAGGCGCCATTTAGCTCGAACATGTTTCGTGGGGTCAAGAAAACAAACTTGAGAAACCGATTTGCTCTCTCTGTAAGATCCAGGTGCATTGCAGAGTTGAGGCAAGCACATGCCAAACATAATGGTAACTTAGAACAAATAAAGAGCATAATGCCAGGAATAATTTGCACAATAGTCATGTGTTTCAAAGGTTACTGTGGCAAGCAATGTTCACAGTATCATTTCTGCTAAATTTAAAATTTTGAATTTTTTTCTGGAAAAATGTAGCCAAGAAGTAGACCCTGATCGCGCAGCCAAATTTGGTTATAATGTTTGCAAGTATCAACCGAGTCAATAAATAATGTTTAGAAAAACGTTGCTACCTGTTGGGGAGCTATACACTTGATACCGGTTAGTAATCAAATACACAGTGCCAATTAAAGCGACGCGCCACTTTAATATGGCTGAACTAGTCAGTAACAGGCTCATCTGGCTCCCTGATGCATCTCAAATCTGTGTAATTAGTATGTAGACATGAACATAATGTAGATAGGTATACAGTTAATTTACCGTAATTAATAAAACAGGAACTATTAGCAGATACAGGGTGGATATGTGACGCCGTCGAGTGCATGGCTCAGACAGCGCTTTTCGCTATGGCAATTCTTTCGAGAATTATTTATAATTGTTGACTCAGCACTCAGGTGGGCCGGGTTAACACACAGGGAACAACCACATAAATGTGATATTTCAAGGTGCCTGGGTATTTCAAACACATTATGGTGTAACATGAATGCTACTCTATGTGTATAATAGTATTTTGTTCTTGCATCATTTGGAAATTTAACTTTAATCTTTCCATATTTGACTCGTACACCTGTGGTTATCCCGACCCACTTGATGCAACCATTTTCATTAAATAAAACTGATTTTACAGCAATTCTGTCCATTGTTCTCTTAATAAAACTTGCTGTAGCCATGATTAAAACCGTTTAGAATTGTTTTCAAAGAAAGCAGACGACATCCACTGATGACCCGGAAATGCTTATAGGCTAGCAACCACCAATTAGTTTTACTATACAACTTAACCGATTCCTCCAAATATGGCCATTCTCTCACACTTTCACTATTCGTATGGATGCTGTGGAACCTACCTGTTCATAACCTGCAACCTGTCTGCACCGGATTTTCACTAATTAAACAATATGTTCACATACTCCTAAGAAAGAAAATTTCAACATTGTCCTGTCCACCATATTGTTTATCATCAAAGTGTCATGTGACGTAGTGTTCACATCACGTGACAAGCAGGCTCAGTGATTTCTTTTAAATGCTAGAAATATGCTGGAAACTGGTGTTAAAAACACCCCAACATGTTTCTCAAGTAAAATTGGGCTGTAATGGATCAGGATTTACAAGCAAACTGGGTCTGTGGCCTCAAAACGTCTGCACTATTTTTTTATACCGGACTACTAAAGCATACCCCCTGGCCGATGTGTACTATATTTAGCACAGTGATACCTGTCATGTGTAATAATATTGTTATTTATATTCAGTCTAGTTATAGTTTTATTTTCTGCCCGTCTCTTTTCGAGATTAGAAAAGTATTTTGTATTCTTTTCTCCACCCTCTATCCATTCGGCTTTGGTTCTTAATATTATTCCTCTAACCCTTTCTTCGTGTATATTATGTAGTTGGTCTTTCTTATTATTTAGTTCTGTTAAAAGGTCTTCCTCTGTAGTATTAGAGTCTTCTGATTCTAATTTATTTATTTCATCCGTTAACTTTTTTTCTATATTTACTGTTTTTTTCTTTTCTATTGAAGCAAATCTTATAGTTTCGTTTCCAATCGTTCCTTTTATTATCTCCCATAATGTATTAGGATATGCACCTTCATTCGTTTCAGCAACTAAAGAAATATTTTGTCTAATATTTTGTTGATATTCGGCATTTAACAGTAAGCTATTATTTAATTTAAAGTAGCCTGGACCTCGTTTATTAGATTGTGTATGAATGGAGAAAAATACCATTGAATGATCCGACTTATATCCTGTGGTAATCTTACAATTTGCTACACGATTTAGTATGTTTTCAGAAACTAAAAAATAATCTAGTCTACAAAATATTGGCGGCTTAGTATTTGAATGCCATGTATATTTTCTTGAATTAGGGTTAAGAATTCTCCAAATATCGAGTAGATTCTATTTATTCATGATAGATAATAATTTGTCTCGGGTCTTTTTATTAGTATATTTTCTTCCATTTTTCTTGTCAAGATCCGGGTCTAAAATTGTGTTGAAATCTCCACCTACTATTAATGTATCAGTTTCGAAATATTCTATATAAGTATCCATATTTTGGTAAAAGTTAAAGCTGTTTTCATTCGGACCATATAAATTAATTAGTGTATAATCATTTTCTGATATAGTTATTTTTAGAACTTGCATTCTACCGGTTACTGCTTCGATATATTGTTGTATTTTATACTCAAAAATTGGTGATATTAGAATACCAACCCCTTCTTTATTACTAAAATTTCCACTGAAATAAGCATCGCCGTCCCATTCATTTTCCCATTGTGTTTTATCATTTGCGGTAAAATGTGCTTCTTGAATAAATCAAATAGCAAAATCATTTTCTTTAATCCATTGCATCAGTTGTAAGCGTTTGCTTTTTGACCCCACACCCTTTACATTAAAAGTTCCTATTTTAATATCCACGTCGTTATGCTGTGAAATTGCTTATATATGGAACCAAGCGTAGCGTACAATTGACCTTAGATACAACATGTTAGACTTGAACAGAAGGAAAGTAGACATGGTTGCTGTGATTGTATTAGTAATGAAATGTCACTAGGGTCACACGAACAATTAGAAAGGCGATCATATTCGTTCTCAATAATGCCCCCATCGGTGGTCCATGATTTACAATTAATAACAGTATTAAATAATCTGCGTATCAGATATGTACGTGAAGTAATGGCCCCAATTAAGTGAACAACATTCTTAGTGTAGATCTTAACATTATGTAAAACCTTTAAAAATACAGTCTTTTTAAAACGAAGCCCGTGGAGTACAAATTGTATATTTAAATTGTGGGAACACCGATGGATACAAAATCAATTACATTGTACTATTCAATAGTTTCGCATTGAAACAAACTCATATGCAATTTTACATTGCATCGATTATTTGATAATTAATGTTAAAGACACACCTATATTTGGCCCCTTGATTACAAAAGTTATCTGATCATGCAACCACCACATGGACGTGAAAACCAGCCGGCCGACAAGCATAATCTGAGCACAGCTCAGACTCAACCAGTCAGCCCTAGATAGACTAGATATAATTTGTTAATTTATCATAAATTAGATAATTAATAATTACCAAATACATGTATGTTAACTTCGACAGTGATATTTAAAGCTACTTGTATAGTTTGTCCCAGGTTAACACGACTATTTTCTTGCACATCTATCAGTTAAAAAACAACAACTAAACTGTATATTTCTTAGATAAAAGAAGAACCCAATTCATTCCCATAATGGTGTGTCACAAAGGCAAAATCGACCCAGAGTGTCCCCATCTCCATAAAGAGGGGAGAGAGAGAGACCTGGGGGAAATACAATGATCAATTTATACATGTATATAATCCTCACAAAGTGGTAAAGCGAAAAACGAAAGTATGTATAATTTCAACTTTCACATGTGGTAACTATAGGAGATATCTTCGAATTCATATCATTACCTTGTACTAACATGGGCACCAATGCAAATAATAATACAATATTGTAATAAATGTGCAAAAACAAAGCCAGACTTGAATACAAAATTTACCTAAAACCTTTAAGACGGTTGAAAAAAAAAGAAAAAAAAAGAAAATAAAAGGAACTACATGTATAATAAAAGAACTAGAATAAGCACAAACAATATATTTTGTTTTTAATTAGGATCAAAAACAGAAGATTTTTAATGTGGCTGTGTATACTCGTCCAATAAATCAGATTAAACAGTCACCAATTTAAGATCCCTTATTTTACCTGTTTGTATTGTTAAAACACTATTTATGAGGATAAAGATGTCGAATCACATCTTTAATGCATATATTCCTTAGTATGATATTGTATGTACTATGTATATGGCATGTGCGAGCTCATTTATTCTGCATTTGAAGTTTCCTGTAAAATCTTTGTATAATTCACATGTTCCATTTCTATGTGAACATTCAGTCAACATTTTTACATTTACATACCATAAATTGACATTGTTTGATACACATGTATATAATGTAACAAGTATGTGATATATGTCATTAATAACCATAAGCTAAACAAAAAAACATGTACTGTGGACACATGTTTGACGCGAATCGTAAATGGTGCATAATTGGTATAAGGGAGGTAACCCATACAAGTTTCATCGATCATGCGGGATAATTTAGCTGCATGTCTGTTCGTGACTTCAATTGGCAACTTTAAAAAAGGGGTATACTCCCCGTTCTGCATGCACACACCAGCACTGAATACGATCAGCATCTACATCGCGCTCTATATGTTTTACATGTATATACAGATATAATATATAGAGAGCAGTACAGTCCAATTCATCGCATGCATACACATGCTGATCAGGGCATATACTGTTTGGAAGCCCTACAGAAATAAGGTTCACTTTACTGGCAGTGGGGTAAAAAGTAAATACCGTCTATGTTGTGAAGCAGTTAGCGGATAGAGCTATATTTTATTATTTCGTTCGTTGTATTTGGGCGGCCCGCTGAGAAAATGGACCTTACGCCACGTGCATAATTTTGGTCATCTTGGACACTCATTCAGTAGGGTTAGCATTCGAAAGTTTTTACTGATGGTAATTGGCCAATAACAGTGAATGACCGGCTAGCAGTGCATAACCTGATCAGAGTGCACGATGATCTGGTGCTGCACTGGGCTCACATGTCGTATGGTTCCTTTCTACAGCCGTGGGGAAATTTACTAACAGCCTATTTTTATACATGTACAGTGCGCCGCTGCAAGCGAAAAGGAACAATCTGCATCTGTGAGCAGACCTGGTCATCGTTTGGCAGGCGCCACCATTTTGGCTAATAATACTTTTATAGTAGAACCATTGTCGTAATTGCATGGAACCGTGTAGACTCCGTACGGATATATACACGTTTACATTGTACAATGCAAATACACAAATGCACATTGGTACCATTTCGCATGCTCGGCAATTGCACTTCGGTTCACTGAATAAGCTATTCTCACATGAAGTGACCACATCAAACTGTATTGTTCGAATACCTGGTAAATGATAGCTTGTGGCCAAGTTTAATAGCCTAGATAACATTCTGTCCTGTTGCAAAAAGAGTCAGTACTACTCCGATGGGATTTCTATAGTTAGTGTATCAATTATAACGACTTTTTTAATGTATCTACAAAAGTTACTATATACACTTCAACCATTTCCTGCTCATGAACATGTCTCCAGCTATACTGTTATAGAGTTTACATAATGTATGTTATCATCGCATTCCATCAACTAACTCCCAATGTATACTCCATAAAAGAAAGTCAGTGCAAAACGCTGGTGGTTGACTTCAAGATTTTAAGTTTATCGCGAAAGCCAATCGTCATAGTCTGCGGGCTTGATTTTTTTCAATTGTACCGTTTGCTCGAAGTTTTATATAAATGTGCCCGTCTTTGCTCCATGCCCCTTCGGTTTCCCTACTGTCTCGCACTTCTTTCAACACTTTCGCTTTTATTTGTGCTAAATCCTCTTGAATGTAAATTCCCGTACCTCTCAATTTAGTTTTTTTGTCTTTTAACGCTCTGATCTTGTCATTTCGGGAGATAAATTTAATTATTATCGGCCGTGGAAATTGTCGTCGTTGTACTCCAATTCTATGGGCGATATCAATATCTCGCTCTTCAAGTGTCAGACCCATTTTTTCGCTTAGTAGTTTCGTGACCACCTTAGTCGTTTGTTCTGATGTCTCTTTCTCGCCGTCGTTCTCAATTGGAAGTCCCGGTCCGTTTAATCTAACACTGTTTCGGCGTGTATATTTGTCTAACTCATCTATCTGTTCTATGTTGGCTTGCCTTGTCTGTTGGACTTCTTTCTCCAGTTTGGTTATGGTTTCATTTTTCTACGTTATGGTAGTGTTCATTGTCTTTATGCGTGTTTTCAACTCGTCCGTTTCTACCTTGGTAGTATGAAGTTCCCCCTCTACAATATCGATTCTGTGTGATATAGATTTGTACACCTCAGCTTTGACTTTGGTAACTATATCACTAACTTTACTGTCAAACATATTCTTGAACATCGATTCTAATTCGTCTTTTGAAATCATATTGTCCATTTTGTTGTTTATTTTCTTCATTTGTTCGTAGATCGATTGTATCGTTTTCTGATTTTCGGTGAACTTTTTCTCCATGTTTTTAATGTCCATTGTCGTGTCTATTTCTGTTGGTTCAGTCTTTTTCGATCGTTTCTTTTGTTTGTCTTTAGGTTTAGCGGCTTGGTTCTAAGAGTTCGTATTTTCCAATGTGTTCTTGACCCGATGAGCCCAGTTAACTTATCACATGAATCATATTAATCACATTAATCATGGCTTCTTCGACAACTTTACGTATGCGATCTGTTATTAATTACTGCTTGAATAGAAACCGTGAACGCTGATAAATAACATCGGTCACCACTCACTGTTTTTGGATGCATGTCTGTGGACACACCAGAATCCCCAAGCGGGATTGTGGTGTCCACATCGGCATGCACACGGAACAATGTCTAGTACTGCATTATGATAATTGCTTGAATAGAAACGTAAACGTTGATAAACAACATCGGTCACCACTCACTGTTTTGGATGCATTTCTATGGACACACCAGAATCGCCAAGTGGAATTGTGGTGTGCACATCGGCATGCACACGGAACAATGTCTAGTACTACATTAAGATAATTTCTTGAATAGATACCGTGAACGTTGATAAATAACATCGGTCACCACTCACTGTTTTGGATGCATTTCTATGGACACACCAGAAGCCTCAAGCGGGATTGTGGGGTGCACATCGGCATGCACACGGAACAATGTCTAGCTAGTACTGCATTATGATAATTGCTTGAATAGAAACCGAACCCCAATAACTTCTGGGTATATTCAAAATTGGTCATGGACAGTGTTACATATGGTTCATATTTCTCACTCGGTGTAAGTCGTGGTCGCCATTTGAACCGTTTTATTATAACGGTTTGAATGGCTTGTCGCGGTATACAGCCTGGGTGAGCAAGATGAAAATAGTACATTGTATATGAAATTTAATGAGGACAGAAAGAGTTTAGAATGCAGTGGACTAGCAACAAACTGATTGTGAAATGATTTAGCCTAATCATATCTCTTGGCTAATATGTCCAGTGAGAATAAATTTCCATGAAAGCATCATACATGTTTGTTATATGGCTATAAATGTGCTTTTTGCTGTTTAATGCCAATACACACATTGAATTGAATTGAATTACAAAACTCTTCACGAGGGTGAAACATTGCCAAGAGAATATTTTCAACGAAATCGTTCTACAACTGCACATGTTGAGGTTCTGCCAGATACCTGTACCGTGGAAAGGATTATCTCCAAAAAAGAAACAGAATCTGTAAGTATGGGTAATGATGAAATATATAGATACTACAGGGTGACCAAAACTGAAATGTAAATCCGCATATTCTTAAATAAAATTATGTTGTGTTTCTCATTGGAAATTCGCATGGATACGGTTAAAATGAGTGACCGCAACATATACTTTTATGGAAGAATAAGAAAGAGATAACGGAATGTCCTCTAAAATATATAAAAGGCGTGAAAAAGCAAACGTTCTCATTTCATGTTTTTATGATTTGTTAGCAAATGTATAAACTCAACGTGATAATACAATTCTCAACCGTACATTTAGAAATGCCTATTCATTGGATGGAACACATTTTCTATTTCACATTAAAATTCACCAGCTGCATCTGCGACCAATGCAGCCCCGAGCGTAATCTGATCAGGGTCTATACTATATCTCGAATTGCACATGTGTGATGTAATAAAACACGGGTATAACAGGCCTTTCCTTCACAATGTTATATGGATTTAATTAACATTTCTTGTGAAAAGACACTAACATGGAATGTTTAGTTGGTGTATGTCAGCCCAGCCAATTGAATATATTTCAGTATATTTGGGATTACACACAACATACTAATTTGCCTATTTTTTCAACATACAGGGTCATTCTGTTTGAGATTAAATTTGCATCGACTGTTTTATGGCAGGTCCTAAAATCACATGCTCGGCCTGCCGATCTATGAACATAATAATTCTCTAATTGGACACATGTGCACAGTTTCGTGATGTGACTACATTCTTAGACTTCAACGATTTTAGTAGCGATAAATACAATATATTTAATACGTGCCACCGTGGTTCATACAGTCTTCGGACTTTACGTGTTTTTTTTTCATTTCTCCTAACAGTATATGTTCTGATCATTCATTTGAACCGTATCGTGGAGACTAAATAAATGAGACAAGTCACATGATCGTGTACCTTATAATTTTGCACCGTACATTTTACAACAACTAACAGAATCCCAAATAGAAAGGGATTTTCCCAAGGAAATCCCTTTTTCGCTCACTGTTTTGCTCTCTCGACACAACCGATTTCCACGTTTGAGCAGTTTTGGGGTCGAAATATGGTCAAACTCGCAAATTGGAAGCTCATCAAATTCACCTAATTTTCTGATCATTTCCAGGTTTGAGCAGTTTTGATTGGGCATTGTAGGAAATTTCCTTCATTGGAAACTCTCCATTTACAGGTTTTCATAATTATTGAACGCAAACACAAAAATATTGTTCATTAACAATTTATTTAATAAATATAAACTCGATTGTGGGAAATTTCCCACAATTGAAATACAGAATGTACAATTTAACAAAGTAATTACAAATTGGACACTGAAATGCCAAAAAATACAACTCCGACAATATCCGAATACAATGAACTAAACATGATGATTAATCAGTTTTCATTGTAGGAAATTTCCTACGTTCGATTTAGGTGTTTTACTTTTGTCCAGGAAATATTGTTAGACTTCTCTAAATAAATTTCGACACTGAAATTCAAAACATACAACTTTGACAATATCCAAATGTACATCAATTTAATTCAACGTAGGAAATTTCCCACAATTAAACCTCATTTACAGAAAAGTCAGAAACCGATCGTAGGAAATTTCCTACGTTCCATTCAAGTGACTTACTTTTGTACAGGATATATTGTCAAATACATGTAACTTTCAACACCGAGATTCAAAACATAAAACTTTCACAAAACTGTGATCAGTCGTATTTGTTTTACAGAAACAACAGAAACCGATCGTAGGAAATTTCCTACGTTCGATTCAAGTGATTTAAAGTATCTAGGATATATTAACAAAGTTCTCTATGTTAATGAATTTCAATAATTCAAAACATACAACTTCGACAATATCCAAGTATAACTCACTTGAATAGAACATAGGAAATTTCCCACAATTAAACCTGAAAAATTATTCATTTTATATCAGTCGTATTTCTTTTACAGAAAAGTCAGAAACCAATCGTAGGAAACTTCCTACGTTCGATTCAAGTGATTTGCTTTTGTCCAGGATATATTGACGAAGTTCTCTATGTTAATAAATTTAACACTGAAATTCAAAACATACAACTTTGACAATATCCAAATGTACATCACTTGTATTGAACGTAGGAAATTTCCCACAATTAAACCTAAAATATAATTAATTTTAGATCGGCCATATTTGTTTTACAGAAAAGTCAGAAACTGATCGTAAGAAATTTCCTACTTTCGATTCAAGTGATTTAAAGTATCTAGGATATATTGACAAAGTTCTGTATGTTAATGAATTTCAATAATTCAAAACACAACTTCGACAATATCCAAGTATAACTCACTTGAATTGAACGTAGGAAATTTCGACAATTAAACCTAAAAAATAATTCATTTATTCATTTTAGATTAGTCGTATTTGTTTTACAGACAAGTCAGAAACCGATCGTAGGAAATGTCCTGTGTTTGATTCAAGGATTTACATTTGTCCAGGATATATTGACGAAGTTCTTTCAGTTAATAAATTTCAACACTGAAATTCAAAACATACAACTTTGACAATATCCAAATGTACATCACTTGAATTGAACGTAGGAAATTTCCCACAATTAAACCTAAAAAATCATTAATTTTATATCAGTCGTATTTCTTTTACAGAAAAGTCAGAAACCAATCGTAGGAAATTTCCTACGTTCGATTCAAGTGATTTAAAGTATCTAGGATATATTGACAAAGTTCTCTATGTTAATGAATTTCATAATTCAAAACACAACTTCGACAATATCCAAGTATAACTCACTTGAATTGAACGTAGGAAATTTCGACAATTAAACCTAAAAAATAATTCATTTATTCATTTTAGATTAGTCGTATTTGTTTTACAGACAAATCAGAAACCGATCGTAGGAAATGTCCTGTGTTTGATTCAAGGATTTACATTTTGTCCAGGATATGACGAAGTTCTTTCAGTTAATAAATTTCAACACTGAAATTCAAAACATACAACTTTGACAATATCCAAATGTACATCACTTGAATTGAACGTAGGAAATTTCCCACAATTAAACCTAAAAAATCATTAATTTTATATCAGTCGTATTTCTTTTACAGAAAAGTCAGAAACCAATCGTAGGAAATTTCCTACGTTCGATTCAAGTGATTTAAAGTATCTAGGATATATTGACAAAGTTCTCTATGTTAATGAATTTCAATAATTCAAAACACAACTTCGACAATATCCAAGTTGAAGTATAACTCACTTGAACGTAGGAAATTTCCCACAATTACACCTAAAAAATAATTCATTTTAGAATAGTCGCATTTCTTTTACAGACAAGTCAGAAACCGCTTATAGGAAATTGTCTACGTTTGATTCAAGTGATTTACATTTTTCTAGGATACATTGCCGAAGTTCTTGAAGTTAATAAATTTCAACACTGAAATTCAAAACATACAACTTTGACAATATCCAAATGTACATCACTTGAATTGAACGTAGGAAATTTCCCACAATTAAACCTAAAAATCTTTCATTTTATATCAGTCGTATTGCGAAAGTGGCGATCGCCAGCGAAATCCCTGGTCGTATTTATTTTACAGAAAACTTAGTATCCAAAAGTCACTTGAATGGAACGGAGGAAATTTCCAACAATTAAACCTAACAAATAATTCATTTTAGATCAGTCATATTTGTTTTACAGAAAAGGATCGTAGGAAATTTCCTACGTTCAATTAAAAAAATAATTCATTTTGGATCAGTCGTATTTGTTTTACAGAAAAGTCAGAAACCAATCGTAGGAAATTTCCTGCGTTCGATTAAAGTGATTTAATTTTTGTCTAGGATATCCGTCAAGCAATAGGTCAAGTAATATTAAAGTTATACCATGATGAAGAAACTTCTACAAACTTTTTTTTGCGAAAAAAAAGGTGTGTTTCCGCAAAAAATATGAAGTTAAAACAGGCCATAGTCACGTTAATGGCGGCATGAGTGTGTTCCCAATGTTCACATGCATCAAGTGTCCAGAAATTGAAGCAATCCGTCAAGTAATATTAAAGTTATACCATGATGACGAACCTTGTACAAACTTTTTGACAAAAGCGGCACATGCACATGATTGTGAGATATTTACTACAACTAAGGACATACAAGTTTGTCAATATACATAGCAAAGCCATAATAAATATATGTTGTTTACATGGAGAACTATGCAGAGGAGGAAGAACAATTTATTTATTTAATGGTGTTTAATGGCCTGTCAAAAGCTAAGGTCGTCCTATGCCATGTTAACTGGGTCAAATCCCATATGTCATCTGTATGGATGGGGGTACCGTCAATAGGAATTCAAAAGCAAACAAATGGAGTTACATGTATGTAATAAGACATCTGGAGTGATGTGACGCAGGATCTCACACGTGATGCAGCACATAATTTCACATTTGGTGTCATACAGGATCTCAGAAGTGTTGTCACGCAGGATCTTACAAATGATGTGACGCAGTATCTCAGGAATGCACAAGTGATGTGATCATGGTGATGCTGCGGATCTCAGGAATGATGTAACGCAGGATCTCAGCAACTCACGAGTGATGTGCATTTGGTGTGACGTACGGATCTCAGAAGTGTTGTCACACAGGATCTGACAAGTGATGTGATCATGCGGATCTCAGAAATGATGTAACACAGGGTCTCAGCAACTCGTGAGTAATGTGACACAGGATGCCACAAGTGATATGGTACAGGATGTCGCAGATGCTGTAGCACAGTATTTCACAAGTATTGTGACACATGCAGGTTTTCACACATGATGTGACGCAGGTGTTCTCGCTACGTGATACAGCATTTCACAAATGTTGTGATGCAAGATTTCACACTCGATGTCAGATATGTGCATGCCACAGAGTTTCTGTGATTGAGTTTGACTGTGACGAAAGTGTTCCAACAAGGTGATGACATTGATGCACAGTGGCAGGTCATACTGAAGATATTCATTGTCCGGGTTCAACAAAACATATACGTCAAACTGAAACATATAGAAAAGTATACAGTATTTCCGTATGTTTGATCAAATTCATTAGCGAACAGTGTATGCTCTGAATAGACTACAAACGCCCAGGCTGATCAGGGACTACACTGGTTGCAAACTCATTAGGTGATGATGTCTTTTAAGGGACGTCTGCAATAAAAAATAATGTTCTCCCGCTTTTAATGAATTTATGTAATGAATAATCGCCATTTGCTGGAAGAAAATGTTCCAGGTCCCTTAAAGGTACATGTACATGCCCACTCAGTAGGCACAAAATGTTCTTTATATCAGAGACATTTCCTGGCAAAATAAACATTCATTCACAATTTCCCCACATAATGATTGGCATTATTATACATTTTATATCAGGTAAATATCCATACTGATATCAGGGGCGATAACCGTGTTTCCTTAAATTGTTAAAGGACATTACTAATTATTCTCTGTATTTATATTTTGATGTGCAATGATCATACTTTATAATCTGTCGAAAATACTATTTTTTCAGGTGAGGCATTTAATTTGTATAAATAATTAAACAAGAGCTCCGCGGAGCAAAATGTCCCGCCTGGCGCAGTTCGATAGTACATAAGGAGCTTGTAATAACCTTGGGATTAGTGAGCACCATGGGCTTTCTGTAGAATTATGCGGGATGTGTTACAAATGCATGTATGGAATATTAAAGCATAAACTGAGCGTTAACTTTTCCAAACACGGAAATTTCTAATTCAGTGACCTTGACCTTTGGGGTTTGCGGGCACCATGGCCTTTCTGTAGAATGATGTGGGATGTTGTTACAAAAGCATGTATGAAATATTAAAGCAAAAACTGAGCGTTAACTTTTCCAAACACGGAAATTTGTAAGTCAGTGACCTTGACCTTTGGGGTTAGCGAGCACCATGGGCTTTCTGTAGAATGATGCGGGATGTTGTTACAAATGCATGGAATATCAAAGCATAAACTGAGCGTTAACTTTTCCAAACACAAACATTTCTAAGTCAATGACCTTGACCTTTGGCGTTAGCGGGCATCATGGGCTTTCTGTAGAATGATGCGGGATGTTGTTACAAATGCATGTATGGAATATTAAAGCATAAACTGAGCGTTAACTTTTCCAAACACAAACATTTCTAAGTCAATGACCTTGACCTTTGGCGTTAGCGGGCATCATGGGCTTTCTGTAGAATGATGCGGGATGTTGTTACAAATGCATGTATGGAATATTAAAGCATAAACTGAGCTTTAACTTTTCCAAACACAGAAATTTCTAAGTCAGCGACCTTGACCTTTGGGGTTAGCGGGCACCATGGGCTTTCTGTAGAATGATGCGGATTGTTGTTATAAATACATGTATGGAATATTAAAGCATTCCATTGATGGAAACAGAAGTTACAATGAATTAACCTGAGCGTTAAGTTTTAGAAACAGAGCTAAGCGCAAAAACTTAACGTTGAATGCATGTGAACAGTAGGTCAATGAACCATGAAAACTAGGTCAAGGTCACATGGGCTCCTTCTGTGTGAGATAGTTACATCACAGTGTTGATGTATACCAAAGCATTCCATCAAGGGAAACAGAGGTTGTAATACATTAAACCGAGCGTTAACTTTTCCAAACACGGACATTTCTAAGTCACTGACATTGACCTTTGGGGTTAGCGGGCACCATGGGATTTATGTAGAATGATGCGAGATCTTGTTACAAATGCATGTATGGAATATTAAAGCATTCCATTGAGGGAAACAGAAGTTACAATGAATTAACCTGAGCGTTAAGTTTTAGAAACAGAGCTAAACGCAAAAACTTAACGTTGAATGCATGTGAAAAGTAGGTCAATGAATCATGAAAAGTAGGTCAAGACTTATTACCGTCAAGGTCACATGGGCTCCCTCTGTGTGAGATGGTTACACCACAGTGTTGATGTATACCAAGTATCGAGGTTGTAGGAGTTATAGTTTTCTGGAAACTGAGCTAAACGCAAAAACTTAACGTGAAATGTTGACGCCGCCTCCGACGCCGCCGACGCCTACGCCGAAGGAAAAGCTATGCCTATGTCCTGCTTCTGCTAAAACAGGCGGGACAAAAATATCATGCCTCATTTGCATATGAAAAAGGCCTGATACCACCGCGCATCACTATCAGTAAAATAAATATTACTAAGTGATTATATCTGTATAGCGGGCACTCGTAATTTTTAGAACTGGTGGAATAGCGACACAAATATACACTAATTCCTATAAAGAACAGTTTGTGCCCTCGCAACCGTGATGCGCAGTTAAAATAATTCTTAAGAAAACGGAAAATAAACACATTTTCTTGATGAATTTATGTCAAATGTAGGAATTATAAGGAATGAATGGCCTTTTTGATATAAACTTGTAAAAGTCGCGGGAATACTGGACGAGGCCTTCCGGCCTTCGTCCAGTATTCCCGCGACTTTTCCAAGTTTATACCCCGATAAATTCCACAAAAAGGCCATTCATTCCTATATAAAACAAAACAAAAACACATATTGAAAATCTGAGGCATCATTTGAGACACAACGAAAGCTGGAGTCTCACGTGCCAGGTTATAATAAAGGGAGGCATATTTTTTTGTCCATTCGTTAGATATGACATTGTTCGGGCAAAATAAACAGTCATTCGCAATTACCCGACGTATTAATTGGCATTATTATACTTCGTATATCAAACATGAATATCCACACTGATATCAGGGGCGATAATCGTGTTTACTTAAAATGTTAACGGAAATTAATATTTATTCTCTGCATTTATTTTGTGATGTGCAATGATCATACTTTATAATCTGGCTATAAAAACATTTAATTTGTATAAATAATTTAAAAATGTTCTACCTCATTTGCATATGAAAATAGCCTGATAGCACCGGAAGTCGGTATCAGTAAAATAAAAATTACTAAATTATTATATCTGTATAGCGGGCACTCGCAATTTTTAGAACTGGTGGAATAGTGACATTAATTCTTATAAAGAACATTTGTGCCTACTGAGTGGGCATCTACCTTTAAAAAAAAAGTCTCCTGGCAATGTGACAATGATATGAAATTGTATATCGTGAATTCAATGACCTTGTAAATTTGATTTAAATATCATTCGAGTGCTGTTTAGCACGGAAATGTTTCGTCATTACGACTTTGAATTCTCTTACCACGTATTTTTGGCAAACACTGTGCAAGTATGCAGGTAATACGCCAAGATACGTAAAGTTCAGTACTGACCATTCAACTTGTATTTAAGCTGTTCTTGAGCTGCTACCTTACATGTACTCTTAAAGGAACTTAACTCGCCTCAGATGACGTCTCGGTAAACAACAATTTTCTTTGGTTAAACAATCTGATTGTTTTCTTTAATTCTCAATAAAAGTATACTCTGTTACCACTCATTTGAACCGTCTCATCGACGGTTCAAATGGGTGGTAACAATATATATTTTCGAGAAGGAATAAAGAAAATAGTTTTTTCATTAAATTTTTGATACTAGTGTATTTGTATCCCACAATATAATTATGGGTAATGGGTTAAAGGTACTATGTCTCAAATGATGATGTCTTATATGTGTTCTTTCGCTTATGGACTGCAAATTACCGATATCAACAAAATGCGCAATTTTATTTGATAAAATTCCAAGATGTTAGTATTTACTGTATCAGACAACAGGGGAGATAATTTACTAACACATTTCATTTTTTATTATTTGATCAATCGTTATGTTCAATTATGTCAGACTCTGATAAACAGGGGAGATAATTTTCTAATGCATTTCATTTTATTTGATCAAGTGTTATATTCCATTATATCAGACTCTGATAAACAGGGGTTATCATTTTCTAATACATTTTGTCTATTTTTGTATCAGGACAGGGTCTCCAACAGGATTGCAGGAAGGCGTGTTGTTTTTGCGCACATGTAATTTTAAATATCTCCATCATGACACGAGTTGCAATTGTTTGTTTGTTTGTTGGGGTTTAATGGCCTATCAACAGCTAAGGTCATTTAAGGCCGAGTCAATGGGTTTAGTACTAAATCCCATATATTACCTGTACAAGTACACGTACATGTACATGTTCAAGTACGTGTACAAATTGGGGCGATACAATTGATCAAGTTTCCATTGTACACGCTAGTGTAGTTAACTTAAATAAAACAATTTTCTAACCAGTCCGATGGTAAACCGGAAGTCGCTGGACCAAATGTCCGACAATAAAAAAAAAAAACTCTGGTGCTAGCTAGCTTTTCTTACATAACTGATATACTTAAAAAATGCTCTTAAATAAACCGGTTTGGTAAATATTTTAAGTTTACCAGACCGAATGTCCCGTACAATCTTGGCAGTTTCGTGGCGACTGCAATCCCCAATTTTTGTACATGCGACTTACATTGTACATATACAATTAGGCTCAGAAATAAATTATTAAATTATTTTTTCCTTTTCTGTTTCATCACTTTCTAGGCTGAGCCTTTAAGGTCTTTTCTCCGAGACAGAGAAAAATGTATAACTGGCAGCAGACAAATACAGAAATCGCATGCATGTTGTGGCCCATAAAGTGGTCTACTTTACAATGGTAACGTGACTTGGCTGTCCAAATGTCCATGAACGTGATTATATAACACTATAATCGTCCAATCTTTCACGGAGTTGTTAGTCATTGAGAATTAAGCTTGAATTTCAGACAAGTACAGCCATGCATGCACAAATCAAACCATAGAAAGCATATACTGTGATATAAGCATAATACAGCTGAATTGTCCCCATTAAATTAAGCATGAAAAAAGCAAAAGAAGTGTTGACCTAAATTACTTGTAAATATTGAGTAATGAATACTGAATAAGCAAATTGTACACAAATTGTGGCAGATTGGAGAAACTCCGGTAAACTTCTTAACCAGACAGACGGGCACACAGTCCAAACACTATATGCCCCAGGGGCCAGTTTCACTAAACTTTGTACGACTAAAATGTTTGTAAGTGCAAACTTATAATAGTCTGTAAAAAAAAACACCAACAATGTTTTCTTGTAAACAATAGTTGGATTTACATTTATTGAGCATAGGCTGCAAATGCAGCCTATGCTCAATAAATGTAAATCCATCAATTTAAATTTTGTCAACATTTGACGCCATTTACGAAAAATATTTGTAAATATTGCAAATGTATTTCATTAAATTATGCAGAGGTCCGAAGGTACAAAATGGCGCGTCTCGTATGTTTTCCCACAAATTGGGTCCAAAAAGTCTGGGTCATTACGGAAACTCAGATATAATCTCATGAATTAAATGGAGGAGCTTGTTTTTTGCCACCGGTGTATGAAGATAAAATCGGCTATTACTATTGAAAGAAATCAATGGCTTTTGTTATTGTAATATGAATCTTAGTATTTGTTAATTGTAAGAATGACAACAACAATAACAACAATACGTAAAATATGGGATCGGCCACGGAATTGTTTAACAATATCGGTGTGTTCCAAACTATGCATTTTATTTCTTGTAAAAAGGAGTTTCTGTAGATGACAATAGATTGATTGACTGGAGCTTAACGCTTCCTACGCTGTTGACGGAAATTGCCGTCTGCTGTTTTTCATTGTTGCTTTAATTCTTAACAAAAAACTGGTTTTGACAGCACATGAGAATCGTCTCCACTCCACTGGAGACGATTCTCATGTGCTGTCAAAACCAGGTTTTTGTCGAGAAATATTGAAAATAAAACATTTCCAGCAGACGACAACATTTAATTCAGCGTAGTAAGGGTTAATAGGTCGGGTAAAATGACAGTGGAAAGTTGGATGAAATTTTTGCATAAAATGACTGGTGTTAAAGGTACATGACCACTCAGTAGGCACAAAAAAAAAAAAATAAAAAAAAAAAAAAAAAATGTTCTTTATATTAGAGACAGTCACATCATCTGAGACATTTTCTGGCAAAATAAACATTAATTCACCATTACTCCACGTATTGATTTGCATTATTATACATTTTATATCAGATGTAACTTTCCACTGATATCAGGGGGGATAACCGTGTTTCCTTAAAATGTTAATGGACATTACTATTTAAACTCTGTATTTATTTTTTGATGTGCAATTATCATACTTTATAATCTGTCGAAAATATTATTTTTTCGCATTTTATTAGTACATGTACCGTATAAATAATTAAAACATACCATGATACATATGAAAATATTTTGATACCAACGCGCATCACTATTAGTAAAATAAATATTACTAAATGATTTTATACCGCAACCATTGCTCTATGTAGCATAATAAAGGGGGTTGAATAAATGCTGTTTATATCTGAAGTAACCTAATATACCTGAAGTAGCCCAATATACATGAAGTGCCGTTTTTTCCTTTATTTTTTCACCTTTGACCCCTAATTGCAGCCTCTGATTAGTCAGTCTCAACATCAAAATTTTAAAAATCGAAATCGCTGTCGGTTCAGTTGAATTTTGTCCATTTTTACAGTATATGTAACCAATAACATGGATATGTACATTATGATTGCAATGCTTATTATGACAACTGTGTAGTCTAAAACAAGCCAATATTGAAGCTCATCGTAAATAAATCGGAGATTTAATCAGATACGATACCGAATCTACCTAGCGTGGACACCGCCATTTTGCTTTGAATGACGTAGCTAGATTTGTGACGTATGGCGAGGGAGTCAAAACATGACGTCACGCACATTCAAATAATTAAGTTTAGTATGCGGTATAAATTAAATACATGATTAGTGCTGTAGAATATAAAATATATTCGGTTTCGCCCCAACAACTTTATAGGGGCTCGCTAAAGCTCACCCCAATAAAGCTGTCTAAGGTTCAACCGAATATATTTGATATTCGACGGCACTAACCATGTATTTACTATATATCTGTATAGCGGGCACTTGTAATCTTTAGAACTGGTGGAATAGCGACACAATTGTAAAAGTAAAATACGCATTGAATTTGAAATATGGGGGTATAATACTCTTTAGATACAACACTTATCTTGAGCTCTGCATATGTACACATGCATGCTGCTGAAAGTACACTATTCTGTCTGGCACCGAAACCATATTCTGACCTGGTGCCAGGCAACCTTACTACACTAGATAACTTGGCCCCAGTCCAAGCAACATTCACCAAGATCATGAATCCAGACATTGATGGATTCATCGTTAACCCTTAGACCGCTATCTAAAAAAAATTGTCGTCTGCTGTTTATTTTCTATCTTCCATTTTTAGCATAACAAAACATGCTTTAACAGCACTTTAGAATAATTTACAACATGCTTTGACAGCACTCCATTGGAAATGATTCTGAAGTGCTGTCAAACCATGTATTTATTGAGAAATAAGGCAAGATATAAAAGCAACAGCAGACGACAATGGTTGTGAGTAGCGGTCTAAGGGTTAAGATACGCATGCTGTCCCAACCCCCGATACCAGTGAATGAAAGGTGTCTTGTTCAAGATGCTGTAAGATTTCAATTGTTTTGAATACCAGTTACACACATAATGACGCTGTCCCGACACCTGGGCCTTGTTGCTTAAAACCTCCGTTAGCATAGCGCACTGTTAAAAGCTTAACACTCCCGGTTGTTCAAAACCTCCGTTAGCTTAGCGCATTGTTAAAAGCTTAACACTCCCGGTTGTTCAAAACCTCCGTTAGCTTAGCGCATTGTTAAAAGCTTAACACTCCTGATTGTTCAAAACCTCTGTTAGCTTAGTGCACTGTTAAAAGGTTAACACTTTCGGTTGTTCAAAACCTCTGTTAGCTTAACGGACGGTTAAATCCGTAACAGTGTTAAGGATTTAACAGTCCGTTAAGCTAACAGCAGTTTTGAACGTGTTAAGGATTTAAAGTCAGTTAAGCTAACAGAGGTTTTGAACATGTTAAGTATTTAATGTCCGTTAAGCTAACAGAGGTTTTGAACGTGTTAAGGATTTAACAGTCCGATAAGCTAATATAGGTTTTGAACAACTGGGAGTGTTCAATCTGTTAAGATAACAGAGGTTTTGAGCAACCGAGTTTAACAGTCTGTTAAGCCAACAGAGGTTTGAACAACCGGGAGTGTTCAAGCTGTTAAGATAACAAAGGTTTCGAGCAACTGGGTTTAACAGTATGTTAAGCTAACAGAGGTATTGAGCTAACCAGGCCCTGGCTACGTTCCTAAACAGACTATGCAAATCTCTTTCCACACAACAAAATGTATAGAAACCGCTCTCAAGCTGCTTGCTTACCTGCTCCATTTCTATAACAGACATAAGGAAATCTCCACACATTGCCGAGCCCGACTGCATAACTGAGGCACGATAGGATGAAGTCTGTCTTCCTTGACCAATTCCCTCGTTCGGGATTCTCCTCGCTCTCCGACGAAGTGGAGGAAGTGTCGCTATTCCCGATCGGCATGTCTTTCGAATGGTACTCGTAATCTTGCTTCTCGTCGTCGTAGGCTAGGGGTATGTTTCGCACCACTACAAAAACAAAAGAAAGGAAATGTTTTAGCACAATCTATTTATTTAACTTTTCACCACTAAGTAATTGGAATGGACGGACTTTGATGCATGTATGCTAATCTTGCAACCAATCCAATCGTCCCAAAATGATTTTCAGACTACCCGGTAGTCCATTTATGAAAAGCGGGTGTTTTTGCTCTCAAAAATATGAAAATTAGCTCATTTGGCATCTGGATCTACACTGTTTGCCAATGCCATAATACGGGCCGGTAAAGTAAATGGTGTGTAATGGCCTGTCAACAGCTAGGGTAATTTTAGGCTAGGTTAACAGAGTCAAATCCCATATTTCACCTTCACTGACAATCCCAAAATCCGAACTGAACATTCACATAAACAAGAGGGCCATGATGGACCTAATTCGCTCACCTGACTCCATGAACACCAGAGGAGAATGTGACATTGAGTTCATATGTGTTTTATAAAAAATTGTGCTATTTTTAGATGGCGGTCATCTTGGATTACGCGATGACTCTCATTTTACCAAATCTGAAAATGCTTCACCCAAGGATCTTAACATACTATGAAGTTTGGCCAGCATCGGCCATGTGGTTCCTGAGAAAAAGACGTTCAAAATCTCGAAGAAATGGACCTCTTGGCGGCCATCATGGATGACATAATCATGCGATTCTGACAAATATTGCTCCACAGCAATCGCCTCATCGATACCTTCAATTTGATATATGACATGAGCATATTCGGTCAAAAATAAAATTTGTCCCCAATTTGACCCCACGGGCCACGCCCATTTTTGACCCCGGGGTCACCATTTCACATCTTTGAAAGAGCATTGTACATCGATCATTCCTACCAAGTTTCGTCGAAATCCGGCCAGTGGTTCATGAGAAGAAGATTTTCTAAGAATTTATGTTATTTTTAGACGGCGGCCATCTTGGATTAGCGATGACCTCCATTTTAACAAATCTGAAAAGGCTTCACCCATGGACCATAACTTTTAAGTTTGGCTACCATGGGCCAAGCGGTTCATGTGAAGAAGAATTTTGAAATCTCTAACAAAAGAACGACCTTTTGAACTTTCGGCGGCCATCTTGGATGACATAACCATCTGATTTCGACAAAAAAAATCACCAGAGTGATCGCCTCATTGATACCTTCGATTTGATATATGACATGACCACATTCGGTCAAAAATAAAATTTGACCCCACGGACCACGCCCATTTTTGACCCCGGGGACACCATTTTAACAACTTTGAAAGAGCATTGTACATCGATCATTCCTACCAAGTTTTGTCGAAATCCGGTTGGCGGTTATTGAGAAGAAGATTTTTTAAGAATTTGTGCTATTTTTAGACGGCGGCCATCTTGGATTGCGTAATGACGTCATTTTAACAACTTTGTAATCCCCCTACCTAAGGACCATGACCATAAAGTTTGGTGACTATAAGCCTAATGGTTACCGAGGAGAAGACGTTTGAAAAGGTTCACGGACGACGGACGACGGACGACGGACACATTGCGGTAAAAATAGCTCACATGAACTTCGCTCAGGTGAGCTAAAAATATATATTTAGCCAAGAAATTAGAAAAGCTTGATCTCGTGCCAGGTCCTCACCACACTAAGTGTCACTTAAATTAGCCCCACACCTTAAGAGTTATATGTTTAGTACTAATCTTACTACTTTTATTATATTGGAGTGTGGTTGTTGTCTGATTAATGAACAGTCTAAATATGAACATGATCAAGAGCCTGGATAACGTGATAAGATTAATCTTCCATTCAAACCAGGGCTCCAGATAAGTTTCGTATTGGCGTATTTTACACACTTATTTTAGCAGAATACGCATTGATTATCAAAAGTGAGAGTATAAAATACTCACAACAATTAATGTGAAAACATGCATTCATTTTGAGTAGTGAAAATACTGTAATAAAGCTGAAATTGACTTAGTTACTTAAAGCTTTTGACAGCTCAAATAAGTGAATTTTTAAAGGGGGAATAACAATTTGTTCCCTTTATACAATTTGTTCCCTCGAATTAACAATTCGTACCCACGAAATAACAATTTGTTTCCTCGAATTAACAATTCGTTCCCACGAAATAACAATTTGTTCCCTCAATTTAACAATTCAAACAGCTTCAAAGTAGATCAAAGGTGTTGCGCGCGCAGCATGGCGCCAAAACAATTGTGGGAACGAATTGTTATTTTGTGGGAACAAATTGTTATTTCGTGGGAACAAATTGTTAAAACAGAATTCTACGTCGCCTGTGGGGCTCCGTACAAATGACTATATTTAAAGTATAAAAAATACACATAAATCAGGCCCGTACGCAGGAATTATTTTAGCGTGGTGCATTATCGACGGCGCGAAGGGCTAAACATTGTTTTTGCACATCCACGGACAGACGTCGGTAGATTAACCCTTTCACCCCTAAGTAACTGCAATGGATTTTGATTTGTTAATTTTGCAACCAATCTAAATCATCGAAAAATGATTTTCAGACCAGTCCATTTATGAACATGGAGTGTTTTTGTTCTCAAAATTATGAAAATTAATTGCAAAAAGTGCAGATCCTGATGAGACGCTCGCTACGAGCCGGCTCATCAGGATCTACACTGTTTGCCAATACCACTATACATGTCTGCGGGTTAAGAGTGAAAGGGTTAAGGGGGTGCGTACTGTAACAGAATAGAACTGAGTGTAATTATAACCCTCATGCGAAGTGAGTGGGTGGGGTACACGACTCATTTTGACAAGCTAAATATGGTATTATTATTGACATATCTACACTCTGTAGCTAATATAATGGTAATTCAGGCATATAATTTCACATTTTCACTAAGACAAACATGCCTGATATCTTTTATGGCCACATGAAGAAATCTAGCAACTTGACAGAATTGTGGTAGGACTGACAAACATGTCTGGCAACCTTGCTGACAGTGTCTGGCAGTCTTATTCTTAGGATGATGGAAGTGTTTCAATGACTAGTTCACTCTTTCTTGCAAAAAGGAATATATTATGAGAGTCTTGACCCACATCCTGCATGCCTATCTGTCCTATATTTGTTTACATTCCAAGTCTGGCAAGTTGACATGTTCATGATTTCTCTCTGACAGCGGCCATGTTTGGCAGATCTGCCAAATCTGACAGATCCTGAGAAGCACATTAGAATTGCTAAATTAAGGCTATTTAATCAGGTATTCACGAGGTTTGGATTGTAAATCCTAATTAATGTGTAAAACTAACATTTACACAAAGTTTCGGACTGTAAATTCCTGTTTTGGTTGATTCTAAGGATAAAATCAAGTTGAAGTGGCGCTCAATTGTTAATGCGAAAACGTCAGCGTCTCCGCATCAAAATTGTCCCATAAAGTTATCAAATCACCGAACCACTCTTGATTACCTGTGTAAATACCTAGATAAATATATAAACTACATATTTGGAATGTGCCAGATAGGTTTTGAGCTGTTTTAATATGTGAAATTGTTAAAAGTCTCATGGTGATAACGTCATTTTTGGCGATCTCGCAAATCTGGCAAGATGGCTGACATTTTTGACAGATTTGCCCGACGCCCAAGCATCATGATTGGTCAAGTGACGTCATGTGGTACAGTTTCAGAACCTGTAAATACAACCCAAATGGCTAGGATCGAATGGTTCAGCTCATAAGAGCAAAGGATAACATATATGTGGCGTCTTCCCGCCAGTGACCAGTAGTCGTCACCTGATTGTAACCAGTACCAGTCATGGTCTTGTTGTAGTACAACACTGAGATAATAAACTGAATACCTGAATAAACATCTTCCATTGACTCTCCATAAGCCATCCTGACACACAACAACAAATCGTAAGACCGCTCGCTTGCGTTTGTTACAGTACGCACCCGTCGCACCCCCGCTGCGTACGGGCCTGTAGATATGATAATCATTTGAACATAGAACATTAAAATAGCCATGAACCAATTCTTTTCAATGGGGGATAGCCAAATGGTTAATAAAAGATCAAATAAACACCACTTATCTTGTATTTACATATATTCCATTGTAACATTTTGAACTGATTAATTGACTCAAAATGGAGTTTTGATCCGTTTAACAACAATATCATAAACAGATGTGCTTTGCACAATTAAAATGGACACATTTAACCCTTAGACAGCTACACATAGCAATTGTTGTCTGCTGTTGCTTTTATATTTTGCTTGTTTCTCAATAAAAAACATGGTTTGACAGCACTTCAGAATCATTTCCAATGGAAATGATTCTGAAGTGCTGTCAAACCATGTTGTAACTTATTATAAAGTGCTGTCAAAGCATGTTGTAAATTATTATAAAGTGCTGTGAAAGAATGTTTTTGATGATAAAAATGGAAAATAAACAGCAGACGACAAAACATTAGATGCGGTGTAAGGGTTAATGAGGAATCGTAGTTAGTTATTTCCCTTTGCAAAAATATTTATAGAAATCTGGTCCTATAGTTTATTTAGAGTTTACTTCTTACTGAATAACGAAAAAAGTTAAGACTACGAACAGGGTAGACCCAAATCAGACTGCACATCTGTGATCAGATCAGATCTGATTTGGGTCTACCCTGTTCGTAGTCTTAACTTTTTTCGTTATTCAGTAAGAAGTAAACTCTAAATAAACTATAGGACCAGATTTCTATAAATATTTTTGCAAAGGGAAATAACTAACTACGATTCCTCATTAACCCTTACACCGCATCTAATGTTTTGTCGTCTGCTGTTTATTTTCCATTTTTATCATCAAAAACATTCTTTCACAGCACTTTATAATAATTTACAACATGCTTTGACAGCACTTTATAATAAGTTACAACATGGTTTGACAGCACTTCAGAATCATTTCCATTGGAAATGATTCTGAAGTGCTGTCAAACCATGTTTTTATTGAGAAACAAGGCAAAATATAAAAGCTACAGCAGACAACAATTGCTATGTGTAGCTGTCTAAGGGTTAAATGTGTCCATTTTAATTGTGCAAAGCACATCTGTTTATGATATTGTTGTTAAACGGATCAAAACTCCATTTTGAGTCAATTAATCAGTTCAAAATGTTACAATGGAATATATGTAAATACAAGATAAGTGGTGTTTATTTGATCTTTTATTAACCATTTGGCTATCCCCCATTGAAAAGAATTGGTTCATGGCTATTTTAATGTTCTATGTTCAAATGATTATCATATCTACAGGCCCGTACGCAGCGGGGGTGCGACGGGTGCGTACTGTAACAAACGCAAGCGAGCGGTCTTACGATTTGTTGTTGTGTGTCAGGATGGCTTATGGAGAGTCAATGGAAGATGTTTATTCAGGTATTCAGTTTATTATCTCAGTGTTGTACTACAACAAGACCATGACTGGTACTGGTTACAATCAGGTGACGACTACTGGTCACTGGCGGGAAGACGCCACATATATGTTATCCTTTGCTCTTATGAGCTGAACCATTCGATCCTAGCCATTTGGGTTGTATTTACAGGTTCTGAAACTGTACCACATGACGTCACTTGACCAATCATGATGCTTGGGCGTCGGGCAAATCTGTCAAAAATGTCAGCCATCTTGCCAGATTTGCGAGATCGCCAAAAATGACGTTATCACCATGAGATCTTTAACAATTTCACATATTAAAACAGCTCAAAACTATCTGGCACATTCCAAATATGTAGTTTATATATATATCTAGGTATTTACACAGGTAATCAAGAGTGGTTCGGTGATTTGATAACTTTATGGGGACAATTTTGATGCGGAGACGCTGACGTTTTCGCATTAAAAACAATTGAGCGCCACTTCAACTTGATTTTATCCTTAGAATCAACCAACAACAGGAATTTTACAGTCCGAAACTTTGTGTAAATGTTAGTTTTACACATTAATTAGGATTTACAATCCAAACCTCGTGAATACCTGATTAAATAGCCTTAATTTAGCAATTCTAATGTGCTTTCTCAGGATCTGTCAGATTTGGCAGATCTGCCAAACATGGCCGCTGTCAGAGAGAATCATGAACATGTCAACTTGCCAGACTTGGAATGTAACAAATATAGGACAGATAGGCATGCAGGATGTGGGTCAAGACTCTCATAATATATTCCTTTTTGCAAGAAAGAGTGAACTAGTCATTGAAACACTTCCATCATCCTAAGAATAAGACTGCCAGACACTGTCAGCAAGGTTGCCAGACATGTTTGTCAGTCCTACCACAATTCTGTCAAGTTGCTAGATTTCTTCATGTGGCCATAAAAGATATCAGGCATGTTTGTCTTAGTGAAAATGTGAAATTATATGCCTGAATTACCATTATATTAGCTACAGAGTGTAGATATGTCAATAATAATACCATATTTAGCTTGTCAAAATGAGTCGTGTACCCCACCCACTCACTTCGCATGAGGGTTATAATTACACTCAGGTTCTATTCTGTTACAGTACGCACCCCCTTAACCCTTTCACTCTTAACCCGCAGACATGTATAGTGGTATTGGCAAACAGTGTAGATCCTGATGAGCCGGCTCGTAGCGAGCCGTCTCATCAGGATCTGCACTTTTTGCAATTAATTTTCATAATTTTGAGAACAAAAACACTCCATGTTCATAAATGGACTGGTCTGAAAATCATTTTGCGATGATTTAGATTGGTTGCAAAATTAACAAATCAAAATCCATTGCAGTTACATAGGGGTGAAAGGGTTAATCTACCGACGTCTGTCCGTGGATGTGCAAAAACAATGTTTAGCCTTCGCGCCGTCGATAATGCACCACGCTAAAATAATTCCTGCGTACGGGCCTGATTTATGTGTATTTTTTTTATACTTTAAATATAGTCATTTGTACGGAGCCCCACAGGCGACGTAGAATTCTGTTTTTAACAATTTGTTCCACGAAATAACAATTTGTTCCCACAAAATAACAATTCGTTCCCACAATTGTTTTGGCGCCATGCTGCGCGCGCAACACCTTTGATCTACTTTGAAGCTGTTTGAATTGTTAAATTGAGGGAACAAATTGTTATTTCGTGGGAACGAATTGTTAATTCGAGGAAACAAATTGTTATTTTCGTGGGTTACGAATTGTTAATTCGAGGGAACAAATTGTATAAAGGGAACAAATTGTTATTCCCCCTTTAAAAATTCACTTATTTGAGCTGTCAAAAGCTTTAAGTAACTAAGTCAATTTCAGCTTTATTACAGTATTTTCACTACTCAAAATGAATGCATGTTTTCACATTAATTGTTGTGAGTATTTTATACTCTCACTTTTGATAATCAATGCGTATTCTGCTAAAATAAGTGTGTAAAATACGCCAATACGAAACTTATCTGGAGCCCTGGTTTGAATGGAAGATTAATCTTATCACGTTATCCAGGCTCTTGATCATGTTCATATTTAGACTGTTCATTAATCAGACAACAACCACACTCCAATATAATAAAAGTAGTAAGATTAGTACTAAACATATAACTCTTAAGGTGTGGGGCTAATTTAAGTGACACTTAGTGTGGTGAGGACCTGGCACGAGATCAAGCTTTTCTAATTTCTTGGCTAAATATATATTTTTAGCCTCACCTGAGCGAAGTTCATGTGAGCTATTTTTACCGCAATGTGTCCGTCGTCCGTCGTCCGCGTCCGTGATCCTTTTCAAACGTCTTCTCCTCGGTAACCATTAGGCTTATAGTCACCAAACTTTATGGTCATGGTCCTTAGGTAGGGGGATTACAAAATTGTTAAAATGACGTCATTACGCAATCCAAGATGGCCGCCGTCTAAAAATAGCACAAATTCTTAAAAAAATCTTCTTCTCAATAACCGCCAACCGGATTTCGACAAAACTTGGTAGGAATGATCGATGTACAATGCTCTTTCAAAGTTGTTAAAATGGTGTCCCCGGTGTCAAAAATGGGCGTGGCCCGTGGGGTCAAATTTTATTTTTGACCGAATGTGGTCATGTCATATATCAAATCGAAGGTATCAATGAGGCGATCACTCTGGTGATTTTTTTTGTCGAAATCAGATGGTTATGTCATCCAAGATGGCCGCCGAAAGTTCAAAAGGTCGTTCTTTTTTAGTTAGAGATTTCAAAATTCTTCTTCACATGAACCGCTTGGCCCATGGTAGCCAAACTTAAAAGTTATGGTCCATGGGTGAAGCCTTTTCAGATTTGTTAAAATGGAGGTCATCGCTAATCCAAGATGGCCGCCGTCTAAAAATAACATAAATTCTTAGAAAATCTTCTTCTATGAACCACTGGCCGGATTTCGACGAAACTTGGTAGGAATGATCGATGTACAATGCTCTTTCAAAGATGTGAAATGGTGACCCCGGGGTCAAAAATGGGCGTGGCCCGTGGGGTCAAATTGGGGGACAAATTTTATTTTTGATTTTTCCGAATATGCTCATGTCATATATCAAATTGAAGGTATCGATGAGGCGATTGCTGTGGAGCAATATTT
>CM055270.1:52839897-52922098 GCA_029237695.1 Conchocele bisecta | reverse complement strand
TTTTGGCGGCCATCTTGAATGACATAGTGACTTCATTTTGAGACTAGATGGCCGTGGCCTGCATGTCGCGCCTTGGGGCTAGGCATGGACACTCAAATAAGAGATATAGTAGACTTAAAAACTTTAACCAAAAAACGTTAACCGGACACACGTACGTACGGACGTACGCCAAAGTGCCGACTATATCGCCCTTTCCGCAAGCAGGCGCGACAAAACTTTAACCAACAATTTCAAAGTAATTAGACCTTGACATTGGGCACAGGGGCCGCACGGGAGGGGGTAGAATGAAAATATAGATGATGATAAACAGCCATGTGAAGGTTGAAGGTAATGGGCAAAGCAGGTGCATAGATATAGTACATGAACATTTTTTAACCAAAAACTTAAAAGTAATTAGACCTTGACATTGGGCACAGGGGCCGCACGGGAGGGGGGTAGAATGAAAATATGGATGATCTTGGATTCGTCGTTCGAAGGAATTAACCTTTCCATGGCGGCCATCTTGGATTCAGGTCGACTTTCTTTTAACAACTTTGAAAAGGCTTCACCTAAGGACCATGCCGGTAAAGTTTGGTGTCCATTGACCAAGCGGTTTGTAGAAGATGATTGAAAATGTTGCCGAACGACGGACTGACAAAAAGCGGTAATGAAAATAGCCCACATGAGCTTTGCTGAGCTCAGGTGAGCTGAAAACATCAAAGTATATACAAACCAAAAAATAATCTGGCAATCTTTTCAGGGGCGGGTGGGGATGAGAATGTATAAATTTATTTGTTATTGCCTAACCTCAGTTGACCTTATTCAACCTATTGTGACTTGTAACTTAAGTTATTTAGTTGGAAAATACCAACAACATTTGTGGATTATGTTTCACTGCTTTCAAGTTGTTATGGCATTTTCTGATTTATCTCGTTATGGTGTGTGCCCCCTGTTATGGTGCAGAGTTTCCGTAAGAAATTGTATAAAAGTATACAGTGTTGCGCGAAAACAAATAAATACGGTGTGTCGCACATTTCTCTTCAGAGTCAGCTGACATGAGGTACATTGATTACAGCATCATTGACTGTCAGTTGCTCGTGTTATCCTATTATAATTATAAAACAAGGTCAAATGCACAATCCTGCAAATTCTTTCTATACTGTAACGCCCCCTTACGTGGATTATGTGCAGAATCATATTTTATTCATATATACAATTATACATCACGTGGATATGTGGGGGTGTATATTGGGCTCAGGTTGCTCGCTCTTCCGTCTTACAGACACAGAGCATTGCATTTGGTAAAAAAAAATACAACACAATAACAACCGTGCGCCATAAGTGAGCCATTGGAAATTTCGATACCTCAACTATGGTTGCCATAGATATAAATTATTATCATTGCTTACAAATAGTATGGCTTCGTAAGAGTGAAGAGATATACATGTATGTAGATGGTGAAACTGAGAAATGACATGTACATGTATCAGATGACAAGACAGTGTGTGCAGTATTCCATATACTAATAAGAACATGGTCAGAGGTATTTCCTACTACACGTACCCCATCACACCTTATAGGAAGCAATACTTTTTGAAATCAATTATATTATTTGAATATACATGTACTGTGTCCTTAAAGCTATTGTGCATGATTGTGGTATGCATCAGAAACTAGTAACGTATATACATGTATAAACTAAATTATAGCCATGGTAGTACATTGAAACGTCTTTAAACCGGACACCCTGGGAGGTCCCCATGGTGTCCAGCTTAGACAGACTTCACTGTAAAGAAGGCATTTTATCATTCTGAGCCATAGTTGTGTTCTATGCAATCACTAACATACATTATCACCTGAGATAAATGACCAAGAAGATCATCAAAAATAAGATCATAGGTGTTTTATTGGTGATCGTTTTAAAGAGGTTCAACTGTACTAAATCTGGTGGATAACAATAATTACGTTATCTAATATGATAGATCATAATTATTGAACGAATACAATACATTCTATATAACTGATCATCATACCTTTACTAGTATATATATATAGAATGTATTTTGTTCATTCAATACAATCATTTGTTGTATATTTTAAAGGTACATGCCCGCTCAGTAGACACGAAATGTTCTTTATATCGAGACATCATCTGACACATTTTCTGGCAAAATGAGCATTCATTCACCATTATTCACGTATTGATTGGCATTTTTATACATTTTATATCCGATGTAAATTTTCCCACTGATATCAGGGGCGGTAACCGTGTTTTCTTAAAATGTTAACGGACATTACAATGTATTCTTTGTATTTATGTTTTGATGTTCAATGATGATACTTTATAATCTGTTTAAAATATTATGTTTTCAGGTGACGCATTTAATTAGTATAAATAATTAAAATATATCATGTCTCATTTGCATATGAAAATAGCCTCATACCACCGCGCATCACTATCAGTAAAATAAACATTACTAAATGATTATGTCTGTATAGCGGGCACTCGTAATGTTTAGAACTGGTGAATAGTGACACAAGTATACACTTATGTAATTCCCATAAAGAACATTTTGTGGCTATAGAGTGGGCCTGAATGGTTTCAAATGGGCCAGCCATGTGAAAAGAAAAAGCTGGCATTTATTCACAGGTGGTCTTTGTTAACATGTTCATTTATGTAGTAATTGCATAACTGTGAAAACAAAAAGCGTGGCTGCTATATACATGTAGTTGTTATTAGGAGGTGGCCTAGTTCATTTATCAGTACTACAACAGTGTACAACTAGCTTTATATGCATATGCCCACTCAGTAGGCACATTATGTTCTTTATATGAATTAAATAAGTGTATAATTGTATCACTATTCCACCAGTTCTAAAACTTACGAGTGTCCTCTATACATATATAATCATTTAGTAATATTTATTTTACTGATAGTAATGCGCGGTGGTATCAGGCTATTTTCATATGCAAATGAGGTATGACATTTTTTGTTATTTATACTAATTAAATGCGTCACCTGAACAAGTAATATTTTCGAAAGATTTTAAAGTATGATAATTGCACATCAAAAAATTAATCAGAAAATAAATAGTAATGTACGTTAACATTTTAAGGAAACACGGTTATCGCCCCTGATATCAGTGTGGAAATTTATGTCTGATATAATATGTATAATAATGCCAATCAATGCGTGGGGTAATTGTGAATTAATTTTTATTTTGCCAGAAAGGGTGCGTTGCAGTATAGAAAGATACTGCATGATTGGGCATTCGACCTTGTTTTATAATTATAATAGGAGAACACGAGCAACTGACAGTCAATGATGCTGTAATCAACGCACCTTATGTCAGCTGGCTCTGAAAAGAAATGTGCGACACACCGTATCTATTTTGTCGCGCCGGTACAAACCGTAGCAAACCGTAGCTTGTTTTCGCACAACACCGTATCCTTTTATACAATTTCTTACGGAAACTCTGCACCATAACAGGGGGTACACCCTATAACGAGATAAATCAGAAAATGCCATAAAACATGTCATATCCTGCGTGTAGAGAGCTGACACTTTCCACGGATCATTTAGAAAGTATGTACTCGATATCGCCGCCGAAAAGGGACAATAAGACGTGTTTGTTAGCCAGAAATCGGCACTTTCATCACGCTCCCTCGATTCAAAATTCACGCACAAAAAGGTGCCCTGTTTGCAAGCGAATTATTCAGAAAATACGTTGTCATTCGTTCTGTGATCGTGATAGTTGGAAATCAAATTCATTTCTGCGTCTGTACATACCGCATACGTTGCTGATAATGTCATGTAAGCTGTAAAATATTTAATTAAACTGACACTCACCTGCTGTCGTCCCGCGACTCCATCTTGACGACATGTATATACCCTGTCTGCACCGTATCACGGCAACTACCCACCGTATCACAATACCGACAGTGATATATGTTGATGAATAAAAGCATTGGATATATATGGGTGAATTTGTCACTATAAAAATATTTTTTTTTCGCGCAACACCATATCCTTTTATACAATTTCTTACGGAAACTCTGCACCGTAACAGGGGGGGGGGGGGGGGGTACACAATATAGCGAGATAAATCAGAAAATACCATAAAAATATGTCATATCCTGCGTGTAGAGAGCTGACACATTCCACGTGATGTCGGTATTGTGATATATGTTGATGAATAAAAACATTGGATATATATGGGTGAATTTGTCAATATAAAAATAGGATAAGGTGGTTACTACACATGAAAGTCCATATTCATAATTTATAGTGCTGTTCTCCCTACAGATATCACGTGACTTCCATTATTGGAGATGAACATGTAAACAACATACGGGTTCATGCGGACTCGTTTTTTTTTTTAGTTTTCCTATCAAATTCCGGATTTAATGAAGTGGATTAATAGTACATTTTATAAGTGGAAAATACAAAATTTAGGTGTGTTCTTTGGTTAGTAGTGTATTATACCGGCTTAAGTTGCATTTTTCTTACTCGACAGCCGTGACCTTTCATCTGGCTTCGGTGGAACGCGCAAGCGTAATGGAAGTGACGTAACCCGTAAATCTGGCGATAGAACGAGAACATGAAAATGGCTGCGAATATTTGCGGTTAGAGGGTTGAATAATACATACCAGTACAATGTTTCTCATTATAACTGCGTTTATGTTTTCGCTTTTGTCTCTTGGATATATATGTATATGTTACTTTTGTATCTACAGTGAACCGATGTAGTAAACCATTATACACTCCGCGACTAACGATATACCTTAGACACTATTCATTCATTTAACATGTACACGCATACAATCATAACATTAGTGCAAGAAAATATAAGTAGTTTTGAAAATAAGCTTAATAAAAGCTGATATGAATTATTCTCCAGTGCGACATACATTGCCCTGAGCAAGCTGGCATCCTCATACTTCACACGGACATGCTAACCAAATGTTTTATTTATGTCCCGAAATATTCGGGACTTCTCAGTCTTCTTCGGCTATACAAATGTTGCTCGTGTTTACAGCCCAGTCCAGGAGGTGATGCAGTGTACATACAGAGGTACACATACGCTGGCGGCACGGCCCTACTTGTTCCAATCGACGACACCGTGTCCACGGTTACCGTGCGGCTCGAAACAGACAACCCACCGCCGCCGTTTGCTCTACCCATGTCTCCACTAGGTTAGGGCCTTTATCAATGAAGCTGTTGGTTAATGCATTTCACTTGCTATGTACAGTGGAACATGTCTAAACCGGACAACAAGAAACATAGTTATCATCACTTTCTTCAGTTCATTGTTCATTTATATCAGGTGATAATGCCTGTTCGTGATCACAGGGTGTCCGGTTTATCGAGGTTTCACTGTACACGTATGTATAATTTAGAAATGTGTATTGCAAAACATGTGTTTTCGCAGTATATTAACACGGTGCATAAGCTATCATAAGACGCTAGTGTAATACATATGCATATGAGGCTGAATTAAGAAGAACTATGCATCTCTACTCCTCGCGCTACGTATGTAAACATGGCTGCACCGAGACCTTTGAAAAGCACAACGGAGCAACGTGCATACATGTGTTGATTTGGTTCCTTAACTCATTAAAACGTTCAAGTACATGCAGCACATGTAATGTGTTAATGCAATTAACCCTTTCAATCCTAGAGGCCAGAAAGCCAACATGTGCAAACACTGGAGATCCAGATGAGCCGGCTCGTAACGAGCCGTCTCATCAAGATCTGCAGTATCTGCTACTAGTATTAACCTCTAAAAAATCTACATTTGGTTATTAATTGCATAGTCCAAAACATAATATGAAAACGCAATTGAATTTAAGAAAGTAATGTCCATGGTTGAAAGTGTTAACAACACCAGCACACGGTTTCCTGCCGGGCGCTGTTGACAAATAATTATGTCACTAACCACATATCCAGATAGACCATCGATGGCAAATCTACGAACATTCGTGTAACTACCTAAATAATTTATTATTTACTTTGGATTTTCCCACATGCTACACGTGTATCAATGTCAACGTTGCTACTAGGGCGGATAACTCTGCGTGTAGTTATATACGGAGATACCATAATTTAGTCAGCAGATCCATCAACCGCCCGTATCTGCATCGTCTTTTGATATACATTTTCAAATTATTTTTTTTGGGGGGTGGGGGGGTGTACCAAATGCGAATTGAAATACTGCGAACTTATTGTACATGTGTTAGTATGATACATTGCAGTGTACATGTATTACTATTTCAATTCAGTATTGCATGTATTATCAGTATGTGATGATAATCTATAAGAATGCATTTTTCAAAAGCGGTGATCATGAACTGCCATGATATATCTTTCTTCCCCTAGGCTAGAAATCACGTTATGTAATCAGAACAGTTTCCCAATAGGATTCCGTGTTTATGCCATAAAATTAATTTAAGATTCATAATGATTTACAGTGGAACCTCCCGAAACCGGACACCAAGAAACATCTGATCTTATTTTTCTTTGGTTTCTTGGTCATTTACCTCAGGCGATAATGACTTCAGGTTCGCATAGCACACGACTATGGCTCAGCATTATCAAATTCCTGATTTACAGTGACTCCTCTCTAAACCGGACGGGACTTCCCAGGGCGTCCGATTTAGAGAGGTTCAATTGTAATGCGGTATATATTAAACGAGATTACTGATTTCATAAGTAACGAGGCTCGGCGGACCCTATATATGTAGCCTTTGGCCCTGTATTGTAGTACACGTGTTATATATGTAAGTTATTTTTGACATATTGGATTGTTAAGGAATTAAGTGCGAGGGAGCGCTAACGACCGCAGCATTTAATAGTGAACAATATGTGAACAATAAAATACTGATAGGTCAGTAAAGTGTACAATGCAATGTCCCATCCGAATATTGATTTACCATTTCCTGTTGAACAGTTAATCATTAAATCAGGTAATATATAATTAAATTATTGGGGTTAAACGTTGCTATATGTGAAATTAGTGGAGCACAATTCTGCCCAACGATTGGCTTAGACAGTAGGGCGAACTATAAGCCACTAAATGAGATTTCTCGGTGCAACGTATTAAGCTTATAATACACAAGCATAATACATATACTATTTAAATGAGACCACTACGGAAAACGTGTTCGATAACCAGTGAAGCTTCAATGTATGTTGTTTTGCTTAAATGCATCCGCTATATCTAACATATGCCCTGATTTAATATGATATTTATCAATCTTTTCAACTGATTTCATACGATGCTATGTCGAGTTTCTTATATAATCAATAAGTTTGTTTAACAAATATTGTTAAATGACTGCCGTTGTTCGACACCGCTCACAACATACAGCGCGTGCTGTTTGACCATGGCTATAGACAATGCTCATTTCGGGGCCAAGCCAACACATACGTAATGCATGTCACTCACGAAGTTACTAGAACGCGCCATTACGTCACCAGACCAGTTCACAGCAGTCGCACCGAACTTTTAAAATTGGCGCGGCTGCATCACGCGACGTGTACTGCGGCCCTAGAATATGTATGGCTGAATCAGCTGTTTGAATTGAGCAGATCCAAAGTACGAAAGACTCACTCATTGCAAATGCTCAAATTGCACGATATCCGTATGGAAACGTTTGCTGTGGCAGGAGGGAACTGTTTGAACACGCGGCCTACGGCCTTGGGGTTCAAACAGTTCCCTCGTGCCGCAGCAAACGTTTACCCACGGCTGGACATGGTCGAACGTTATATTATATTAAAGCATCACTACTGTACGATGCTCTATATAATCATCACTTTAAGTTTCTATGGTGCCTCGTTGGTGGCATTAGTCTATTCGTTCCTTCGCCACGTAGAAACGACAATTAAGATTATCGTACATTTCGTTCCTTCGCCGAGTAGAGACGAAAATTAAGGTTATTATTGTTCGTCTCTACGCGGCGTAGAAACGAAGAGACGAAATATCCCTGTCCTACATTTATGTTGGTTACAGGTATTCCCGTGTCTTTCGCGCCCGGTTCTGGCCATTCCAGAGAGACGATAGGCAGCACAATACTCGTATTCCGCATGAATATATCCCAGGTTTGTATGTAAACTACGCACTCAATCAATGCAAATTTTATTTGAGCGGTTGTAATAATAAGTGTATTGTAATTTGGACATATGTATGCATTGCATGCACTGGGTCTCATATATGCGCAAACAAATATGAAACATTCATTTTTGCGTCTTATTTCTACACCGAATGAGTCACCTGAAAGAAAATGAATTTCAAGGTGTATGATCACGTTGTTACAACAACAACAACAACAACAAGTACTGAAACTTCCAGAATCCCTCGGATTCAAAGTACGTATTATTTTATGTTGTCCTTATTATGCAACGGATTGTTATGAAGTATAGCGCATCAAACGCGCCTTGTTAAGCTGCATTTGGTGGTTTCTGTACTTGGGCCCAAACTCATGTCGTTTTTGCGAAGAATCGATTTCCGTGTCCACTGACACGGACATAGATTCTTCGCCAAAACGACATATTTATGTCCCGAACTCCCGGGACCACCAAATGCAGCTCCTGAAGACGCGTTTCTGCGCCATATTTCATCAAAATCTGTTGCATATTAAGGAAAATATCAAATAATACTTACTGTGGAGTGGATGAGCTTTCCACACTTTCAGCCATTGTTATTGTTGTTGTAACCACGTGATCATGCCTTGAATTTGTAACAAGAAATGTTTATTATATTGAAAAATAAATAGCGTTGCAAAATAGTTAGTGACACAAACGCTAGTTTTTATGAAATGGATCGTTAGTATTTAATTTTCTTTTTATAGTATTTAAGTCACTTAAACTAGTTTTTCTAATGGACACTGTGTGATAGTGTATGCTCATTTCACAACAAAAACTAGCATGTTCCTTACTGGTACGTGTTTATCGAACATATATAGTCACAGTATCTCCTCTTGTTTTATCACATTAGCTGATAGTACATGTATATACTTGAATATAGTGGAAACATTTCGTTTCTTATGAAATCAGTAAATATTATATTTTCCAGCCCAGTGACTATGGAAACTGGAAATTTACCAAAATGGACTCGGCCCCGTGGCACGTGACAGTATCTGCCCAGAGCATACTACCTTTCACCTACGTGTTTCTAGGCCCTGGGCCTGGGGGTTCGGGCCTGTACCCAATTACGGGTAACCCGATTATAGGTAAATCTTATAAGTTTAATATTGTGATTCTGTACAGTCAACATTGTGCTATATTGCCTGGCTGAATCAATATTGACCCGGGGAGATCCATTGTTAAGTCCCGACCCTGTATGAACTTGGCTGTTTATGGGACGTTAACCGCATTCACAATCATTGTTAAGATGTTTATATTCTCCCATCCTCAGGACAGACCGAGAAAAATAATGTACTATTTGATTTTCTACAAAACAGCTGCATCAACCCATTTCATGCTGGGGATTCCCCATTTTCCTGACATAAAAATTCAAATAGTTTTCTCGTAGCTCCCTAAAAGTACACGGTGTGGCCACCATTTGAACCGTCTCAAAGAGACGGTTCAAATGAGTGGTCACAACGTATAATTTCGATGAGAAATGAGAAAAACTGCAGACTATTTTTTAGAAATTGTTATACCCATACATGGGTATTCCGTATTGAATGGGTTCAATAACGCAGTTATAGAGCTGATAATTTAACGGTTACTGAGTACAGTTAAACCTCTCTAAAAAATATATCTGGATTATAAAAGTTCCACCGCATTTGTATTGCCAGGTGAGCGCCAGACGTTACAGGTTACCGTTCCCAATCATGCCAAAGTACAGATTGTAAACACGGCCCTGATTATCACTGAATCCGGCCGGACCTTGACCCGACCTACCCTACACTACAGCAATGGAACATACTCCACGGACGTTACCATACCGACCGAGGTAAGCTAGAGAACAATGCATCGGAAATGGGCCCATAGATGTGGGCAGAAACTCTGCAAAACTCCCTTTGCTACGGACGGTGTGGGAGTTTTGCAAAGTTGCAACTCGCAACTAATGCGCTCATAAATAAATATAAACGAATGCACTGAAATACAGTGTAACATCTCGAACACCAGTAAAGCACTTTTGATCTTATTTTTGATGAGTTTCTTTTTAATTTATCTCTGGTGATAATGTATGTTCGTGATCGCATAGCACACAACCATGGCTCAGAATGATCAAATACCTACTTTATAGTGAAGCCTCCCAGGGTGTCCGGTTTAGAGAGGTTCCACTGTATATTAGCAAGGCAGCAACACGGTCCCGGTCGAAGTTGTCTCTCTCAATTTCACACGCGCACTCCGCGACCTGCGTGCATGGGAATTACGTATTTTGCAGTTGGCAGCCTTGAAATTTCTCTCCAGAGTTTTCAGACTAACTACACGTAGAGCACACATTGGTAGCATAAGAGCACGACGTTAATGTGAGAAGGACTTTGAAAACGAAAGTAAACAGTGTACACTACAGAAACCTACTGCCTCATGTTTCAGGATTTCTACGTAGCCATAGAGGGAGTGGACAACGGGGGTCACGTGTTTCGACGTCAGGACCCCGTGCCGATATCGCCTACGACCTTTCGACTGTTCGTACCGTCGCTAACCAGTATGTATCTGATTGTGTATAATATTATCAGAACTAATCGGCATCATTTATTAGATAATACTGGCATTATTTATTATTAAAATATCGGCTCTTGTAGAGAGGTGGCTGCTGTAGAGTGGCCAACGGCGGATGTTCGACCTGTATAATTCAGGGAACGGGGGGGGGGGGGGGGGGAGGGAGGGTTGTCTAGTTGCGAAGGTAACTCTTGTAATTGCAAGATTTACCGTTCGCAACTAGGAGGTTGTCCTATTTTTTGACCTCTTCGAAATGCACTTTCCTGTGTTTTACGGCATTTAAATTCAGACTCCAACTGGTGGTAAACTATGATCTATGTAAACTCCGTGGCTGAACGGGAGTAGTGGGGGGGGGGGGGGGGGGGGGGGGGGGGGGGGGGGGGGGGGGGGGGGGGGGGGGGGGGGGGGGGGGGGGGGGGGGGGGGTTGCAACCACGGACCCCCCCCCCCCCCCCCCCCCCCTCCAGATCCGCCCCTGAGTATTTTGATATATATTTCACACAGAGGAAGGTTAGTTGTGCGTAATTTTGATATATTTCATTGCTACTTACCTTCAATGATAATATATGTTCATAACCACAAAGCAACAGCGCGTGTCTTGAAGTGGTCATCCGTCAGTTTTACAGTCGACCCTCTCTAAACCGGACACCCTGGGTACCTCCAGGGTGTCCGGTTTAGATAGGTTCCACTGTATAACAAAATCACATAGCTTGTCTGACATTATGAGGTACGCTGTTCGTTCCCAATTTCCCCAGATGTGACGTTGTACAAGAACGAAAAACTTGCCATTCCGTTTACCGTGTCCAACACTGGGTCCGTTGCTGAAGACATTGACGTGAAGATCCATGACGACAGAGGCTTCGCCGTTGCTCCGGTTATTATGTCGACTCAGGTCAAAGCTAAGGGCAGCCATTCCAATACACTGCATATTCGTGGTGGTGGAACAGTCGGACAAACGGTGTATGTACACATTTATTACAACAGATAACGTTACAGTAGAACCTCTCTAAACCGGGCACACAGGCAGTATGTGTATCTTCAGTTTTATTGGTTTCATTGGTGTATATTTATGATGATAACGCCTGTTCAAGTTCGCAAAGCACACTTTTTAGAACTGGTGTAATAGTGATAAAATTATATATTTATTTAATCCCTTTTAAGAACAGTGTGTGCCTACTGACTGGGCATGTACATGTACCTTTAAACTCTTCTTCTTAAACAATACTTTCTAGTACATGTACACTATTTATATAACATGTGCGGTACAAGGTCTTCAACTATTACACACTGTACACTAAAAATGATTTGAAAAATGCAAATACATCACTTAATATTAGATATATTCAGTACCATTACGTTATGCATGTACATATGTGTCGTTGTCTGTGTTAAACATGCAGTCTAATTAGGGTATGCACGTTTCGCCAAATTTAGTCAAGCCAATGAAACACCCGTAATACTGGTAGGTGGTTGGTCGGGCGAACGCGAGGGCGTAAATTAACGGTAGGGGTTCCTACTTATATGAATCACGGTTTGCCTGGTTTTGCTCTCAGGTACGTTTTTATCTTTGGCTATTTTGTTACCTGGGAGTTGAATTGGGTTATTGCCCATTATAGAAGTAGTAAGATTACTGATGCTACTGCTTTTGGCAGGGGGCCAAGTGAGTCTCGTGTGGCGAGGACCTGGCATCAAATCAGGATTATTCTGATTTCAGGGCTGAATATATAGATTATTTATTGTAAATATTCTGATTTTGAGATTTTCCCGCTATTTGTACAGGTACTATTTGGGATTTAGTACTAACCCCATTGACCCGGCCTTAAATGACCGTAGCTGTTGATAGGCCGTTAAGCCCCAACAAAACAAAAAACAAACACGTACTGCTTCTAACTTATAGTTTCGATTCTTATCGGCTTCAGGAGTGCGATAGAAGATCAGTCGCAGATTTCACCAAAATTACTAAGTATACTTATCTTGTTCAGTACACTTTGAGGGAAACATGTTAAATTTAACGTTCAATTTATTATTTTTTATTTAATGAAATAAAATATTTACTGATAAAATTATTTTACTGAATGTATTACATTATCACATCCATTTTGGCTGTGATAATGATGTAATAAATTCAGTTTATAATTTTGCATACTTCTAATCATCAAATATATGCAGTCGTTAGTTCTATATGAAATAATGCATTTCGAAAAAAAAGATTACTGCCTGAAAGTATATTTACCTAGATAAGTATGCCTAAAACTGTTTGTGAAATCGGCTACAGAAGTGTGAATATCAACACCTGCATTGATACATAGCTCCTCAGTCACAACCACACAATTAGCCATAGTTAATACGACTACATTTTCAGATCAGTTAACATAACCATAGCTAAGCCGTTTGTACACGGGAAGGGTTTTCCTCCGCCTGAACAGGTTGTGACCAGATACTTTATCGTACAGGAGCGACGGAAACAGGTAAGATGAATGTTAACATCATTTTTATAAATCCAGTTTATGTACGTACCGATTGTTTTAATATAATGTGGATGTGACTGGAGAAATGGCTTATGGGATTTGCGACCAGTGTAGTTCCTGATCAAATAGCACACTGCTGTAGCCTGATATACCATCAATAGTGCTTGTTAGAAGCACAGCTGGTGTTCCAATGGTGGAATGGCGAACTGTGCAGATCCTGATCAGACTGTGCGGATGCACAGGCTGATCTGGATCAACACTGGTCGCAGAACACCATAAGCCCCATTTATTATATACCTACCCATGAAATATATAGTTATACATGTAAATAAAAGTCATATGTTCTCAACGATGAAATAAACAACTTCCGGTGAAAATACGACTACTTCCGCTATCTATATTCATAAGGTACCAGTCCACCAAGATTTTAGAATTTTTTAGCAATTCTTGGCCGAGTGAGCACTTCCGGAAGTTTTTTTCTCAGATATCCTCTTCATATATTCACAGAGGCTGTTTGCTGTATACACCTGTTACATTATATGTCAAGAAACTTTAGTAGCTACACAAATCAAATTGGCATACAGCTAAGAGCATTTATAATGTGTGAAAGTTAGCATGTGGTGGTCAATTTCTGCACTTATTCCGTCATGGCCGCTGGACTAAAGGCGCCAGAAAGCTATGAGACGTGCGGAGTTTGCACCAACAAATAATGTGTGAATCAAGTCTACATGTATACCTGCCCACACTGATCATAGTCTGTACTGGTACTGAGTGTTTTGTTTTCGTTTTCGAGCCACACCTCTGTTTTCAGACTGTTAAAATGGCGCCCCAAACAACAAACACACATTTCGAGCGGAAGATGCGTACAATTTTAATCTAAATATGCTCACTAAATGGCCCAGATCACAGTTTGGCACATAATTTTACAAATACTTGCTTTTGTCAGCTGAAAATAGCATAGGATGGGGAGTATTTAATTTTAAGTCACATTCAATCGCCACAGACAGGCAGTTTTGGAATATTCAGTAAAAAGCCCATAGGCAAACTACGAAACTAAGCCTTTTTCAGGTGGACTGGTACCTTAAGATATTTTTTCCATAAAATTGTATGCACTAATCTGCTTTTCACAGAGAGTGTATTCAGTTTGAAGCAAAACTATGCAAAAACTATACCGTCTGGAGAAATATCAAGACACACAGCGGTCATTTTCATTCGAGACACTTGGGCGGCCGAAATGACTCCTTACTGCATTTTCTCGTTCTGCGACTCCTTGTAAACAGGGATCAATCACACAGCACATGTGTGAAGTACAGAGTCACTTTAGTTTGTGCCTACCTAATACACTATACCTGGTGCAGCAGTCCAACCCAATAGCAGCAATTCTACTGGACAGTGAGTGGTGATTTACTCTGTACAGCACTCGCTCGACTCGGACGACAAGATTTCCGCGGGGTCGAAACGCACAATTCTAGGCTCCAACTTCACACCGGGTTCCGCTTGTCGGTTAACTGCAATGAACAAAATAGATACGCGTGTTGGTATTTAGCAAGAAAAGATTGGTTAGCGGTCATTATAAGCAACATCGACAGTTTACACGATCAACATGTGGGCCGAAAGCATAGCGCTCGAAATCGGCTTTATGCACAATACATAAACTTGAATATATGTCAACAATTTATGGGAAAATGGCCTATATTTAAATAAAAGTAGGCCATATTTATTGCAATAACACAGTTTACTTAAACATCAGTGACGTGTGGCTGCTCCAAGATGATGTATGTTAGGTATCCGACGAACAAGTGCAGATGTGGACGACATACGCTATGCCGAAAGCTACAGCTCCCTGCCTGACCCCTGCGGGTGACCGTATATTTTAGAATACCCAGCCTTAGCACATTCACACGGCAGCGGTGTAGAGAGAAAGAAGTGTCATTTGGAACACTGCATTGACTCGCGCAAACAAAATGTACCAACGCACACAATAAAGTGAAATTCGACATTACAGCGCGCAAAAATCAATACGTCGATTTCGCCAACTGACGACTATATCCCGATAAAATCGATCGCTTACGGAGAGGCGGCAAGACTTTCTGATGAAATGGGACAACATTTGAAGCGCCACAGGGTCATCAAACACTTTCCAAGAACAATAAACACTCCTTTAGATAGTAATAATAAACCTGTTTTATGCTTAAGGTACCAGTCCACCAAGATTTTAGAATTTTTTAGCAATTCTTGGCCGAGTGAGCCCTTCCGGATGTTTTTTTCTCAGATATCCTCTTCATATATTCACAGAGGCTGTTTGCTGTATACACCTGTTACATTATATGTCAAGAAACTTTAGTAGCTACACAAATCAAATTGGCATACAGCTAAGAGCATTTATAATGTGTGAAAGTTAGCATGTGGTGGTCAATTTCTGCACTTATTCCGTCATGGCCGCTGGACTAAAGGCGCCAGAAAGCTATGTGACGTGCGGAGTTTGCACCAACAAATAATGTGTGAATCAAGTCTACATGTATACCTGCCCACACTGATCATAGTCTGTACTGGTACTGAGTGTTTTGTTTTGTTTTCGAGCCACAAACCTCTGTTTCAGACTGTTAAAATGGCGCCCCAAACAACAAACACACATTTCGAGCGGAAGATGCGTACAATTTTAATCTGAATATGCTCACTAAATGGCCCAGATCACAGTTTGGCACATAATTTTACAAATACTTGCTTTTGTCAGCTGAAAATAGCATAGAATGGGGAGTATTTAATTTTAAGTCACATTCAATCGCCACAGACAGGCAGTTTTGGAATATTCAGTAAAAAGCCCATAGGCAAACTACGAAACTAAGCCTTTTTCAGGTGGACTGGTACCTAACGCGCATCTGCAGTGCCGGACTGCAAATAGGCTGCAAATACACATTCATTACCGTATACAGTCTAAAAAACTGCTAATATCCATGGAGCGGTATATAATAAATAGAATATTCATATTTTTGCAACGAATATGACATATATGTTCATCTCGTCGCAAAAATATGAATATCCTCTATTTCTCCAGTCAGTCACAGCCACAAATATAACAAGACCAGGGACGTTTGTAACCCCCAACTGTCACGTGCGCTGTATGGGCAGACAAACCAAACTTTTAATCAAACGTTCAGTGGGTCTCAGACCAGGGACCATACATACAATCTTCGTCCCAGCTCAGACCGACGTATATAGAGTAGTTTTGGAAATAAGCTTGATAAAATCTAATATGAATTCTTCTCCAGTACGACATACATTGCCCTGAGCAAGCTGGCATCCTCATACTTCACACGGCTATGCTAACCAAATGTTTTATTTATGTCCAGAAATATTCGGGACTTGTGTCTTCTTCGGCTATACAAATGTTGCTCGTGTTTACAGCCCAGTCCAGGAGGTGATGTGGTGTATATACAGCGGTACACGTACTCCGGTGGCATGATGAGAAATTTTCTTGTTCCAATCGACGACACCGTGTCCACGGTTACCGTGCGGCTCGAAACAGACGGGACACCGCCTCTTGCTCTACCCATGTCTCCTGCAGGTTAGGCCCTTTATCAATGAAGCTGTTGGTTATTGCATTTCATTTGCTATGTACAGTGGAACATGTCTAAACCGGACGACAAGAAACATATGTTATCATAATTTTGATGCGTTTCTTGTTTATTTATCTCAGGTGATAATGCCTGTTCGTGATCGCATAGCACACAACTATGTCTCGGAATAATTAAATGCCTGATTTACAGCGAAACCTCGCGAAACCGGACACCATGGGGACCTCCCAGGGTGTCAGGTTTAGCGAGGTTTCACTGTACATGTATATATAATTTAGACATGTGTATTGCAAAACATACGTTTTCGCAGTATATTAGCACTGTGCATAAACTATCATAAGACGCTAGAGGATATTCCTATTTTTGCTACGAATGTCATATTCGCATATACACATATATGTTCATCTCGTGGTGTGAAATGTCCATATGTCACTCGTGCCGTTATCATATTCGTTGCAAACATATGAATATTCTATTTATTATATACCGCTCCATGGAAATTAGCAGTTTTTTTAGACTGTATACGGTAATGAATGTGTATGTGCAGCCTATTTGCAGTCCGGCACTGCGCGTTATGAATATAGATAGCGGAAGTAGTCGTATTTTCACCGGAAGTTGTTTATGTCATCGATGAGAACATATGACTTTTATTTACGTCGTATAACTATGTATGTCATGGGTAGGTATATAATAAATATGCATATGAGGCTGAATTAAGAAGAACTATGCATCTCTACTCCTCGCGCTACTTATGTAAACATGGCTGCACCGAGACCTTTGAAAAGCACGATGGAGCAACATGTGTTGATTTGGTTCCTTAACTCATTAAAACGTTCACATCCCTCAAGTACATGCAGCACATGTAATGTGTTAATGCAAGTAGATCGACATTCGTACCCATTAACTCTTTCAACCCTAGAGGCCAGAAAGCCAACATGTGCAAACACTGGATATCCAGATGAGCCGGCTCGTAACGAGCCGTCTCATCAGGATCTGCAGTATCTACTACAAGTATTAACCTCTAAAAAATCTACATTTGGTTATTAATTGCATACTCCAAAACATAATATGAAAAGGCAATTGAATTTAAGAAATTAATGACCATGGTTGAAAGTGTTAAGAACACCAGCACACGGTTTCCTGCCGGGCGCTGTTGACAAATAATTATGTCACTAACCACATATCCAGATAGACCATCGATGGCAAATCTACGAACATTCGTGTAACTACCTAAATAATTTATTATTTACTTTGGATTTCCCTACATGCTACACGTGTATCAAGGTCAACGTTGCTACTAGGACGGATAAGTCTGTGTGTAGTTATATACGGATATACCATAATTTAGTCAGCAGATCCATCAACCGCCCGTATCTGCATCGTCTTTTGGGGGTGTGTACCAAATGCGAATTGAAATACTGCGAACTTATTGTACATGTGTTAGTATGATAAATTGCAGTGTACATGTATTACTATTTCAATTCAGTATTGCATGTATTATCAGTATGTGATAATAATCTATAAGAATGCATTTTTCAAAAGCGGTGATCATGAGCTGCCATGATATATCTTTCTTCTCCTAGGCTAGAAATCACGTTATGTAATCAGAACAGTTTCCCAATAGGATTCCGTGTTTATGCCATAAAATTAATTTAAGATTCATAATGATTTACAGTGGAACCTCCCGAAACCGGACACCAAGAAACATCTGATCTTATTTTTCTTGGGTTTCTTGGTCATTTATCTCAGGCGATAATGACTTCATGTTCGCATAGCACACGACTATGGCTCAGCATTATCAATTTCCTGATTTACAATGACACCTCTCTAAATCGGACGGGACCTCCCAGGGCGTCCGATTTAGAGAGGTTCCATTGTAATACGGTATATATTAAACGAGATTACTGATTTCATAAGTAACGAGGCTCGGCGGACCCTATATAGGTAGCTCTTGGCCCTCTATTGTAGTACACGTGTTATATATGTAAGTTATTTTTGACATATTGGATTGTTAAGGAATTAAGTGCGAGGGAGCGCTAACGACAGCAGCATTTAGTAGTGAACAATATGTGAACAATAAAATACTGATAGGTCAGTCAAGTGTACAATGCAATGTCCCATCCGAATATTGATTTACCATTTCCTGTTGAACAGTTAATCAATACATCTGGTAATACAATTCTGCCCAAAAATTAGCTTAGAAAGTAGGGCGAACTATAAGCCACTAAATCAAATTTCTCAGTGCAACGTATTAAGCTTATAATACACGAGCAGAATACATATACATGTACTATTTAAATGAGACTGCTACGGAAAACGTGTTCGATAACCAGTGAAGCTTCAATGTATGTTGTTTTGCTTAAATGCATCAGCTATATCTAACATATGCCCGGATTTAATATGATTTTTGTCAATCTTGTGGACTGATTTCGTACGATGCTATGTCGAGTTTCTTATAAAATCAGTAAGCTTGTTTAACAAATATTGTTCAATGACTGCCGTTGTTCGACACCGCTCACAACATACAGCGCGTGCTGTTTGACCATGGCTATAGACAATGCTCATTTCGGGGCCAAGCCAACACATACGTAATGCATGTCACTCACGAAGTTACTAGAACGCGCCATTACGTCACCAGACCAGTTCACAACAGTCGCACTGAACTTTTGAAATTGGCGCGGCTGCATCACGCGACGTGTACTGCGGCCCTGGAATATGTATGGCTGCATCAGCTGTTTGAATTTAGCAGAGTATCAAAGTACCGAAAGTACTTCATAAATGCTCAAATTGCACGATATTTCCGGACGGAAACGTTTGCTGTGGCACGAGGGAACTGTTTGAACACGCGGCCTACGGCCTTGGGGTTGAAACAGTTCCCTCGTGCCACAGCAAACGTTTACCCACGGCTGGACATGGTCGAACGTTATATTATATTAAAGCATCACTACTGTACGATGCTCTATATACTCATCACTTTAAGTGTCTATGGTGCCTCGTTGGTGGCATTAGTCTATTCGTTCCTTCGCCACGTAGAAACGACAATTAAGATTATCGTTAATTTCGTTCCTTCGCCGAGTAGAGACGAAAATTAAGGTTATTATTGTTCGTCTCTACGCGGCGTAGAAACGAAGAGACGAAATATCCCTGTCCTACATTTCTGTTGGTTACAGGTGTTCCCGTGTCTTTCGCGCCCGGTTCTGGCCATTCCAGAGAGACGAAAGGCAGCACAATACTCGTATTCCGCATGAATATATCCCAGGTTTGTATGTAAACTACGCACTCAATCAATGCAAATTTTGTTTGAGCGGTTGTAATAATAAGTGTATTGTAATTTGGACATATGTATGCATTACATGCACTGGGTCTCATATATGCGCAAACGAATATGAAACATTCATTTTTGCATTTTTGCTTCTTATTTCTACACCGAATGAGTCACCTGAAAGAAAATTAATTTCAAGGTGTACGATCACGTTGTCACAAAAACAACAACAACAACAACAACAACAAGTACTGAAACTTCCAGTATCCCTCGGATTCAAAGTACGTTTTCTTTTATTTTGTCCTTATTATGCAACGGATTGTTATGAAGTATGGCGCATCAAACGCGCCTTGTTAAGCTGCATTTGGTGGTTTCTGTACTTGGGCCCAAACTCATGTCGTTTTTGCGAAGAACCGATTTCCATGTCCACCGACACGGAAATAGATTCTTCGCCAAAACGACATATTTATGTCCCGAACTCCTGGGACCACCAAATGCAGCTCCTGAAGACGCGTTTCTGCGCCATATTTCATCAAAATCTGTTGCATATTAAGGAAAATATCAAATAATACTTACTGTGGAGTGGATGAGCTTTCAACACTTTCAGCCATTGTTGTTGTAACCACGTGATCATGCCTTGAATTTGTAACAAGAAATGTTTATTATATTGAAAAAATAAATAGCGTTGCAAAATAGTTAGTGACACAAACGCTAGTTTTTATGAAATGGATCGTTAGTATTTAATTTTATTTTTATAGTATTTATGTAACTTAAACTAGTTTTTCTAATGGATACTGTGTGATAGTGTATGCTCATTTCACAACAAAAACTAGCATGTTCACAGTATCTCCTCTTGTTTTATCACATTAGCTGATAGTACATGTATATACTTGAATATAGTGGAAACATTTCGTTTCTTATGAAATCAGTAAATATTATATTTTCCAGCCCAGTGACTATGGAAACTGGAAATTTACCAAAATGGACTCGGCCCCGTGGCACGTGACAGTATCTGCCCAGAGCATACTACCTTTCACCTACGTGATTCTAGGCCCTGGGCCTGGGGGCTCGGGCCTGTACCCAATTACGGGTAACCCGATTACAGGTAAATGTTATAAGTTTAATAGTGTGATTCTGTACAGTCAACATGGTGCTATATTGCCTGACTGAATCTATATTGACCCGGGGAGATCCATTGTTAAGTCCCGACCCTGTATGAACTTGGCTGTTTATGGGACGTTAACCGCATTCACTTTCATTGTTAAGATGTGTATATTCTCCCATCCTGGGTTCAATAACGCAGTCATAGAGCTGATAATTAATTAGTCATGTCTTAAACCAACGGTTACTGTGTACAGTTAAACCTCTCTAAAAAGGTATATCTGGATTATAAAAGTTCCACCGCATTTGTATCGCCAGGTGAGCGCCAGACGCTACAGGTTACCGTTCCCAATCATGCCAAAGTACAGATTGTAAACACGGCCCTGATTATCACTGAATCCGGCCGGACCTTGACCCGACCTACCCTACACAATCTGGGCGGGCGATCTAGCAATGGAACATACTCCACAGACGTTACCATACCGACCGAGGTAAGCTAGAGAACAATGCATCGGAAATGGGCCCATAGATGTGGGCAGAAACTCTGCAAAACTCCCGTTGCTACGGATGGTGTGGGGGTTTTGCAAAGTTGCAACTCGCAACTAATGCGCTCATAAATAAATACAAACTAATGCACTGAAATACAGTGTAACACCTCGGACACCAGTAAAACACTTGTGATCTTATTGTTGATAAGTTTCTTTTTAATTTATCTCTGGTGATAATGTATGTTCGTGATCGCATAGCACACAACCATGGCTCAGAATGATCAAATACCTACTTTACAGTGAATCCTCTCTAAACCGGACACCCTGGGTACCTCACAGGGTGTCCGGTTTGGAGAGGTTCCACTGTATGTTAGCAAGGCAGCCACACGGTCGTGGTCGAAGTTCTCTCTCTCAATTTCACACGCGCACTCCGCGACCTGCCAGCATGGGGATTACGTTGTCTATTGTGTTGGTTTTGCGTACACGTAATGGCGGCACTTATGAGTTGTAAGGTGAATCTTTATTGTTCATTATTACGACTGCGGTTTCATCCATGTTCCAGTCGTTAACACTACAAGTTCGACAATATCAAAGTTAGTAGCATTGCTTTTCTCGTTAGTCTGCACTTTCAGTAGAGGAATTTCGGATAAGCGTATTTTGCAGTTGGCAGCCTTGAAATTTCTCTACAGAATTTTCAGATTAACTACACGTAGAGCACAAATTGGTAGCATAAGTGGACGGACGTTAATGTGAGAACGACTTTTAAAACGAAAGTGAACACTACAGAAACCTACTGCCTCGTGTTTCAGGATTTTTACGTAGCCATAGAGGGCGTGGACAACGGGGGTCACATGTTTCGACGTCAGGACCCCGTGCCGATATTGCCTACGAGCCTTCGACTGTTCGTACCGTCGCTTACCAGTATGTATTTGATTGTGTATAATATTTTCAGAACTAATCGGCATCATTTATTATTAAAATATCGGCTCTTGTAGAGAGGTGGCTGTTGTAGAGTGGTCGCCGTTCGCGGATGTTCGACTGCACATGTATGTTGATATATATTTCACACAGACGAAGGTTATTTGTGCATAGTTGTGATATATTTCATTGCTATTTACCTTCACTGATCATATATGTTCATAACCGCAAAGCAACAACGCGTGTCTTGAAGTGGTCATCCGTCAGTTTTTCAGTGGACCCTCTCTAAACCGGACACCCTGGGTACCTCCAGGGTGTCCGGTTTAGAGAGATTCCACTGTAGTACAAAATCACATAGCATGTCTGACATTTTGAGGTACGCTGTTCGTTCCCAATTTCCCCAGATGTGACGTTGTACAAGAACGAAAAACTTTCCATTCCGTTTACCGTGTCCAACACTGGCTCCGTGGCTCAAGACATTGACGTGAGCATCCATGACGACAGAGGCTTCGCCGTTGCTCCGATTTATATGTCGCCTCGGGTCAAAGCTAAGAGCAACTATTCCAATACACTGCATATTCGTGGGGGCGGAACAGTCGGACAAACGGTGTATGTACACATTTATTACAACATATAACGTTACAGTAGAACCTCTCTAAACCGGGCACACATGCAGTATGTGTATCATTATGATGGTAATGCCTGTTCAAGTTCGCAAAGCACAGCCGCATACCTTGGTATAGTCATATGTCTGATTTACAGTGGAGCATCTCTAATCCGGACACCCTGGGGACCTCCACTGAGAGGTTCCACTGTATACACTCCCGCCTGCGATTCTCTTACCAAGAATTGCAATCCAGCGGTCCTTGAATCGCAGTTCGTCCCCTCTGAAATTGCACTCTAATTGCGGTCCAATCGCGGTCCCGTTTTTGCGGTCATTCTTTCGCGATACCGTTTGTGCGGTCATTCTTTCGCGGTCCAGTTTGTGCAGTCATTCTTTCGCGATACCGTTTGTGCGGTCATTCTTTCGCTATTTGCGGTAAAAACTTAGCGTTACGCGTATATATACACCTAATTCTACTATTTATGTATATTTTATTGGATTTTAAATGGCTAAATACAGATAGGAAAATATATCTTTTCGTCAGAAAAAATCAACTATTTGGATTGTATTGCCGCATTGGTCAAGCAGAGCGGTTCGCTGGTTTGACCGCAGAGCGCAGCGTAAAGCGGTCATTCTTTCGCAGTTTAAAGAAAAAAAGGAGCGTAAACTGCAATTAAAAAGCGGAGCGCAGCGCTAACTGCGCTATAAGTATTGCAATCAACTCTTTGGACCGCAGTCACATGATTGCAGTCCGATTGCGGTCCAATTGCAATTAATTGGAACGCGAATTGCAATCCTGCACTGCAGGAATTGCAATTCGCTTGGTAAGAGAACCGCAGGCCACTCTGTAATACACAGTTAATAGCTCACTCACACACTGTAATGAAATAATTTCTTTCAAGTGGTATGCACATTCACATAGCATTAATGCCAATGAATATGTATTGGCGGTAACTGTGTGCCTAAATAAGTTGTACAATAATATGACCACAAAGCGACAGCTTCCACAATGCTGTATAATTATTGTCCGTACTTTAAAGGTACATGCCCACTCAGTAGGCACACAATGTTAGAGACATCATCTGAGAAATGTTATGGCAAAATAAACATTCATTCACCATTACCACTCGTATTGATTGGCATTGTTATACATTTTATATCAGACGTAAATTTCCACACTGATATCAGGGGCGATAAGCGTGTGTGTTTCCTTAAAATGTTAACGGACATTACTATTTATTCTCCGTATTTATCTTTTGATGTATCATACTTTATAATCTCTCGGAAATATTATTTTTTCAGGTGACGCATTTAATTCGTATAAATAATTAAAAAAGTAGCGTGTTATTTGAATATGAATATAGCCTGGTATCACGGCGCGTCACTATCAGTAAAATTAAATATTTCTAGATGATTGTATCTGTATAGCGGGCACTTATAAGTTTTAGAACTGGTGGATACATTTATATTTATTTAATCCCTTTTAAGAACAGTGTGTGCCTACTGACTTGGCATGTACATGTACCTTTAAACTCTTCTTAAACAATACTTTCTAGTAGATGTACACTATTTATATAACATGTTCGGTACAAGGTATTCAGCTATTACACATTGTGCACTAAAAATGATTTGAAAAGTGCAAATACATCGCTTAATATTAGATGTATTCAGTACCATTACGTTATGCATGTACATATGTGTCGTTGTCTGTGTTAAACATGCAGTCTAATTAGGGTATGCACGTTTCGCCAAATTTAGTCAAGCCAATGAAACAAACACCCGTAATGCTGGTAGGTGGTTGGTCGGGCGGACGCGACGGCGTAAATTAACGGTAGGGGTTCCTACTTATAAGAATCACGGTTTGCCTGGTTTGGCCCTCAGGTACGTTTTTATCTTTGGCTATTGTATTACCTGTGAGTTGAATTGGGTTATAGCCCATTATAGAAGTAGTACGAGTACTGATCCTACTGCTTTTGGGAGGGGGCCAAGTGTGTCTGGTCTGGCGAGGACCTGGCATCAAATCAGGATTATTCTGATTTCAGGGCTGAATATATAGATTTTTTATTGTAAATATTAAGTTCTGATTTTGGGATTTTCTCGCTATTTGTACAGGTAATATTTGGGATTTAGTACTAAACCGATTGACCGGCCTTAAATGACACTTGCTGTTGATAGGCCGTTAAACCCCAACAAACAAAAACAAACACGTACTGCTTCTAATTCTTAGTTTTGATCCTTATCGGCTTCAGGAGTGCGATAGAAGATCAGTAGCCGATTTCACCAAAATTACTAAGTGTACTTATCTTGCTTAGTACACATTGAGGGAGAAATTTTGAAATTTATTATTTTTTATTTAATGAAATAAAATATTTACTGACAAAATTATTTTACTGAATGTATTACATTACCACAGCCATTTTGGCTGTGATAATGTAATACATTCATTTTATAATTCTGCATACTTCTAATCATCAAATATATGAAGTCGTTAGTTCTATATGAAATAATGCATTTCGAAAAAAAAGATTACTGCCTGAAAGTATACTTACCTAGATAAGTATGCTTAACATTGTTTGTGAAATCGGCTACAGACGTGTGAATATCAACACATGCATTGATCCATAGCTCCTCAGTCACAACCACACACTTAGCCATAGTTAATACGACTACATTTTCAGATCAGTTAACATAACCATAGCAAAGCCGTTTGTACCCGGGAAGGGTTTTCATCCGCCTGTACAGGTTGTGACCAGATACTTTATCGTACAGGAGCGACCGAAACAGGTAAGATGAATGTTAACATCATTTTTATAAATCCAGTTTATGTACGTACCGATTGTTTTAATATAATGTGGATGTGACTGGAGAAATGGCTTATGGGATTTGCGACCAGTGTACCTCCTGATCAAATAGCACACTGCTATAGCCTGATATACCATCTATAGTGCTTGTTTGAAGCATAGCTGGTGTTCCAATGATGGAATGGCGAACAGTGCAGATCCTGATCAGACTGTGCGGATGCACAGGCTGATCTGGATCAACACTGTCCGCAGAACCCATAGGCCTCATTTTTCTAGTGAGTCACAGCCACAAACATATCAAGACCAGGGACGTGTGTAACCCCCAACTGTCACGTGGGTTGTATGGGCAGACAAACCAAACATTTAATCAAACGTTCAGTGGGTCTCAGACCAGGGACCATACATACAATCTTCGTCCCAGTTCAGACAGATGTATATAGAATGTGAAAAACAAATTTATGAAAATAAATAATTACTTATATAACATTTGTGTCATTTTTCTACGGATAGACCGGAAATATCTGGATGTGTTACAACACTTGTCGATACTACTGAGAAATAACACTAGTCAGTGAGATTAAAATTCAAGTTCACGATTCCAGAGAAATATGGTACATAAAAACAATAATAATAGTATACCCAAATATGATAAACACACGAGAAGTATACAACATATAAGTGTCATGTATAGCAAATGCAATGCATACGTCATAGACGGCAAATGTATTGACAACATAAAATACACTAACGCTATTTTTAAAGGAATTCAGTCTGCTTTCTATTTGGTATGAGAGCTAGTAAAACTAATGATCTTGATGGTGATGCAACTAAGTTTCAAGCGACTGAGATTTATATTATACAGATGTTACTTTTTAAATTTAACCGCTACACACAACAATTGTCGTCTGCTGTTACTTGTATATCTTGCCTTATTTCTCAATAAAAACATGTTTTGACAGCACTTCAGAATCATTTCCAATGGAATTGATTCTGAAGTGCTGTCAATGCATGTTGTAAAATATTCTAAAGTGCTGTCAAAGCATGTTTTTGATGATACAAATGGAAACTAGAAAATAAACAGCAGACCACAACGTCTACGAGACGGCATCCGTATGTTGTGGCTTACAGTGTGTTATATTATATGGTGGTGTTGTTAAGCAGGATATCTTTCCGTACTTTGTTTTCTGTACTTGATTTGCCGAACATAGCTCAGTAATAACCAATCCAATTGTGTGAGTTTGCATATGAAATCTGAATCGTGTGTCAAGGTTCACTTGTCTATCCACTTCTCAAACATGCTGAGCCACATTCCGTAATGTTACGGACATTTTGTATGGCAGTACATATATTTATTCAGACTGTTACGTTGGGCTATTGTTTCTTTTGCAGACAACAGTTTCGACTACTACCACGACCACAACTGCTAAAACCACAACCACGCCCATACCTACAACCACACCCATACCTACAACCACGCCCACATCTACAACCACGCCTTCAACGACAACCACGCCCATACCTACAACCACACCCACATCTACAACACCGACTTCAACGACAAGCACACACACCACCACAACTGCTAAACCTACAATGACATCTACAACGACAGCGACATCTACAAGGATTACCACGCCTACATCCACACCTACAACGACCCAACCGACCACTCCTACAACCAGAACCAGCCCTACAGCTACTACTACTATAGCCAGGCGTACAACCGCGACGACTTCATCTACGATCACGTCTACAACCAGAACCGCTGGTAAATCAACCCGGTCAAGCACAGTGGGACGAACGTCAACTGGTCGAGTAACGCGATCAACGTCTACAACCAGAACCGCTGGTAAATCAACCAGGCCAACCACAGTAGAACGAACGTCAGCTGGTCGAGTAACGCGATCAACGTCACCTCCGTCGACGTCTGTGACTGCTACTAAAACAAAGCGTGCATCAACAGCGCCAACTTCACAACCAGCGGGTGTGTCAACCACAGTAGGAAGAACGTCAACTGATCGAGTAACGCGATCAACGTCTACAACCAGAACCGCTGGTAAATCAACCAGGCCAATCACAGTAGAACGAACGTCAACTGGTCGAGTAACGCGATCAACGTCACCTCCGTCAACGTCTATGACTGCTACTACAACAAAGCGTGTATCAACAGCGCCAACTTCACAACCAGCGGGTGTGTTAACCACAGCCACATTAACGTAAGTTTAACTTATAAGGTATATGGTGACAGGATTTACACACTTCGAAAACAATAGGGTAATTTGAAACGACAGGAGACTGAAGAGTCCATGTACAAATAACATTACAATACACGAAGGGGGCCGAATATCCCAGCGAAACCAAAATGTAACCGTTGAATAATTCATAAAACAGGCTAGTAACAACGGTCTTGAACAGACACCAAGGTCGACTCTCGGACTAGCGATGTGCAGTACTATCATCAGGAAACATGTCCGAAGAACAGCGGCAATTCCGTTTGACAGCTGCAATTCCGTTGCCGATGACCATTCCTATAGTTGCCATTGCGCGATGAATGGTAACCATGCCACTTGATTAAGTGTGTGTGTCAAAAAGCCTATCTAAATGTTCAATTGTTTGCACTGTCTTCGGATTGCTAGTCATTCACTATCAATAGTGTAAACATTGCTCCGTTTTCCTGCAACTAGTACTGTGTTGATTTTGTAAGCGAAACTTTGCATTCTGTTTGTATGTTTGTTGCTCTCTGTTATTATCAATTGAATTTGTTTGTACGTTTTTATAGATATGTGTTATTACGTATTTATTTTCAGAAGTGGTGACGTTGCAATTCATGCTTTTACAGTTTGACCTTATCACCCCTTATTGCGTCTAACGTTGCCATTATTCTCCATTACTCATACATTTTTGTTTACACTATTGTCATTTGTTTATTATATACTGTGGATATTCCTTTCATTACTTTATTATTCCAGCACAAAAATATTTACACAATTCCCTAACATTTGATTGGCCCGTAGCAAGTCTCTGTCCAAAATTTATATCCCAATAAACTCCCACGACGAACTACTTTCCGCAACCGTGAGGCGCAGTTATAATAATTCTTAAGATAACGGAAAATGAACACATTTTCTCGATGAACTTATTTCAAATGCTGAAATTGTAAGGCATGAATGGCCTTTTTGTGGAATTTATCGAGGATATAAACTTGGAAAAGTCGCGGGAATACTGGACGAGGCCTTCCGGCCTTCGTCCAGTATTCCCGCGACTTTTCCAAGTTTATACCCCGATAAATTCGACTAAAAGGCCATTCATTCCTATAGTGTTATTCGTATATTCGTCTTTGTTATTGTCTTGTATATTACTGCCCTGTTCATGTATGGTGGCGAGATACGCGGGAGCTTATGTCGTCGCGCTAACCAGGTTCATTTTCCGAATTGGACTGTTGTGTTCACTGTAGAAACCAATGTGATACCCTTGATGTCATATTTACAAAGGGTGTTTCTGTTTATTTAATAGTTCGCTCTGTGACCGTGGACTTCGTGGATTCATTGTTGGAGAGTTGGTGGCAGTTTGGTCTTGTGGCGCATATGTCGCCGTGGCGATATTTGTATTTTTCTTTTTGCAAAGTTCATTGTGATATTTGTCTTTTTCTTTTTGCAAAGTTCATTGTCATGTGTTCCTTTTGTTCCGGATGGCACAACCACTACTGCTATATCCTGTACCATATTTATCTCTGCTAACTGCGAGAGGCTTTGTGTTTTGCTGGTTCATTTGTCTCATTTCGGATAGTAACTTCTCCAATGCAAACATACATACCACGATCTGGCCGAAAGTTTAGTGTAGTATATATTAAGAATAACTTACCTACGTACTACTGACGAATTCAACCAGTGCATGAATGATTATGTTGATGTTACAGTGGGGTCACCTGTCGTGTTCTTTCGTGTGTGCACTTACACGCTGACCCCACTGTAGTTTACTCGACTACACCGTGCACGTACATCATCGAATTTCCTTCGCAAATGCTTTCCAAAGCAACTTGTCATCAATATATTGTATTGTATTGTATTGTATATTGTATATTGTATTGTTGATATCACATTCTTCTTTCAGGTCACCGGTGCACAACTCTACCACAGCACCTATAACTACAGTTCCATCTCAACAATCGAACAACGAAGAAATATCACGTGGCGTCGTAATTGGAGTGATGGTGGCAGCAGGAGTGCTTTGCCTAATTACCGTATTTGTATCCATCGGAATATTCTGCAAAGCTAATTCGATGAAGAAATCATCTGTTTACCCACTAACAACGTAAAAGAACAAACGTCCCGTATGGTATATGTTCTATTGGGATCGTAAAATAGTATTTAAATGACTAACGAAGATAAACCTGTTCATCAAGTAGTAACTAATGATCGGTATTGACGCATGGAAAGGGTGATTCGGACATGAGGCAAATACTATTCCAAAAGTAAATAGAACTGGTACATTCACCGTCACTAATGCCGGTGACATTATAAGCATCAATGCGTGTGTTTGATTTCTATTTGAATATGCATTATAGTTACAGTTTCACGATATTTAGAGAATAGTAGGTTAGTGCCGTAAATGGGGAAATAATATCTGGCAATGCTTAGGAAACGTGATGGGCGAGGCTATGCCGAGCACAACCCGTTTCCGTGCCGCGCCAGATATTTTTCCCATTCACGGCACTAACCTACTATTCTATTTATCCCGTCAACACCTATAAATAGCTTTAAAATGCAGTAGAATAAACCCAGCCGCACCCTCAAAATCGGAGAATCGACTATGACAACAGCACATATACATACGCAGTGATTATGTCGTATTGACAGGATATCAAAAATGTTTCTCGGCACCGTGTTTCACGGTACATACGCACTGTGTTGACGGGATAAATTGCACTTCACTTGGTGTTAATTTTCTGTACCAGAGTCGGGAATGGAATCAATATGTTAATTACACAACACATCAGCATGTGCACATTTGTAATGTTTTTGTTTTGTTTTGTCAAACATACACATATTTTAAAATGCTCCACTGTCATCGCCGCAAGGATGTCCATATCTCTGTAAAATACAATGGATAATGTGCCATATTGCGATAGTTAATAATGGTAGTACTAATCAGGCGCTCGGGATAGCGCTAGGGGGGGGGGGGGGGGGGGGAGGGGGGGGGGGGGGGGGGGGGGGGGGGGGGGGGGGGTGGGGGGGGGGGGGGGGGGGGGGGGGGTGGGGGGGGGGGGGGGGGGGGGGGGGGGGGGATGGTGGGGGGGGGGGGGGGGGGGGGGGGGGCGACACCCCCGGACCCCCCCCCCCACCCTGGATTTTCTTTGAAATCTACATCGCATTTCCTGCGTTCTGGCGCATTTTGGAGCAAAAATATTGACACAGTCACAGTATGTTTAGACATGATTTTTGATTGAAAACGTTTAAATTTTGAAACAATAAGACAACGACCGTAGAAACGTGCCTTGTAACGTGTACAAAATCTTTACTCGGCGAATTTTAGGGGGGCGCGCGCCGGGTCCCCCCCCCTGAATCCGCCCATGCTAATTTTTACACTCAAAGAGAATTTTAAATACTATGTATGTGGGAGATTAATTTCCAAACCGTAGCACCATGGGTAATGGATTATTTCTGAAAGTTTATTGTATAAGCTATCTAAATTATGAATGGCATGCTTTCAGTGAGAGCGTGAGCAAGCGAACGTCAAGTATTATCGAAGGTTAGGAATCAAGAAGAGTCGGAATATGATGAGGTAATGTTTGATCCCTTTCCACAGGATAATTCGTTTTATTACATGGGTTTCGCTGTGAGAGAAAACCTGTAATCAACTCCTTACAAATAATACACCGTGAAGAGAACACCCGTAATTGCACCCTCTTTTATTACAGTCAAAATATACGTTATTTGAAAATGTGGAGAGAGTGTCGACTACTCTACAATGTTAATGTGATTGAACACATTCCAAACATATACTCAAATATATCTAGTTTATAGAAACAGTTGCGTAATTTGCATTTCAAAAAGTTTACGTGACGTCACGTTTGACGTTTCACAACGTGACATCAAAACGCGGGAACACGTCAGTGTGTACAATGGTGTCGGCTAATTCTGCGCACCTAAGGCTTTCCAAACAAATTTATATGTCATTGACATCCCCATATTCAGTCAACATATCTTGAATATTCAACGCAGTTCAAAGACGTCCGTGCAGGTAAAATGTCATGACGTTCTGCCGTCAGTAAGTGACGTAAATTGTGTGATGTATGACATGCGTGTTTGCAACGTCACATTTGTTTCTGCTAATGCTGCGCACCTGGTAATGTAAACAAAAATGGCGAACAGCATACTGGATCAGCATAGCAAAATTGGTATTAAACTTGAAGCACAACTACCCAGTGACATCATGACAGGTTAGTTTCTTAGTTGACCAGTTAATTAAGTAAATAAGACAGCTATTCCATCAGCAGGGTCTGAGGATTTTACACATTTTGACTATATTCGGATTAACTTTTTACCAAACTATCGGAACGTGATAAAATTGTGTGACAGTGTAGCAATTGATCAGCTTGTTTATTCCACAATCAACATATTTTATTATGACGTACGCTGGGCTAAATTTGACATGAATTGCGCATTAGGCGATGCGCAGAATTAGCCGAAGTGACTTCATACTCACAGCATAATTATTTTGCTTACAATCTCAAAAGATATGCATATGATGTATAATAAATAGGATATTCCATCGTACATGTTTGAATGGCGGAAATAATACAATTCGTGTCCGTCGGCTTCCGTGCAAGCAACTCGTTCGCTACGCTCACCATTTGCTTACGCGGATGCCGACGCACACTTGTGTATTATTTCCCTCTATTGAAAATGTACAATGGAATATCCTCTATGTATAACAGTTCGATGAAATGTTATGTACAATAACGGAGACATGTAAAAGAAAATAACACCAACTGCATTGAAAGGCCCACAACACAATTACCCATGACAATAACGAGGGAAACAGGGGTATTGCTATAAACAAAATTGAACAATCGTCAACATGATAACAGTACTAGCGCCTTCAAGCTGCCAGTGGTAACATAGTATGTCAAATCCGGTGTATCGCTCTCTTATTACGTACATGTAGAGGTTAACACGTGACTGGTTTGATATCGGCCTAGGTATCGGCCCGAGGTAACTTGGTATCAGCCTTCGACCTTCGGTCGAAGGCTGATACCAAGTTACCGAGGGACGATACCTAGGCCGATATCAAACAAGTCACGTAGTAACGTCTTTATTACTTAGATTACTTAGATATCAATTGCAATATCAATCATCCGGCAGTTGTGATAATCCTATATTAAAATCTATACCGTTATCCATGATTGAATGATGAAATACAGAGCCTACACATTTAAATTCCCGGCATCTGTTAAAATTTACGCAGCCGATAAAGTAAACATACGCAATGCGCATGCCCAAAGGAACTGGTTTAATACGCGCGCGAGACATGGTATCGGACTGGAAACGGCGGTATCAGACTAGTAACGATGGTATCAGACTAGAAATGGCAGTATCAGACTATAAGTTTCAGTATCAGACTGGAAAACACGCCGTATCAGCCTGGACTGTGTATGTTATTGCTGTAGGCAAATACAGACAATTTCTAGGCAAAAATTGATATATAAGTAATAAGTGTATTTATTACTTAGATATCAAAGTCTGACTATTTCTGGCCGTTATTTGCCTGCCGCAATAACACGCAAGACCCAGGCTAATACACAGTAACATACAGTCAGATATCATTTTCCTAGGTAATTCTGGTATACCATGGGTAATAAAATATCTCGTGCCCGTATTTGACAGGAAACGTATGCGCAGTTAGTCACTATTTGTTTCCTTCTGAACTCATTGAAATGGCTGCAAAAATCAAGATGGCGGCTTTACGGTTACGTCACATTTAGAATGGTGTCGATAACAATCAATAAACGTCAATTGAGCATGAATAATCAATCAGCTTCCACAATAGTTCACAATTCTTAACTATGAAACAAAAACTACCTTGGAATACACGATGTGAAATGCATAATCCATTTCAAAACAATCAATCAATAGAAATCAAGTGGCTTACATGTTGCTCGAATCTGTAATTCTATCGGGTAATGGTCGCTTACTTTCAAACCCTACAAGGCAAACGATACTATGAAGAAAACATGTACATTCTACTATGACTGTTACAATGCAGAGAATACCAGGCTAGTGTCTTTTGATATCAAGTTTATCAGGCAAGGCTAGGAAACGCGTAGGAATTCCGAGGCTTGCCGAGGAATTCCTACCGTTTCCGAGCCGAGCCTGATAAACTTGATATCAAAATATTCTATTTATCAGGTAACGTTTTATGCTCGAAAATGACCACAGATGACGTCGTATTCTATGGACAGAACGCGGACTTGTTTACGCTGCGTCATTACACTGACGTCATTCGGTAACGTCACGTGACGTCATCCGACCAATAGAACGTCAGTTTTCACTTCGTTGTAACCCGTATGTTTATATCAGGGCAATGCCTGATACAACAATATATTATCAGCCAGTACGTATTCGGTCAATGCAGGGCAGGTTACCTGATAAATAGCACACTTGAATATTAGGAGAAAACACCAGTTGAGCTGTAAATGTATTCACTCCATATGTAACAAATGTGTATCTACTTCTGCCAAAATATATACGTGTATTGAGGCAATACTATTTTCCGATAGTTTGCCACTAAAATATTATTCCTACATTGACCATATTCACACACCCCGATACTACATCTGAGTAATGTACCGTGTGTTTTATAATAGCAACTTATAATTTGATATATACATATAAATACACATTGTTGTAAAGTCACTATTTTTATTAAATTTTCGACCACATGGTCTTTTTCAAAATAGTGTGAAACTGTATTGGCAGTCCTATGTGACGTCCATAGTGTAGCAGTGTACGGCTGCACTATGGACGTCACATAGGACTGCCAGAACAATTAATAAAAAGTGTGACTTCACAACAATGTATATTAACCCTTAGCCTGCTGAATGAAATGTTGTCGTCAGCTGTTTATGTTTTATTTTCGTCTCGTCAAAAACATGGTTTGACAGCATTTTATAATTCTAAAGTGCTGTCAAACCATGTTTTTATTGAGAAACAGAGCAAAATATAAAGCAACAGCAGACAACAGTTTTCGCGATCAACAGGCTAAGGGTTAAATGTGCTTCCATTCGGAGGTTATTGGAAATTAACATATAAATACATTTAGATTTTATTATTGTTTTACAAAGTTAACCTACTATGAGACAAGCCATCGGATTTCGTGCCTGAATATGACAAATATGTACGGCATTTGCCGTAAATGACGTAGAAAGTTTACGCCATTTACATAAAATATCACGATCTGTGTAAATATTGTTCATGACAAATCGCACATCTTCTGAGTTACTACTAAATGGCATGGTACATGTATGTCTGATATATATACTTTTATTTTAGTTGTTCTGCGCGACGTTGTCCATACTTCCATGCAATTGAAGATATGTATATTAGTAAATACAGATCATATGATACACACCTCTTCCTTGTCCATGCCCATTGCCTCGTCAAATCGGTATACTTTCACACTGCCGGGCACAATAGCCTGCTGTAACACGTGACCATGCACCACAAACCTGAAACATAAAGGATGCGCTTAGCGTGTCTAGGATTGTTAATTAATATTTAGGTATACATGAAACACCTTTCTAAACAATTCACAAAACAATTCATATGGGTTTATATTGAAATAAATACTTATGTATTAAGATATTATAATCTAGGATTGTAATTAATCGTTTTCTATACGTGAAACACCTTTCTAAACAATTCAATTCATATGGGTTTATATTGAAATAACTAATTATGTATTAAGATATTAGAATTAAAATAATATTAGTATGTATATACCCCGGCGCATATGAGATGTGCAAATATGTTTCATGTACAAACTAATTGACCATCCAATATATGTTAAAGGTTCCTGTGACATAAAGCATACATACGCATATTCCAATATACAATAAAATAGGAGAATGTAAAACAAACAGACCAAATAACCAGGGGCCCGTTTCACTAAACTTCGTACGACTAACATGTTCATAAGTGCAAATTTAGGATCGTCTGGAAATTTCAATTGATGGATTTACATTTATTGAGCATAGGCTGCATATGCAGCCTATGCTCAATAAATGTAAATTCAATAATTGTTTACAAGAAAACATTGTTAATATGAAAATTACAGACTATCATAAGTTTGCACTTGACGAACATTTTAGTCGTCCGAAGTTCAGTGAAACGGCCCCCAACATACAATACTGTAGCGCATACATGTATACGTGAGTATGAGGTTATTATACGTGCTGTGGTTTTGGAACCATCACTAACCAGCGGCAAAGGTGAAAACAAGCAACACTGAACATAGCATGTAGCATAGAAACAAGACGTAACATGCCGACAAGAACAGCCAGACACCAACGACCAGATGGTTGCAAAATCGGTATACAGCGGAATACGAGTGAATGACGCGCAGCAGGGATGGTAAAATGGTTATATTTAGAAACCAGCTGAACGTGAAAGAAATATAAAATGTCATGAAAGCCAAACATCGCAACTAAAGTAGTTCTTATTGAGCTTTAGTGGCGGTTGTTGGTTGTCATAATTATTTATTTCTCTGAATGTATGCTCGTTTCTAAATATAATTAATGAGCTGTATCCATTTTACATCTACGCATGTGCAAGGGAATTGGGGGGAATGAGGTCATATTATGTTAACCGCCATGCGAAGCACACCATCGGAAACATAGTACCAAACGTTCCGAGTACGTTGCGAAAATTAATATACTAGTACATGTTTAAAACACGTACAAGTACATATGCCAGCATTGAAGTGAATGCTGGTATATATCTGTATGATAAAGCATGAGTACTTTTACTAAAATTTAAGAATGAACCTTCTTTTTATTTCATTCAATTTGGTCCAATATTGAATTTATTGCGAAAAAACAAGTTCCACATGTTAAATCCCCATAGACATCTTCACAGAGTGGGGATTTAAGAATGGGGAAATTGTTCTAATTTCGGAAAAAGTGGACCGATTTTCAAAATGTAACTTTTGTTTTCTTAGTTTAAACAATATTTTATTTCATATATAGCAGGTTACATATATACAAGACAAGTGATAAAAGGATTTGAAAACAAGCTTCGTAAAAGCTTATGTGAAGTATTCTCCTTGAGAGTTGATGGACCGCCGGCTGAGATAAGAGACCTTACGACAATTGCGTTAATTGACAATACTTGGAGATATATTTTGTTTATTGTACCTCACACAGTACGATTTGCATGTACTCGCCTTGCTGGTGTGATTATTGCTACACCATTAGCTGAAAACGAACAGTGTACGCCCTGAGCAGACCGCTGACATGGGTCCACGCTGGTCGCGTATGTCGTAAGGGCCTTCTTCTCAGCAGGGTGCCCATATTACACAATAGTTATTGAACAGTGGCAGGAAATAGTTTAATATTGTTTATCTTATGATCACTGAAAATGAAAATGGAGCATACACGTGATAAATATAGTTCTATAATACCAACACCAAATATTATCAAATCACCAATAGGCCAACACCCGCGCTCGCTGCGACCGCAGTCAATCTATCAGAGGCAACAGCCTGTCATTGGTTGAAGATCCAATTACCTTACAAGTCGCAGCAACAGAGTGTCTGGTTGTATACAAGTCTTATATGATATATATGTGACAATTGGACCACTATATTTAATTGTTTTTGATTGTCTGGTTTGAAATCGAGTTGAAAACAAGCCATTATTATGTATACGCCTATCTGTTAGTATATTTAGTTAGGAATTTAATTACTTTAGTCTGGCCTAAAAGCGTTTTGTAGACATTATATATTTGTGCACTTGCAAAAATACGGTGGTATTCTGTTCAAATGATAATCGTTCGTTACCATAAAGAAGATTGTTGGCTATCGGTGGACACGGAATGTCTGTTAAGTGAAGATGTCTTTGACGTTGATAGTTTTCGCAATATAGTAGAAAATGATTGATTGTTTCTACCGAGCCACAAGTACAATTTGGAGAATCAACTATAGATCTACGATGAAGGTCATAATTCAAGGAACTGCATGACAAACGAAGACGGGCGTGAAGTACTTGTCCTTGTCTGTAGCCTATATTGAATAAGATGGGTGATTTTGTAACATTTTTATTTATAATTGCCTTAAAGGACGGTACTGATTGCGCTTTTTTTTCCTGTTCTGACAATTTATTCCATTCACGAATAGTGTGGGGTAGATATGAATTCAAGTACAATTGTGTACGACAATGTACTAATGGTATATTAGTAGCGTTTCTAAGGGTATACCGTGCTTGTATCTGTTCAGGAATCAGATCGCTAAGATATAGTGGGGATAGTTTATTTACCATTTTGTAAAATAGTATAAGTTTGTGTTTATTTCGTCTGTTTTCCAAGGATTCCCACCTGAGACCTTGATATAATTTATCAATATTACAAAGTTTAGTAGCTCCACACACATTGCGCGCAGCTTCTGTCTGTACTGCTTCGATCTGGTGTTTTAAATTCGTCTGTGCAATTACTCCATACAACATCACCATACTCCAAAAGAGGTCGAACAAAACAAAAATACATGCGTTCAAGAGCTGACCTTTTTAGGGTGAATTTCAAAGATCGTAATATGCCTATTCTTTGCCATGCTTTATTTAGATATGATGAGATGTGTGGATACCATTTTCCGTTTTCTGATAGAATTATTCCTAGATGTTTATGTTCATTAACAGTTGTAATAGGACGAGTGTCCATTTTAAGTACTGGATGCTGTTGTTTATTATGTTTTCTTGAATAAATCATTGACTCTGTCTTGGATGGGTTGAATGTCACTAGTCATGTTTTTGACCATTGATTTATAGTTTCTAGGTCGTTATTTAATGCAGCTGCTGCTGCTGATATTGTGTCGTCGACTATTATGTACAAGCTTGTTTTCTTAGTTAGATCATTTCCAAGCTATCTAGCTAGGTTTCAGAATCAATTTCCAAAATGTTTCTTTTTCCGACTCCTCCTCCAGGTTCTCCACCTCTTTTTTCCCCATGTTAAATTCCCATAGAGAACTCATTTTTCGTAATAAAATCAATATTTGACCAAATTTCACTAAATAAAAAGAAGGCTCATTCGTAAGTGTTGATAATATTTAATGTTATCGAAAAAAAATACATATATTGTTTTTGCTTTCTTTATATGGCCGTAGAATTTGGGCAGGTTTCGTGAAACAGACAGTAGGTTAATCTTGGTACTCTGTATATACTAACTTATCGTAGCTGAAAATCAATATTTGACCAAATTTCACGAAATAAAAAGAAGGCTCATTCTTAAATGTTGATAATATTTAATATTATCGAAACAAAATACATATATTGTTTTTGCATTCTTTATATGGCCGTAGAATTTTGGCAGGTTTCGTGAAACAGACAGTAGGTTAATCTTGGTTCTCTGTATATACTAACTTATCGTAGCTGCAGTTTGTATGTCCGACCGTGGTGTCCAAGTTATCATCGAGCAGCCAGGCGAATCGCGAGTCGTGACGGAACGCCAGATGTGACCATGCCATGTGGCTCATGTACCGACAGTCGGAGTTGAAGTCGCCGCCCAGTATAATGTTCTATAGTGAATAATGTACAGTCGGTGGACAGAAGTAATATCCCGAAAGTTAAAATCCCATAGACTGTATTTCAATTTTTACTCTCAAACATGTAGCTAGTACATACTTTACCAATTTGAATGAAATATGAAGTGTTTTAAAGAAAATAGATTTGTGCAGAATATGAATGTTTTGGTTACTTATTATCACAAGCAGATCCATATATACATGTTTTTAAATATGGCGTAATTATTTGACGTCACTCTTTGAGCGACGTCACCATTGACTTCAATGGGAACAGCATTTCCAAAAAAGTTCCCATATGTTTAACTGCATGCATCTTGTAAACTGCTTTGAATATTGAATACACATCAGAATAAAATTCTGCACAAATATATTTACTACTCAATGCATTTTATTTCTTTAAAATCTTTAACCCTTACTACGCTGAATTAAATGTTGTCGTCTGCTGGAAATGTTTTATTTTCAATATTTCTCGACAAAAGCCTGGTTTTGACAGCACATGAGAATCGTCTCCAGTGGAGACGATTGTCATGTGCTGTCAAAACCAGTTTTTTGTTAAGAATTAAAGCAAAAATGAAAAACAGCAGAAGGCAATTTGCGTCAACAGCGTAGGAAGGGTTAATGTATATTTGAAGTAACATGCTAACAAGCACAGTTATAAATACATGTAAGTCTATGGGATTGCAAAGGGTGGGAAATTACTTCTGTCCACCTACTGTACATGTACAGTGAACCCCTCTAAACCAGACACGCTGGGGACCCGATTGTGATTAATTTAGATGGGTGTTAATGTGATTTATTTCATTGCCCTGTCTGTTCATGACTGAAAATGTCAAAAATTGATCATCGAGTGCTTAGTTACAGTGGAACCCCTCTAAACCGGACACCATGGGGACCTCCAAGGGTGTCCGGTTTACAGAGTTTCCACTGTATGTTTACTACTCACGATACAAGTTAGTACTGATTGTGCGAATTGTAATTAAAGGTGCATGCCCACTCAGTAGGCACACAATGTTCTTTATATCAGAGACATCATCTGAGATATTTCCTGGCAAAATAAACATTCATTCGCCATTTTCCCACGTATTGATTGGCATTGTTAATCATTTTATATCAGACGTCAATTTCCACACTGATATCAGGGGCGATAACTGTGTTTCCTTAAAATGTTAACGGAAATTACTATTTATTCTCTGTTTTTAATTTTTGATGTGCAATGATCACACTTTATAATCTGTCGAAAATACTATTTTTTTAGGTGACGCATTTAATTTGTATAAATAATTAAAAAATATCATGCCTCATTTGCATATGAAAATAGCCTGATACCACCGCGCGTCACTATCAGTAAAATAAATATTACTAAATGATTATATCTGTATAGCGGGAACTCGTAATTGTTAGAACTGGTGGAATAGTGGCATACGTGTACACTTATTTAATTCCTATAAAGAACATTTTGTGCCTACTGAGTGGGCATGTACCTTTAATTACAATTGGCAAAATCAGTAATAACTTGTATCGTGAGTAGTAAACATACAGTGGAACCACTTTAAACCGGACACCCTGGGAGGTCCCCATGGTATCCGGTTTAGAGGGGTTCCACTGTAATTAAGCACTCGATGATCAATTTTTTACATTTTCAGTCATGAACAAACAGGTATATACAGTGGGTGGCAGGTGGGAGCACGCGATGGGTAATTTAACGATCGGGGTTCATCTTTACCGGAATCCCGATTGGAGACCTGGTTTGGCCCTCACATACGTCTTTGGCATTTTGTATGTGACAGTTGAATTTGGTTATACCCCAATGTGAGTAGTACGATATTCGTAATCCTATTTTAGGGGAAGGGGCCAAGTGACTTGGTGTGGTATGGACCTGGCACCAGGTCAGGTTATTCTAATTTCAGGGCTGAATATATTTCTTCTCGATGTAAATATTCCGTTCTGATTTTGGGATTGTCCCCCCAATGCAGCAGGTTCAAATGGGATCGAACCCGTTTGCCCGGCCTTACATGACCATAGCTGTTGATAGGCCGTTAAACACTACTAAACAAACAAACAAACAAACAAACAAACACAGTACAGTATGGACTGGCATTAATTACAATTCGCAAAATCAGTACTAAGTTGTATCGTGATACATACATAGGAATCTCTCTAAACCGGACACCCTGCGAGGTCCCCAGGGTGTCCGGTTTAGAGGCGTTCCTCTGTAATTAAGCACTCGATGATCAATTTTTGACATTTTCAGTCATACACAGTACAGTATGGACTGGCACTCGAAACATGGTACACATTATCCCAGCTTCAGCAAAGTAAAGTGTCGATTAGACGAGTACATTATGCACTGGTATTCAAGTAGCGAGTGGTGTCAAAATCCGGTTTGGAACGGTCAGTGGCAATGCTAATGATTGATGGGATAAAACTGGTTTGCTTGGAACCATTAATTTCATCACTGTCTTCAAAGGCAAATGCGTACTATACATATACACTATGACACGAGCATTACGAACACACTACACAAGGTCACGGAATAGCAAAACGCATACAACCGATACCACTAGTGGGTGGGCAATTCCTGTCTGCATTATTAGCTATTAGTCTATAGATCGAAGACCCCTGAAAAACATGAACAGGTAGTCAGATAGCATAAATTAAAATAGGCCGGGTAGACGGACAGCGTTAACAACAGTACTAGTCTCCAACGAGGTTCTACAGTGGGGTCAGCGTGTAAGTGCACACACGAACGAACACGACAGGTTGGTTCCAAGCTGTCGTGTTCGTTCATGTGAGCACTTACACGCTGATCCCACTGTTCGGTGTATTTAGTGGTTAGCAGTGCACCGTCCCACGCTGACATAGGCGGACAAAACATGGAAAACGGTTTACCTTATTATAGACAAGCCATCTCATCGTCAGCTTCCTGGTTGTATATTCATCTTCTACGTTTGCGAGATAGTTTAAATATTGTTTTATTTATTCATTAGTATCGGAGGATTGACGAGAAAGCATAAATGCTTGTGTAATACATATGAAAATTTTGTCAACTTTTGAATTTATTTATGAAAAATATTATGAATTGTGTAACCGTATTTCATGAAATTACGCAGATGTCCGAAGGTACAAAATCACATGGCGTGTCTCATATTTCATACGTCTGTGTTTTTGTCGCCGTTGTATGTAGCGATTTATAACGTCACTATTAGTTAACGTTATTATTACCCAACTCCCTATGTAAGTTGATATTCCATAGTTTTGACTAATTCCCTGGGTTTTGACGTGTCTGGGCATTAGTTCCGCGTGCCCGGTCAACAGTTCCATGGTACTTCGGGGAACAGTCAAAACATATTGCCCCTCGATGCAATAGACGACCCGATTCACTATTGCGTTCGGCCTGCGGCCTCCGGGCAATAGTGCCTCGGGTCGTCCACAACACCTCGGGGCAATAGGTTTGACAGTTCCCCCGAATGACCATGAAGTAACTGTATACTGTGTCCAGCCCTGAATAGTTAGTGCATTCGTGTTACCAGGAAGTAAACTTAACAAGTTCACACATAATGGAATGGATGTTTGTATGCTAATTGCATAACCAATCCAACTGTCAATTGAAAATGGGGTGTTTTTGTTCTCAAAAATTGAAAATTACTTGCAAAAAGTGCAGATCCAGAAGAGCTGGCTCGTAACGAGCCAGCTCTTCTGGATGTACACTATTTGCCAATACCACTATGCAGGTATGTAATGTTGAAAGGGTTAAAGGCAAACGAAACTTTACACTATATCAATGGTTCGATATTTTGTGAACCAGTAGGTTTCAACCCTAAGGAACTGGAATGGACTTTCATATGCTAATGTTCCGACCAATCCAATGGTCACAAAATGATTTTCAAATTCGTCCATTTATGAAAAGGGGGTGTTTTTGTTCTCAACAATATTAAAATTACTTTCAAAAAGTGCAGATCCTGATGAGACGGCTCGTTACGAGCCGGCTCATCTGGATCTTCACCTTTTGCATAAACCGATATAGCCGGATTTCGGGTTCAAAGGGTTAGAGAGACTGAATAATGCATGAAAACACAACACCCCTGTAAAATGTTACGGCTGTATCCTGTCAGTTTGTTGGCGGTATAAATAGCATACCTGCAAGTGCCAGTGTCGATAGAAACTGTTGTAGACTGACGACATGTTTCCGATCTCAGCGACGGCGGCCGACGGTTTGATGTGGGACGCAACCATTCCAAAGTCGGTAACCGCTGAAATATAAATATGTACATATATGTATAGCGCATCATTGTCTTGTATAATATCAATTGATGATTCACAGCCAAATCACTATTTAGAATATGTTGATAGTAATGCGTAGAAGACATTGCGGATGTAGATTTCAAAAGGATTGTCGTAATATATGTCGGTCATGCCATTGAGATATTGAGAAATAGGCGATTGGTCGACTTGAATAGTTGGTTATCATAACCGGAAATAGGTTGTCGTAAAGTAAAATGGCAGGGTCGATCCATGCTGGCTTAACATAATAGAATACCATGTGTTTATACTTACCACGGTCACGACAACATATGCTACATTTTCAGGAATGCATTGGAATCACATTGGAATCATTATACAGTGGAGCATCTCTAAATCTGACACCCTATTTAGAGATACTCCACTGCGTGTCAAGCACATATTCAGTCGAATACAATCAATGTGTGTCTACTGTCTGTTTCACGAAGGCTGCCCAAATTGTACGGTCATATAAACAATTCAAAAACAATTTTTTTTTTTGATATTATTAAATTGAAGGAAAACTTAAGAATGAGCCTTCTTTTTATTTCGTGAAATTTGGTCAAATATTGTTTTTATTACGAAAAATTTATTTCTCTATGGGAATTTAACATGGGGAAAAAACAGGTAGAGGAGTTGTGGGAGGAGTCAAAAAACGAAAAAATTTACTCCGAAACCTAGTTAGATAGCTTGGAAATCATCTAACTAAGAAAACAAAAGTTAAATTTTAAAAATCGGTCCAGTATATCTGAAATTTTAAAACAAATTTCCCATGTTAAATCCCCATAGACATCTTCACTCTGCGAAGATGTCTATGGGGATTTAACATGGGGAAATTGTTTTTTCGCAATAAAATCAATATTTGACCAAATTCCATTAAATAAAAAGAAGGCTCATTCTTAATTTTTCCTTTAATTTAATATTATCAAATTTTTTTTTTTTTTTTGAATTGTTTATATAGCCGTAATATTTGGGCAGGTTTCGTGAAACAGACAGTAGTCACCATTACATGGAGATACGTAACGGAAAGCTAACCCTTCACAGAGGATATAATTGAGACACTGCAAGTCGAACACATTGAGCGTCAAGCATAGATGAAGTATCGTTCTCATCGGAGAGAACGAATAGAAACCAGACCCATCACAGAGCATGTTTTTTTATGAGATACGCTGTGTGATTTTGTACCTTTTGTAATTTCATGAAATATGTGTACAAAATTTACGATATTTTTCACAAATAAGGTCAAAAGTTGACACATTTTCAGATTACATGCGAAAAGGTTTGTCAACTTATGACGTTATTTATGAAAAATATCATAACTTTTGTACACGTATTTAATGAAATTATGCAGGTGTCCGAAGGTACAAAATCATATAGCGTGTCTCATAATAGGCAGGGTCTTCGGTACAACTAAGTCATACCAGTGGATGGCGATCGGAACCGTACGCCGAATGGCGGTCGTTCGAAGTAGTCGTTACGGTCCGCATACTGGTACGAATCTATCACAGAGACACGCGACGTCCTGAAATGGTCGACACACGATGCCATGTGTAAATGATATGGCGAATAGTGGACAAGTTGTGCTGTGGGTGGCAGGTGGGAGCATGCTATGGGTAATTCGACGATTGGGGTTCATCCTTACCGGAATCCCGATCGGAGACCTGGTTTGACCATCACGTACATCGTTGGCATGTTGGCATTTTTGTATGTCACTTGTGACAGTTGCATCTGCTTATACCCATTATGTGAATATTACGATTATTCGTAATCCTATTCCTTTTAGGGGAAGGGGCCAAGTGATTTTGATGTGCCCTGGACCTGACACCAGGTAAGGTTAATCTAATTTCAGGGCTGAATAAATAAAATATTCCGTTCTGATTTTGGGATCCCCACCCCCATGCAGCAGGTTAAGCACGCGATCGAACCCGTTGGTCCGGCCTTAAATAGCCTTAGCTGTTGATAGGCCGTTAAGCTGCAATAAATCAAATCAATCGAATTGTATTCTTTTGGCAATACTTAAATTACAAGAAAACAACAAGAGATTCGTGATACATGACTACCAGGAATAGAGAATAGTAGGTTAGTGCCGTGGATGGGAAAACATATCTGGCAAGGCTTAGGAAACGGGATGGGTGAGGCTTGCCTACTATTCTATTTACCCCGTCAACACCTAAAAATAGTTTTAAAATGCAAAAAAATACCCGTAGCCTCATCCTCAAAGTCATAGAATCGAATAGTATGACAACGGCACATATTCATGCGCAGTGATTATGTCGTATTGACAGGATGTCAAAAATGTTTCACAGCACATACGCACTGTTTTGATGGGATACAAAAGAAAGAAACACTTGTTCAATTGTCGCAATGAATGAACCAACGAGACTTAATGTGAAATGGAACGCAATCAACACAACACGTGTCCTATTATGCAAAACTGTCGAAGTGGCATAACGGCCACCAAGGATTGGGAATATAATAACGTTACTGGTAGAATTCACACACAATAATTATGTCATAGGCTTTGTCTGGTATAGCCGCATCGCTATTGAATGGCACATGTTTCAGATTTATATTTAGAACACTTTTGATTGCACATACACAGTATCGCTATACATAATGCATTAGTGATTAACTTAAATGGAAAGAGTAGATATGCGGGCCATATACATGTAATGCATGTTATATAATATTGTATTTTGGACGGTGGGTTGATGCAATCTGAATGCGGACCAGCACATGGACCTGTGTATGTACCATTTGTTTGAGTGTAGACGTAATACGTATTACTAGCAGCATATTACGTTCAGTGGATATGTATAGGTAATTTCCTTTGTATATGGATTATACAGGGATTCCGCTGGCGATCGCCACTTTCGCAATTGGCGATAAAAATAAACAATTGGCGATAAAAAATTAAAATTTTCGAACATAATTCAAAAATAATATTATTTTTTTTTAGAAAATTGTAATTTTTTATCGCCAATTGTTTTTTTGTTTTTTTTAAGTGGCGATTTTTTTATTTTCCCCAGCGAAATCCCTGGGATACATGCACGAGTTCCACAGCGTGTGGTATTGCGCGACTTAGGAGAGAAATATCGTTGCGCGGCGGAACGAGTGGCATATATTCACGTCATACAAATCAAATAACCGTTTTACTATATCACTCGCAATTTATATGAGCCTCAGAAAATACACAAAACATAATTAAATTAATCAAATTAGTGGTGATTTAAAAGGAAATTTTTTGCGAGGTGAAGCGTAGTTCCAGCACTGACCAATATGAACTCACGAGACGTCAATATGGAAAATATTGACGTCTTGCGTTGCGTTGTGTTTCAATGGGAAACGAACGTACGTAATGCGCTTACCGTATATGTTCCACTACACTGTTGCATAACTAAACAATTACATATTTGGATTGCGCCGGTGCCTCGTTACTGTGGATACAGAAATGCGCATATCCTGTACATAGTTCACGACATTTGAATTGCCAATTTGAGACATGTGATTTTTTTTCCTTCGGACATCTGCGTAATGTCATTAAATACTTTTACGAAAGTTACAATATTTTTCATAAATAAAGTCAAAAGTTGACAAAACTTTCAGAGTACACGCATTTACTCTGAATATTTTATCAACGTTTGACGCCATTTACGAAGGTACAAAATCACATGGCGTGTCTCATATGTGAACTTGTGCACACTCGCTAGATGTCCATTGGTGTAATATGTCGGCAGTATGCACATGGATGGCAATTACAGTGGAACATCTCTAAACCGGACACCATACACATATAATATATCGATGGTCTAGTAACATAAGGTCGTAACTGCTATGCTAAAGCATAGCAGTTACGACCTTATGTTACTGGACCATCGATATGTGATCTCATTTTGAGAGGTTTCTTGATAACGCATGTCAGATAACAATGCATTTGCATGATTGCAAAATACATCATACGTATGTCCCAGAATGGTTATTTGCCTGAGTTACAGTGAAACACCTCTAAACCGGACACCCTGGGAACCTCCCAGGGTGTCCGGTTTAGAGAGGTTTCACTGTTACAAACTGCAGCAAAGGTCTACGTTTATTTTTGATCACCCCTCGAAGACGTGAAAACTGAATTACGTACAACACCGGTCACGTGTGGATGAGTCCTTACTTGTAGAGAAAGCCGTACTGTTCCTTGCTTTTTGAACGGCCCAGTCGTCCGCTAACTACTTTCTCGTATACCGCGCTCCGGTCCTGTCTGAAATATACATACAGTGGAACCTCTCTATGTCGGACACCATTAAAACCTCTCTAAACCGGACACCCTGGCGACACCATTGTGATTAATGTAAATGGGTTGCACTGTCATTTATGTCGTTTGTGTTCACAGTGCTTGCAGTGGAACACTTCTAAAAACCGGACGGTCCCCAGGGTGTCGGGGTTAGATAGGTTCCACTGTAGTATGTTTCATGAGTTTTTTGTCATTTATCTCCTGTGATAGTGTCTGTTCATGATCGCATAACACACGGCTATGGCCAGATTGATAAATTGCGTAAAAGTAATAGTGAAACATCTCTAAACTGGACACCCTGGGAACCTCCCAGGGTGTCCGGTTTAGAGAGGTTTCACTGTAAATCAGGCATTTGATCATTCTGGGCCAGAGTGTCCGGTTTCGACTGGTTTCGCTGTACATGGTATTACATGAGTGATTATTAAATATGATATGTGTTAAAGGTACATGCCCACTCAGTAGAATTAAATGAGTGTATAATTGTGTCACTATTCCACCAGTTCTAAAAATTGTCAGTTCCCGCTATACAGATATAATCATTTAGCAATATTTATGTTACTGATAGTGACTCGCGGTTGTATCAGGCTATTTTCATATGCAAATGAGGCATGATAATTTTTAATTATTTATACTAATTATGGAAAATATTTTAGACACATTATAACGTAATATCATTGCACATGAACAAATAAATAGAGATAATAAATAGTAATGCCCATTAACATTTTAAGGAAACACGGTTATCGACCCTGATATTAGTGTGGAAATTTACGTCTGATGTAAAATGTCTAATAATGTCAATCAATACGTGGGGTAATGGTGAATGGATCAATATTTATATTGCCAGAAAATGTCTCAGATGATGTATCTGATATAAAGAACATGTTGTGCCTACTGATCGGGCATGTACCTTTAACACAGTTTACTGATTGCATACGAAACGAGGTTATGAGCGAGCCTCGGAATGTTTACCTGTTTCCTAGGCTCCCTTTGTAGCCGATTTCACCAGAATTGCTGAGCATACTTGTCTAGCTAAGTATACTTTGATGGAGTAATCATTTATTTATCTCGAAATGCGTTATTTCATATAGAACTAACGACTGCATATATTTGATGATTAAAAGTATGCAGAATTATTATACAGAATTTATTACATTATCACAGCCAAAATGGCTGTGATAATGTAATAAATTCAGTATAATAAAAAGCCATACATTTATCCTTAAATTGACAATTTCTTATCAAGATAAGTATAGTTTGCAATTTTGGTGAAATATGCTACTGATAAGCTTGATATCAAACGACACTATCCTGGTACATGTAGTGTCGTACTGACATGATGGTTGGTACGTGACAGGCCAAACTTTCCAAATACACTTGTATTGTACTTAAGGAATAAAACCATGCAATACATTTGGTCTGTTTAAAGTACGTGGAGTCCGAAGAACTCATCGCAAACTTTAAACAGACCAAATGTATTGTACCACAGTAAACGCAACAGCCCATGGTTTTATAACTTATATTTACACAGCATTTTCTGATAGATTAAAAAAAAAGCACATAAATGCGTTAACATTAAATTTAATCTTGCTTTACGTCATTTTGTCGCAATTGCTGTCGCAAAATTGCCTTTCAATAGCGTGACGATGAACGTCGTGTATTTTAATGACGTCGACGACACTTTAATGAATCAACAACGTCGTGCGACGTCACGTGGGGCTAATGTAATATACTGGGATATAAACGCAATACGTTGAATGGGCGTTTCCATTATGAATGTAAGGACAGTGTAAATATTTGAAATTTCTAGACGATCCTAAATTTTCACTTATGAACATCTTAGTCTTACTAAGTTTAGTGAAACGGGCCCAAGATCTGTACACGAAGTAATGAACCGATAAATTAGTTATTGCATATACAGTGCATATACATTGTATTCGTAAGTGCAAATTTAGGATCGTCTGGAAATTTCACAGTTGCTGTAACAACGTTTTCTTGTAAACAATTATTGGATTTGCCAATCCATCAATTGAAATTTCCAGAAGATCCAAAATTTGCCCTGACGAACATTTTAGTCGTACGAAGTTTAGTGAAACGAACCCCAGATTATGTAAAACTTACGATTTCACATAGGCGTTTACACTCTGTCGGAGTTTCTCGAACACAGTTTCGGAGGAATCCCGGATCTCGAGAACTTGAATGACGTCATACTGGCTGATTATCTGTCGACCAATCGCAGCACATCTCACCAATTAAAGTTCATTAAATAAATCAATTGCAATGATGCAATCATCATGAACATGTATGACAGGGGCGGATCCAGCATTTGGGGAACGGGGGGGGGGGGGGGGGTGTTGTCTAGTTGTGAACGGTAACGCCTGCAATCTACGGGAATAATTGCAAGAGTAATTAGACTCCAATGGTGGTAAACTGTGATCTATGTAAACTCCGTGACTGACTGGGAGGGGGGGGGGGGGGGGGGGGGGGGGGGGGGGGGGTGCAACCCCGGAAACCCCCCCCCCATCCAGATCCGCTCCTGTATGTATATAATGACTCCGAAGTAATAACATCACCATGCGAATCCCGATACTGTACAAGTAAACTCAATGAGGGATCGTATCTAATTATTTCCCTTTTGAATTTATTTATAGAAATCCGGTCCAAAATTGTATATTTAGAGTCGTGTTACTTGTAAAAAGGGAGATCTGTCGCACGTTTTCGTTGTCGAAAATGGAGCCATTTTAGTGTTTTCGACTAGTGTTGATCCAGGTTATCCTACATATCTGCACAGTTGATCGGGACTGCATTATGTATTTGCTAGAATCATATTTACACACTTATTAATTGTATTGCACTCAGTGTAGATCCAGATCAAAATTGCACATATGATCAGGGTCCTACATGTTAGCAGTCTTTATGTTTGTATTATTCAGTAAGAAATAAACGCTAAAATAAACCAAGATGACCGGGCTCTCTATACATATATTTGCAATAATAAATAGAGTAACGTGGTGGCTCAGCCATCCACATAACGTGATAATGTGATAGCTATAAATGTGATATGCTTGGATTTAACGACGGCACTGGCTCGATGACATTGCTTGTCGTCTCCCAAAATGTGGGAGGGGAAAGTAAGGAGGTGTATACAGAGGGAACGGCCCCAGGGGGGCCTAGCTCTTAAATAGCTAAGTCGTACATGTATTACTACGCATTATAATACGTCTAGCTGCATAAATTATCTCGACAGGAGTCTTACCAGTCTCGCCGCGAAAGTCGTCGGGCCCGTTCTGAATGTCCGTAAAATTGCCGCCGGTCGACGAGTAAACCGGAGTCGCCGGACCGAATGTTCCGACTATAAAAAAAAAGTAAAAACAAAAACAGTTTTCCTTTTATATTTCCAACCCTCAATGAAATTCACCTTTTCCTTTGGTATACGTTTTTGGTGCTATCTAGCTTTCATTATATGACTGATATACAAAATCAATTGTCATTTCTTTATTAAACTCTTTCTGGTTGGTATATATTTGCCCGGTCCGGTAAGATTTCAAGCTTACCAGAACCGAATGTCCTGTAATATGCTGGCATTTTAGCGAGAGGACTGTCTTACTAACTGACCAGGACAGGATACATTTTGACTATGATTATATGTCACGAAATATGGTCAACAAAACCTGATTCTGCCACTAGTAACATCTCTTTTTCTACAAATTTTATCTTGACTCGTACTTTGAATGCCCAAATGGTGTTATATACCACAGGAAACGCATACAGGCCAGGATTGATTTCGTTAAGTTAACGTAAACACATATGTACACTGAGACAACTTATTTACCTTCTGAAGAGCGCTGCGAACCGCTTCCGACGACCCATTTGGTTACCCCAAAAATTTGAATATTAAACGAGGCCGATTTTTAATGGTCATCTTGGTCATTGAGGAAATCCCAACGGTCAAAGGTATAAGCAGGTTAATCGTCAGGGTAAGGATAACTTATCATGATCGATTCTAATTTGGAAAAGGGGAGTTCCACTTTGGCTTACAGCTTTATCGGGACGTGGTGTGAAATAGTTATCAGCGCGTGATCTCTTAAAGTCTTGTGAATTTCTTTATTAAAGTCAAGGCAACATTGTGGTTCATGTTATGAACGCCAAGGCATATATTTAAATCATACCCACATATTTTTACTCCGATATTAAATATCTACAAGCTGGACACACGCCATATGTTCAACAACGGAAAGCGGTTACTAGTGTACCTTGCAAGGGATCTTGCACGTTTTACCCATTGTATATACAGAGATACATACGAATTGTAAATTATTGGGGCAAGGCTGATCAGTACTGACAATTTGTATCTTTACATAAAACTGTATATGGTACTATGAGGGAAGCTGATGATGGTAAAACCCAAATTGGGTCTCAAGGTTTAAAGACTTGTTATATAGGGATTCGGTTTTGGAGTATGCTTGGTTAAATCAGCGAACTAATTGACCCATAGAGTGCGTTTGTATGACATTCAACAACGTATTACTAGACTGTTTCATACACAATGTGGCGAGAAGATGTTGAGGCTCAATTAACGTAATGACGTTTACAGAACATATAAAGTGAATTTTGATTTGAGAACTATTTAAGTTTGTGTACAATCATGAGCTAAGGAAAGTACCCATTACTAGAATACGTTTGGGCTCACATGGGCTGCGGATAGAGACAGAGAGATATGGTAGGAATCGCATAGAGCGCAATCAAAGAGTATGAACTATGTGGCGATTCCAGGAGAATCGATTACACCTATAATTTTATTCATCATAATCGTCCTCTAGCTCACACATCAGATCGCAGTATATTGGTTCATTTCTACTGGGTTGAGACCAAGCGCTATTCAAGTTTTACATCGCTATTAGCTACATTATCATTAATGGCGGTCGTTAATTTGTTTGTAAATATTTATAAAGAAAGCATTCGAGTACAGAAAATTCTCTATGTTCACTCTTGGAATACTATTACTATTTTGTATATAAATGTATTTGTTTATATGACGAGAAATTTGATATGAGTTTAATTCAATAAATTGATATTCTATAATATGTTGGTCCCCCGGCTCTCAATACAGTAATTACAACTCGCTTGAAGGCCGGGTCCAGCAGGGTCCCGGTCTTCGCGCTCGTTGCAATTACTAATTTGGCGAGGGAGGGCCCAAGGAAAAAAGATAGTCATAACTTCGAATCGGTTGGTGAAAATATGGCGAGCGGAGTGTCCTACCTGTAGATATTTAATATCCGGAGTTAAAAATAGCTATGCTTTTTAAAGGACTTGTGTCGCTCATATCATCAAGTGCCTGTGTGCTCCCATTAGGAAGTTTGAAACGTATAATGCTAATGTTTACAGCTCAAAGTTCACATTCACTATCGAAGTCTATAGCTCAGATGCGTCGCAATATGATGGGCAAGCTGGGTGGAGGTTGGTGGTCTAATATTGTATTATTTTACAGGGAAATATCGCGTCTGAGATGTTTCGGGTTTACCAAATTGTCTTTGGGGAGGACCCCAAACCCCCGCCCTACGATACGCAGCGTGTAGTCGCACTTGCGATCAATAACCTTTTTTTTTGCGACCCCATGTCAGTTGCCTTCCGAACGAGCCTGTTAGTTATATTATCGTATGATAGTGACGTGGACAGTATACTAGTTACTATTTAAATACAATCAGTGGAACTTTTCGAAACCGTTACACCAAGGAGGAAACCAGCCGTTGGTCTTATTGTGATAAGATTTCTGGAGCTTTATCTCAGGTGAAATGGTTGTCGTGATAACATAGCATACAACTATGTCTCTGAATGATCAAATGCCTGTTCTGATTTACAGTGAAACCACTCTATGTGATTCTTACATTGTTTTATTGTTGATAATCATTGAGGAGTGTGTAAGTTATTTCCCAGGACAAATTGTAGAAATTCAATCCAGATACGCAATTCAGATACAGTGGGGTCAGCGTGTTAAGTGACACTCGAACGCAACACGACAGGTTGGTTCCAACATGTCGTGTTTCGTTCGTGTGTGCATTATACGCGGACCCCACTGTTAACAGGGCCAAAATAGCAATATTACTCCACATATCATTGGCATTGCATGCTAATGTACTAGGTATGTCATCCATTGTGCTTGATTCTCATTGGGTATTTACACTGAAAAAATTCCAGCAACAAAACTAATTTACACAATTCCCTAACATTTGACAGTCTCTGTCAAAATTTTTCCCAAGTAAACTCCCACGCCGAAACTTACTTTCCGTAACACGTGAGGCGCAGTTATCAATTAATTCTTAAGGAACACGGAAAAATAAACACATTTCTTGATGAATTTAGTTTCAAAAATGTGGAATTATAGGAATGAATGGCCTTTTTGTGGATTATCGAGGATAATAAACTTGGAAAATTCGCGGGGAATACTGTCCTTCGTCAGTATTTCCGCGATTTTTCCAAGTTTATACCCCGATTAAAATTCCACAAAAAGGCCATTCATTTCTATAAGTAGTATCGGGTGCGGGAGCCAAGTGTCCAAGGTGTAGCAATGTAGCATGGACCTCAGTTGACCCTAGATTTCGCTGCCAAAAAATTCTAACGCGATGAGTAATCGTAATTAATTACCGCAGTCGGATCGTGTTCTATTCACGGCGAAATAGTATATTGTTCAAAAGATTAACCGCGGCGGCACGCTTAATTGTATAGCTCGTGACTCGCGATCATCGATCGCGGGTTCGGTTGAGTAAACGCTCGAACGTTTTCCGCGGACAGCGTACGCGGAACGCTGGGTTAGAAGTATCCGGTAGTCGCGCGGCCAATATCGATTCGCTGGCCCCATATCGGTTATACCGCGGGCTTTTCGCGCGGACATAGGCGCTATCGATTCGATGACGCACTAGCGGGTGACGATCGATTATTTCCCTTTTACGGCCGCCGGGTATTTGATACGGGGGTTTATACAAATCTGTATTGGAATATTTCAAAGAGCGGATTATATCTTAATTACTATTGATACGGGGTGTATACAATTTGTATAGAACATTTCAAAGAGAGGATTATATCAGTAACTGAATGACATTCTAGTTTCGAACATAATAACCGCTCTAAACGTCGTATTTTATAGCCATTCTCAATTTCGGATATACGCGGATAGGTTAACGTCGAGGTTAATATATATATATTATATATATAGAGAGAGAAAAGTATATATTTAAACAGACAGTGAACAGTGATCAGACAGGAGGATAAGAGTGTAAAATATATACAAATAACGCGAAACTAGTGGGAGAGTTGGGGTACGGTTGACAAGACTGTATCATACTAGAACATTGCCAAATGTATAGGAGAAAATTGATATAAGAAACATTGCGGTTTTTTACGAATATTATATGCGAAATAATAACTCCAAATTGTGTACGTAGGGTACCTATAATTCTACTTAAAAGAAAAGTATGAAAAATGACCGCCCCTCTGGGCCAAATAGGAAAAAAATAAATGCCCCACATTTTAATTTCTTTTATTTTTCACTCTATCGACCCGAAACCTCGAAAAATCGTAATCAGTGACCTCTGAAATAGTATTATCGGCTTATATCCATTTTTTTTTTTTGTTTTTTTTTTTTTTTTTAAATTCAAAATGGCCCCGCCATATAAATATCAGCAAAAAATAAAAAAAAAAAAAAGTTTTAAATTGATTGGACGCGATGTGCGGTTTTGAACTCTATCAAGGAGGGAACTATTACTTACGCATACACAGAGATTTTACGCGGTTAATTAAGGAAATTACTGCATCCAGACTCGTTGAGGAGTATCGTTCTTGATTTTGGAGGGTAATACGTACTTCCCTTACGTTACCGATTCCTGAGAAAGGGGGTCCTTCGATCGTTGATATTTCATCGTTCTTGAGCCTGGGAGGTAATATGTCATCACTTCCATTACCGATTCCTGCGAAAAGGGGGTCTTACGATCGTTGAGAGTTACCGTTCTCTATCATGGGGGTAATACGACTTCCATACCGTTACCGATTCCCGCAAAAAGGGATTCTTATGATCCTCGATGACCGCCCGTATACCTCGAAATATACGCGTGCGTATTCGTCGGTAATTGTCCGTTCGTCTGTTCCGTCCGTCGCGTGTTCGGTGGACGTTAACGTCGAACGTTTTCGCGGGGCAGCGAACGGAGGGTGTTTACTATTGGTACCTTCTTCCCCGCGTTAAAGGGTTGTGCCCAGGGAGGAGGAGGTACAGTATATAGTAAATTTAAACCGTATCGGTCGGTACAGTCAAGAAAATAAGGGCGTTCACCGTATTATACCCGTGTATAGCAGACGACAATTTTCTACGTATTCGATATACGGATCGATACGTTGATGCCGGGATATTTAAATATCACAATGGGTTAATATTCGCGTTATTGGCTAGAAAAACATATTTGTATTTTAGGCCTTTAATAACAAGTCTCGACATGTTGAAACCGATTACTTAACTACCACCTAATAGCTATAAATACGGTTACTTTTCCCGGAGATTAAATCATTCTCGATAGGAGGCTTCGCGAGTTAGCAGAAGTCTACTGTATATACATTCTCAATTCGGATATTACTCGAGATAGCCGTCGCGGTTTATATTATAGAGAAATGTTATAAATTTAAATTAAAGCAGCAATGTATTCCGTTTAGCGGTACGTGTCGATAGGGGAAACGACATTCATCTGGATATCAGAAAATATGAAACATTACAGCGAATTGTGTTTTCAGGAATACGTCCGTTTGAAGGGAAGTTCGCGTTACCCACTGTCGGGAGTTTCGCTTGTCACTACAAAGCTGGAATCAGTTCGCGTTGAACTAACGGATATGTACAGGACGATCCTGGAACATAAGAATGGCCGCGATGTGCGTTTTTGAACTACATCTAGGAGGGATACTATTACTTACGCATAAACAGAGGACTTCTCTGAAGCGGTTAATTTAAGAAAATACAGTCTTCCCAGGAGGAGGGGGAAACGATATACAACCCACACGAACGGGTATCGCTCTTGAAGTTCGATGAATTTGATAGACTCGTGAGTTTAATAACGACATCCTACGTTTCGTACCAGACACTCGCTACGATCCCAACCGTTGTTACATGCAGCCGGATACGCACCATTTACTCGGAGCGTATACAGCGCAGAGGCAATCCTAGCTGCGTCCTCTAAGAAGAGACGATGTTAATTTGGATATATTTATTCCACGAATACGTGGCGGAAGACGTGACTTCTTATTATAATTTTTAAAATTCGAGGCTCGGGAAGCGGGCAAATAGTTTTATAGAGGTCTGGGAAAATCGACAAAATGAATGGTTAAGAAACTGCTGCATGGCTGGGAATGAGATCGAAGAATGCAACCGACACATAGCCGGCTGCGAAATGGATCGGCGTTTCGTTTATGATACTCATAACTCTAGCCATCCCGAAAGATTAGATTTTGATCAGACGATATCAACGGATTCGGCGGTGATCGATTGATCGATTACGTCAGGACTTCTGTAGTAATCCGCGATGGCGTGCGATTACAGCGGACACGTTACGATCTCGGAGTGAAACGAACGTAAGTAACGGTGTGGACCTAGCAGGATACGTTATACTGGACATAAGGAGAGATTTCATCAACAAACCTCGGCATTCAATCGCCGGATCTCTGAGCTAAAAATCATTGGGCAGTCCTCTAAAGGAAAAATTCCCTCTATCGATGACGCTATCGGCAAGAATACTGACTTGAACGACGAGGTTACGATTGGATGACGGGGTGGGTCGACGCTGATTGGATAGAAAATAAACGTTTAAATCCGCATGCGCAGTTGACGGAATTCAGTTTCGGTTCGGTCGAGACGATAACATCAGCAGACAGCGCAATGTCTGAGAAGCAAGAAAAAAAACCGAGCCGGAGGGTTTTCGTTGCGAAGGAGATTCAGGGAGTCGATAGAGGCGTAATCCTAGATATTTACAAACCTCACGGGCAAGGAACAGTACTTGTTCGACGGCGCGCGTGTTAATGGTACTACGTACATACACGTTCGGAAGCTGAGTCGGGAGAAATAAGAGGCTACTGTCAACGGAATAACGCTCTCCATTACAAGGTGCAACGATCTATACTCTATATTACCGGAAATTTTAATTCACGTCGATCAATTGCGAAGAAACGAGCCCATATTATATCGACGACATATAGGCGGGAATGGTTCCGTTACTATGGGAGACGGGGTATTCCGATAACGTACACTTAGAAAATTCTGGATAACGAACAATTTGAAACGAGTATACGTGCCACAAGAAAGGGGGGTTTACTTGACATTTAACCAGTTTGAAAGGCTGACAAATGGACTCCGAATCTGGATAAGTTTGTGCCGGAACTAAACCGGGTTCGTGCGTGTTGTTACTTATCCGGCAAGCACGTAGAGATGTTTGTTAAAGAATGTCGCAAAATACTAGCGGGCGCATAGCGATCGTTTTCGCGTTCATGATATATGTAAATAAATAAAAGTATTATCCATTGTACCACCGTATCAGTTTTTTCATTTGCTCCCACTAAGTTAACATCATGCGCATCACCAAACGTAGTTTATGGTGCTAGTTTAGGTTGCCCGATAGATCTGAGAACCCTCAGTAATTTATTGGGGTGACGCTAAATATGACCGAGCCATTCTCTGGGCTGATATGGCGTCACGATCGTATAAGAGGATGTTGTCTAGTGTTCCGTAATGGACAAAGTCTGTTTGCAAAGGGTCGGCAGTAGTTTTAAAGATGGCGAGATCAGACTGGACCGGGTTATGCCAGAAACACTACACGACGTTTAGGTTACGAGATACGCTTATCAGACGTCAAATTAATCACGGGTTCCGCTTGTCATACGCTGAGTTGATCTATCGACGTTAACGTTTTGTAGGGGAAGGTGGTTCCTTGTTACGAACCAGATATTGTTTCAACGATACTGTTTTAAGAAAGAGAAAAATAAATTTTCTTGTCATCTGATCCGGTTTTAAGCTGTTAATTACCGGTATTAAATCGGAGGAAGATTGGAAGGGACCGTCGTTATCCACCCTCATTGAGTAGAGAAATATACGTCGAAACAATGGACCACCTAAGAACGATATTTAAAATCTATTTATTACGATCCTAAACATCCCGCCTCGTACTCTGGTGTGGAAAGTTGTTAAGACAGTGAGGAAGGCTGGTAAGTATTGTGCTAGACAGAAAGAAGAAAATCAAGAAAATGGCTAGTAGAACAAGAACCGTACACCGTTGCACCGTCAAGTTGTACGTGAAGTTCACTAGAAGAAAAGTGGCTAATACCATACATCGATTATCAATGGGAGCTGGGACACTGCGTACATTGACCAACTACACAGAAGTCCAACGACGGGATTGGATATTTCCTGCTGCAGATTGACGCGTTTTCTAGATTTTTAGAATAAAAAACGTTTTTTTTTTTTTTTTTTTCCCTATGATTCGCGTGAAAGGAGAGGCTGTGACTCGTGCAATGGCCGAGGTGTTCAACGGAAACAATGTACCGGATAAGATACACACGGATCGGGGTAGCGAATTCAAGGAGTCGAGTTTTCCAAAACTGTTAGAAAAAACATCATATTGATCACTTTCTACTCGAACAACGAGGACTAAATGCGTTATGGTGGAGAGGGCGATCAAGACGATTAAATCTAGATTGGCTTAGATATATGACTCATCATCAGACACATAAATGGATAGATATGTTACCCTCGGTCACCGATAGTTACAATAAAACCATACCATAGATCAATCAAAATGGCAACGGCAGGCGTTACCAAACGCGACGATGTTATCTTGTGGAAACTACGATACGAATACCCGAAGGAAAAGAAAATTGGAAACCAATCGCTGGGGATACAAGTTTCAAGGTCGGTGATACGGTGCGGATATCGCAATTTATTTACGGGACCGTTTCAATGGGAATACGATGAGCGATGGCGATCGAATACTTTTTTGGTCAATACGCGTGGTTAAAAAAGCAGAAATATCGACTACTTATACGATCAAACAGACATAAGAGGGGAGGTATCGGTGTGGTGGAACATATTACGCTAACGAATGAGCAAGGTATCCGTGATGACGATACAAATTTAGAATTCGAGAAGATTGTGGCAAGAGAAAGCGCGAAGTCTTAGTGAAGTGGTACGATGGGCCGTCAAGTTTAATAGCTGGATACCCGTGACAGGATATAGACACATATAGGACTGACCCAAAGTACCTAATCGATCGATCATGGATAGTTATTATCTGTTTCTGAACTGTAGAGACTCGTTAATGTGCATAGAACAACTTCAGAGTCAGCATTTGACATAGAATTGCCAAAGGTATTGCGTGTGGATGGGAGGAAAACTGGGAGTGTTGTTTTGAAGGAATTAAGTTTAACGTTCGCATTCAACCCCGGATTCTGATCGACTTTACATGTCGTTTGCGATTTCTAGAGGATTCGTACGTTAGGAATACGTTAATTCCAGTGTTGAGAAACGTTTTGACTGTTGACGGCGATGTACTCGTACATAACATTCTCGGAACCATTTTATGTTGAAAGTAAAGTCGATCCGATTGAGAAGATTAACAGTTGTTGATTAAAGATTCGGAAACTGAAACCAGTCAAGTTCGAACACATAACGATCTATATTGTCGTTCTACAACTGCGAAGAAAAACATGGGCTCGATAGAAAGTTATTCGATTTCCAAACAAAGGAAAGGGGGATACGTACGTCCAGATTTCGAAAAAAGTGGCAAAAGCTCTTCTGGGATATTCACGAAGGGACGAGTAAAACCGAATTATAAGGCCGCGACCGATAAATAGGGGTTAGCGGCAGATCCTGGCAGAATAACCAAAGCAAAGTCGAGGTTTAAAGTGGTTTTACACCGGTCGCCAAGCGTTGGAAATGGCAAATCAGAAATCGCTCGCGAAAGAAAGAAATGCATAAGAAGGCGAAACGAAACCAGCCGAATCCAAGAAAGAGAAATTCGCGGTACGCAGTCTATAAGAAGCCTAAGAACCCCGCGAGGCTGAACGCGTTAGCAAACGATCAGCAAAGGAACACGATCAATTCACGGTTAATTAGTGGGGCGAGCATCAATATACAAGAACTATCGATTTTTCGAGTCACCACCACCGATAGACCGTCGCATCGAGAGAATTGGATCGAATATGACCGGCCAAAGAAATCACGAGGGTTCGGCATTGGAAATTAACATATTCCGCTCAAGTCTTCCGCGATATATAGACTGAAAAGGGAGCCAACTTCGTATTAAACTACGCATTACTAATGAAGGATGACACCCCCATTACGGAAAAGCGGAAAAGGTGGTTTGGTCCAACTTGCCTTTGCACTCCATGTTTAGTCAAATCGATGTCGCCCTCCAGCAAACGCCAGTCAGTCAACTGGGAGTCAAATTATATCATACAAAGGCTTATATCGACACGATTCTGAACACGAAACGAGGTTAGTTCAGCGAAACTTTCTTATAGCCAGATGTTCTACATGGACGATGCAAGTTTTATGGACGAATTTCAAAATGAAATGGTGGTAACTCTGGATTTTATTCGAGATCTCGTAAATAACTTATCGAGGGGAAAAATCGCTCTGCTGACTTGGGATGGACCTATATTAATTAGTTTTGTTCCAACAAGGCCGTTTGATCGTCAATGGTTTGTGGAACTATCGTTGAAATATTGGCCCAGTCGTAACGCTTTCAGTTTAATGTTCTGAGGCATGATTGCGGCGACAGAAGGTCAAATTGTCGACGCTAGTTTCAAGTTATGCGTTCAAAAAGTAAATCCGGAGTTCTAATGGCCACGCGAAATATGATAAAGAAAATCCCCGCCGTCTATCCGCTATTTGTCGTACTGAGATCTTCAAAGTGGTCGTCCGATAGCCAGCCGGACAATATAGCTTTAGCGCCGATGACTTATTTCAGGTATTGTGCCGAATAGGCTCATTTGTAGGGGATAGTGGTAGTGCCGCATTTGCCGGGCGATTACGAAAAAATTCGCCATTTAATTCAAACATTACGACGGCACTCGGTGGGCGTTTACGTGGATCGGGCAATCGTACCCGGCCAAACCGTCTAATCCGGACTACGAGAATGATATATTCGTGGACTGCTATAGAACCCATGACTACATTCCGCGACGACTATAAATAATCAACATGAACTGAATATTAAGACGGTTATGTCTAATACGTATTAGGAACATCAAATCCGGTATTTATACGTTCATACGAAGAGGAGGAAAGGTCATTGCCGACTCGAATTACATTCGCCAAACCATTTACCCGAGTCCTGTGTCGAAGTGGGCGGACTATCAATTGTCGGACATCGTGTCAACATTTAGAGATAATGACGTGTGGGAATGATTTTAAATGAAAACATTTGTAAATAGATCAAACGATAAATGTTGCGTATATGATATTTATTAGAATCTATTAAAATGGCATGAAAACAGAATTATAGTTTTGTTTTTACATCTATAGAGATATCTTTGTTAGCGTTTTTGACCTTCTTTTCACGTTAATATTGACCCGCATACCACCCACTCTTCTGCGGTCTCCCTGGGGGAAAAGTGTAGTTTCGATGCGGAATGCTGCTTAATAGTTTGTCGTTTCGGGAATGTAACATCAATTTATCTCCCAGCCTCTCGATGCGGGGTCGTTTCGGTGAGGGTTGTCGTTTTAAACGTTCGATGTAACTTCATTTATCCTCCCCTCCATTAGGTATTTACCGGTTTGTAGTCCGTTCTTACGTTCCGCCGAATTAATCTCTGATATTTTTCGTACGGGGAAAGATCCAACACGGATTTCCTCATTGCGTGCCTGAACATGCGGTTTTTTGAAACGCTCTTGAGTAAACGTAATATGTCCGTAGCCTTCCCAACTCTAAGGCCTTTTTCTTGAGTTTTTTATCCTATCGTCGGATCACCAATAAACGGATCGTCCGCTGTCGTCGTTTCAGCTTAGTGCGTTGCGTAGTGTTTAGAGGTATTACGTATCGTAGGCACGTTGTGGGCTAATCTCGGTTAGCGCCTTTAACTGTTTCCGTGACACCGTTATTAGTAACGCGTTCTCTGATCTCTCGATGTTATCTGGAACAGTCGCAAGAAAATGCCACTGTTTCCGTAATGTTTTTCTTGATGCCGTTTGGCTCGCACTCTTATGATATATGGTATAAATCACGGGGTCTTGTCCGGGAAATATATTCGTTCTTATGCGATACGCGTATTCGCCGTGCGGAGAGGTATCCACTACCAAAATATCCGTTACGGTAGTTTTAAAGCATCTTGATACGCTTGAACATACGTTTTCGCTTTTGCCCGGGAATAATTGTCGAATAACGTAGATAATCTCGCGAAACCATCTGCTATATTTTTCATCTGAATCAGGGTACACGTGTTAAACGCGGATAGTTTCGCGCGTGTTGTGCCTTTGCCGTTATAAGTTCTGTGTGATGAAAACAACGCTAATTTTCTATGATGACACACCTGCGTGAATATAAAGTTCCATATCGGGTTCTGCACCACTTCCGTGGAGCTAGAATGTCCACTTAATTAATCGTGTGTCGACGATCGCTAGTTAATTCATCGGAGTTCGACCGAAAGGGAAAGCAGACCTTGTCTCGATGTAAAGTAAAATTCGGAAATAGTTCTTCCATTTCATCGAACAATGGTTGATGAATCCCGTTTAAAATACTCTATCTCTATGGGCTGGGTTCGGGTACATATACTTCAAAAATGTTTTAAGAAACTCGAAAGTTAGGTTAACTCTTGCCACTTCCCGACATCCCACTGATGAAGGATACTGGACACGGTTCGAAGGGAAGAGCAATGTCGTTGACCATCGTTATTTGAGTTTGGGATTAGGAGAGTACCGATTCAAACTGCTAAGTAGAATGATCCAAATCTCGTCAACGCGTTTGCCTTATTGACAGATTTTAATACAGCAGCGATGGTATAATGTACCACGATGATGATCTGGCACAAAATAAACTATTTCAGATTTTGGGATATTACTTCCCATGAAATTACACCGATCGCCTCTTTCGTTTTCCATTATCTTATAGTTTGTTTTTAAAACCTTATGCAGTTAGTGTTCTTATACAATTCGGTAGGATTATTACACTGAACTTATCACCGGCCTTGGCGTAATCGATGGTCCACAATGGAGATATATGTCAATTGAAAACACTTAAACATTGGGCATCGCGGGACGGGGTTTGATTTCGTCCGTTCATTTGTGTTGGAGAATGTACAATTAACTTTACATCTATAACACAAAACGCACCTAGCACCGATTACTGACGTTTGATTATACTTTTAAACTATACTCAGCTGTAAGCATAGATGTACTGCTCTGAGACGGAATAAATAGCCTCGATAAATAGGATGCACGTATGCACGTTCGAGTAGTATACAACAAAAATATATTATATACACAGGAAATACCAATATAAGAGGTGGGGACTTCCAAACGTATCACGAAAATTTAGATGGTTTATGAAACCGACGACCTAATGTAAATAAGGACGTTTTACAACAACAATTTAAACGACCATTACGGAATTAGGACGTGTTTCATAAAATACAACCAGTATTGGCCCAAAAAATAATAACGGGGCTATATGGAAAAATGACTACGTGCGAGTGAACGAGAAAACGTAAACGGCTTGAACGAGCGCAAAATAATATTGAAATAAAATATACGGGTATAACAGTTTTACCTAACGCCCCGATACAGAAACGATTCTACCGATAATATCAATGTGTATAGTCCGCGGTCTTACTGCTTCGTGTATTAATGTGACTCGGTATTGGCTAGGCGCGTATCGTTATTTACAAATGGTGAATCAAATGATATGTATTTTTCTTTCGGGGGTCTTTTATGTTGCACTGGTTTGCTATATTTTCTTTTGTCTCATTTTTTGTGGTTTTTTTTTGCACTTTTTAATTTTTTTTTTTTTTTTTTTTTTTTATGGACTTTTGTGCCCCTTATTTTACAATTCTCACGAACAAATATTTGCAACATGTTGTCATTTTTAATTTTTGTTGGGACTTTTGGGCCCCATATTGTACAAATCTCAACGCACAAATATTTTCAACATGTCTCGATTCAAAAAACATAGACTATTTGAATATTGAAATGCTATACACGTACTACATGTTCACTACAGTCCAAGGCAAATATACCAGATGTCAAGCCACGTATTTGACATCTGGGGATATTAACCAAGACATTTCGGCATTTTCAAAAGGGCCCGCCATAAATTACGTTCATATATTTCAAAATTGCCGCGTAACGGTAAAAATTACGTTAGTATCTTTAAAATGGCCACGTATAGTATGTGAATATATTTCAAAAGCCCGTAAAAGTACGTTCGTATATTTCAAAATGGTACAGTAAAGTACATTCGTATATTTCAAAATGGCCGCCGTCCGTAAAGTATGAGAATATATTTCAAAATTGGGCCGCCGTAAAGTACGTGAATATATTCAAAATGGCCGCCCGTAAAGTACGTTGAATATATTTTTAAATTGGCCGTCGTAAAAAAAGTACGTTTATATGAATATACTGCTTTATTATCCGATAAACAGAACACGCATATTCGCACTAGATACACAGACATAATATAGATCGTTTAGTTAAATCTGATTGGTCGAAAGGGTTATTTATCCTTAACCCGAATGGCTTCATAACAATATGTATAAAACAACGAAACGGTGTGCAGCCTTATTTTCAAATTGGTTTGGCTTAGCAATTTCAATCAACTCGCTATCACCAAACTTCATCATCAACTTCTCGCTTTCACTACCCCATCCATTTAAACTTCCTCACACTTTCCCTCTTTAGCCGCGTTCTCTCCCTATTCTCGTTCACCATTCAGAGTTCTTGACAGCGCAAGGCACCGGGCACTGGGCGAGGGTTAGGGTGTTTTTTGAGGGGGACGGTATGGATTCCATCATTACATACTTAGCGTTTGCAATAGAAAGTATGTGAATCCGCCAACGTTGTTGTGTGTACGTAAAAGATTCCGTGCTCCTTGACCCTGGAAGCCCTTATTCGTGCCCTGATGCAGACTTTCCGTTTCAAGGACTTGTTTTGTAAATGTATAAGGGGGTTTTCTAGGATGTTCGTGGACAGCAAGTGCGTGGAGGAAACCAACGGTAAGTCATCATCTGCTTCTCACCAGCTGTTTATTGCAGAATCATTCAGACCGTGATAATATTGAGGACCGCATTTCCGGTTTGATGGACGTCATCCAACGACGGATTAGAATTGGCATAGTAGGCGCTATCGGTGTCCATTTCGAGATTACTCGGAAGTCTGCTTCTGGTCTACGGAGATGTCCATAAAAATCGTATTAGTATTGTCAAGACAGGCGTAGTTTCGCATATGCAAACTCATGTAACCCAAGTTGTATGGGGAGTTCGAGTTTGATTTCTGCTGGGCCATCTCCTTTCGTTTTGTATGTTCCTCCGGCGATTCAGTCTAGTTTACGAAATTTCGGATCGTTGACTAGAAGAAGACTTCGTTCTCTTCCCTGGAGTATGTCACTTTACGGTGTTTGGTTTTTGGTCCATGTTCAGACTACCTTAACCCGAATTGCCTATGAGCTTTCATCGTGTCAGCGATGAACTCCATTGTATGGGGACCGTAACCCTCGTCTTCGCCGCGCTGACCACCTTCAACAATTCTTTAAAGCAATGGTACGGGGGTTAGATATTCGACGACCTGATATATTTTGGTAAGCCATCATCACCGTGGTTTAAGTACCCAGCGGAGAACGAGGCGTAGCAATCAATATTTGACGAGCTTCATTCCTACCGGACAAGGAGACGCCGGGGTTTTTCGGATTGGACCGTGGTCCCTAACGTCTTTTGCATGTGGTCAACGATGACATCAATCGGAACTTCGTGGTTGAACAGAAGAGCGGCGACATTTCCCCAAATAATATTGGTGAGGTGTCATCTCTTTTCAAAAAATGCGGTGGTCCCCATGATCAGGCACCTCGATATTCGACCTTCAACCGCCCGAACATGGTCGTATCAAGGACGCCATTGATTTTATTTCTTTCTCCGTAACCTTCCATTTATGATTTGCGCAAGAAAGTGGGCTGAAGTTCACGGAGTGAATGTTTGCAGGTCGATGATCATTATTTGCAATCATTGGGGATAAATCAGCATTCCCATTTTTCAATGACGTTATAAGCCTTGATCACCGAAGGTAACGGTGGTCTCCAACGTCTTCTCCTACATTCGCGGCTGTTCTTCCAACCAGCTCTTCTTCAGTTACTTTTCTGTGTTATGACAGAGGTGTCCGTGGAAAAAGTGCAGCCTTGGGATATTGATATTATGCGGTGGTGGTGTTACTATCCCCAGCCATCACAACAAATTTGCCCAACACGTTTTCTCAGAACCGTGGGTTCATTTTGTGTAGGTTGTTGGTCCAGTATTGGAAGTTCAGAAGTCCATCTGTAATAAGCAGAAAACCCTTTGTCTACGTCGTTCCGGTTTGATACCTTGTTCAGCAGGCGTCGAATGACTGGACCAACTGGCATCTCTTGTCCTATGGCCCAGCGATACAATACGCATTTGATCGTCACCCTTATGCGTTGACAAAGTTTGTACGGATTGTTTCTATTGAATGTCTCACGGCTTTAGTGTGACGTTTTTGAAAATAATGCTGGGTCCACCAACAATATTTTGCTTGAACGTTTTGATACAGTCGCGGATTTCTTGTCAACAAAGCAAAAATTCCGCCTACCGGCCATTTTTAGAGTCTGGAAGAGAAGGTGATATAGCGATTCCAGGAAACTGACGATAGAAGTCTTGGAAGAAATCTATGCCCTTCTTAAAGTAGAAATTCCTGCGCAACCGTGTCCAGGCCGTTAACGATAGGAGCTACATCTAAATTATTGTACCATAACAAGAACTCTTTGAATGTGGTCATCTTTTTCCTCTTCCCAGACACGTTTACAGTACTGATATTTTTTCTTGAGAAATATTTTCATTTTTTAGAGAGCTAAAAGAAGTCTTCGTGAGGTGGAAGTGAGTCATTCTAGTTTGAGACGTCACCAAAACAGTCGTTAGGGGGGAAAATGGCCTTTGTTTGCCTCTACACGATAAGCTTTGAGAAATGTTAGCATAGACGTTACCCGGGGCAAGAAATTGGTGACATCAGAGAAAATTTCAATGGTATCCGAAGGGGGGGGAACAACAGGACAAGTATATGCGTTTGTTGCGTTTTAACTACAAAAGCGCTCTCTGCCTCGTGCATTCGTACGTGTGAAAATGCCAGTTCTTTCTTTTTCAGATTATGGGTCATACTTGGAGGAATTAAAACCTAAACCGGGAACTGAGACATGTATTCGTTTCAAACTCTACATATAAACTCTTTATGTGTCTTCTTACACTCCCGTTCTCCCTTTTATTTCCCGCAATATTCTCCTCACATTCCACTCCCTCACATTCCACTACCGCAACCATCACCACCTTCCATTTCCATCATCATCTTCATCATCATGCTTCTCCTCACATTCATACCATCATCATCTACGTCATTAGTAATGACTTAATTCTTCTTCTTAAAGTGTTTAATCGGGCTCCCCACCCTCGCTACTGTAGTTTATGTACGCTTTCGGCTATAATTAATTTAGTTATCCCACCATCTGTGTAAACTAACGCGTCTAAGTCGTTCTACAAATACATATGGGTCGATAGTGAAGCAGGCTACGTTGCTGCAGATGCTCACCGAAAATAGGTACGTGTTTCTGGAGTCCATTCGAGGTGCTTCGAGTTTTAATATTAACCTTCTGAGCATTGCTTTCCATATCGAAACGCGAAACCATTCGATGTTTCGGTGTCGGTAGGAAGTGTATCCGTAATATTGCCAAACGTTCAAATAGTGAACTCGGGCGGTATGAAAAAACCCGCCCGGATACTGGAAAACTGAGTTTGATTACTGCAGATGGAACGTACGTAGGCGTTTTAAGTAATCACTTTATTAAACAAACGATCGCAATTGAGACATGATACGGTTAACAAAACATTGTTCTCGCGTTTTTGATGAAACTAAATTGATTTTCGAACAAAAATTACCAGCATTGGGCTCCACCCGGATACGGCATCATCGAGATACATATAGCGAAGAGCTTGTGTTGTCTTCCGTCAAAGAAAACACGTTGACATTGGTTCGAAGCATTCTTCGAAATCGGTAAGTCGGTTGTATTCAACGCCGCGAATTCGTCGACGGAAGCGCGATACAGCTTATAGTGTGTGACTCGAGTTACTCCACCACTGTTTGAATAATTGTTTGGTTTTGTTTTCTCCAAAACTACGGACATGATGCCCACTGTGCAGGCCAGACAACGGACATGCGCACAGGTTGTCATTCGTATGGCTTTCCAATGGTTCCTTCTCGGAGGTAGGAATGCAAAGCGTTATGTTTCTGTATAGTCAGGCAACTCTATAGGAATACCCGAATGGGGTTAATTGGTGGAATAGACGTTTAAACACCAATTAGTCACCATCACGGGCGTTTCATTTAGTGTCCGGCCTTGAGCGTAGCAAATGATCGGAAAAATGACATTTCCTCGAGGTGATTACGCAATTTAGTTTAAATCTCGATGGCAGGAATGATATGCAATGGTTGATTGTAACAATCTTACGTTGCTGTTACGGACGAAAAATACCTATATTCGCCAGTCTCGCTGTTCCGTAAATTACCCCGAATGACAGGTTATAATGCGGAAGGGGAAAACTGTATCTCTGACGACGTATAGATAGTTTCGACAGCGTTCCATTAATTATGTTTACATTGACATCATAGTTAGAGGGTTATTATACTTGTTATTAAGTGGAGATTCTTGGTGGTTTTCTAAAATCGAGGAGCATTTTGTATTATAATTGTCCCTGAGTCCCCTCGTCGATGGACCATCTTCCCGGGGACCAGGGTGCGCTCGTTCGTGTTCGAAAGGGCGGTCTTGTAAGGACGCTCCCCCACCCAGGTTGTTGATAATGCATCGGTATGCCTGGTGTACAGTTCTCTGCGGTTTTATTAAACTTTTGGGGACAACCACGACAACGAAACAGTTTCAGAACGGGCTCTTGTTCTTTGGTTTTCTCTCGTTGACTAAGTTGTGTCGAAGACAAGAGAAAAACGGGTAGATGTTTGGTGCTAGTCCCAGGGTGTGACTGATTATTGTGTGTGTAGCCAGATGTGGGTGAGCCTGTAGGCGTTCGTACAAATTCCTCGAACAAATAGAACAGTCGGAAAGTGACGTGAGAGCGTCCGCACGTTTTTTTTCGTGACGGAGTTTGCTCGAATTTTTGGTTAATTCCGTGCCACCAATGTGTGCATTTATATTCTCTCGTCGTGTACAGTTCTTGTATGTGCTCGAGTAGATTGCATTCACCGAAACTTGTTTGTCACATATTCCCATTCGTACAGGATCTTCTGTAACGGAATAAAATATAAAGTTTTAAGTGCAAATAACAATTAAACTATTCTAACATTATAGGTTTTAAACGTATGAAATTTTCTTGTTTGTTAAACAGGTCTAAAAACGTACTAGTTTCAAATAGTCTAAAACTACGCCTATGGCAGCGATTTACTGTCGTTTACAGTCGAGTTTTGACAACCACTGGTAAGAGACCAGTCTCTGTTAAGAGCCGCCCTCCCGTATTGTTAGAACCTGGAATTCGAGATCACTAGCCTTGAACAACTGGTTAATTTCGAAATTTTCCATGCGTGGCTCTTTAAATGAACCTTATAAAATAGAGGGCAATTAGGTTCTTCCCGGCATTGTAAATGTTGATTATATGTTGCGAATTGAATGTTGAAGACCGATCGCTTACCTTTGTGTACGAGGATCAGTCTCATCTGATTAGTTTATGATGGACGATTATCTGTCTTGTAGAATTTGAAGGTCGTCTTCATTGACTAGTTGAGGGGTTGTCTAGCTTGACTGGGTTGTCACCTTCGAATGAAGTTTATCAAAGATTAATGACCCACATTTTGGGTTTTGTCTCAGTACACGGCGTCATTGGTACGTAAACTCGTTCAGCGGTTTTTTGTGCATTTACCAGCATTGAATTTGTTCAAAACACGACAAAAGTGTTGAAGCCTTCACTAAGTTTCTATTAACTAACGGGATTAATATGGATGGCCTCCGTCATTGTCCACGCAATAATAATAACTACACACTCACGATTAACAATAAAATTATTACCGGGGGGGGGGGGGGGGGCTCTGTTCATGCAAGGACATGATGTCACGGATGAGCTGGTTTTCGTGTTCCATCAATTCCCTTATGTCGTCGAAAGGCCGCGGCGCAAACACCTATGGTCCACATATGAAAGGATTTTGGAGAGGGAAACTATAGCTAATTGAACAATGTAGGCGAATTTAGCGATAGTTGCGTTGGCCTATTAGTATGTATATGTTAGGACACGGACCGTAATACCAACACTTGGTAGATAACGCACAAGTAATGAGTTGTTAGCGGCTTTTAAGTTGTTACTAAATGGCGGGGCCATTTTGAATTTTAAATTTTCATAGTTATAAGACTCGAAATTGGGTAATCCTACGTACGAATTTTGAAGTAAAGCGGTCCTGCAAATATCGTGTTATACAATTTATAACTCTTTTTTTCTTTGTTTCATATTATTTATATGGCGGCATTTTGAATTTTAAAATAAAAAATAAAATTGGGTTTATTGGTCGATATATTCTATTTCGAGGTCACTGATTACGATTTTCGATGGCGTTTCGGATCGATAGATTTAGTTGAAAAATAAAAGAAGAAATGAAAAGGTCAGAATTATAGGTACTACGTACCCACTTTGGAAACATGACGGACAAATAATTTCCTAGTTATGCAGCTTTTCAGGTATTACTGAATGCGCATGCGCGGAAAGCCTTGTTGGATTTTAATTTTTAGTTCATAATTATGAGACACGCATTGGGTAGATGTATTCAAAATTTGAGGGCGATCGCTCCCAAACGGACAAAAATATTATTTGACTGATGATGTTTTTCTATTGTTTTAGATCGCTAATTACCGGTGCGTGATGTTTGGCTTTTGGTCTACTAATAGGCTTGTGAATATATGTCTACATCGCAACTTTGGTTGAACCTAAACACAAAGAAGTTTTAGAGTTATTAAGATTTAAAGTTTGGACGAGTTTTTTTCAATTTAGTAGGGACATTTGGGTGCTATAAACTTCGCGTTTTTTTAAAAACGTCAAAATGTATCCAGGTCACCTTATACATGTATTTCTATTCGCGCGTGAGTGGTAACTAACATATGCAGCCCATTAACTCGTACGCCCTGCATCACCTAGTATTTAGTGTCATTCAAAAAATGCAGTGTTTATGCTTGATAATGCGGGAATATATTGCCAGTGATTTAACGGCACCATCAAAGGTATTACATAGTTGTTATGGATTAACCCTGTTGACCAGGCAAGTCCCACTAGATTTAAGGTAACGTACCTTTTGCTTTCAGCAACGATATCCCAACACGTAATATTTCCAGGCTTGCTAATTAACACTAATGAACCGCACTTTATTTGAAACGCACTTTATATGACCATATATTCCGTCGCTGTCTTAACAAATTCTTCGACACTCTGTTTTCACTAAACCACCCAACTTTTCGTATAATCACTTTAAAACGTCCTGTGTTGCGATGACGGTAATAGCGGAGAATGAAAAAAAATTTGAAAAGGGCGCTCGAGTATATATATATATATAACCTTCGTCGCTTACTCGCGTATATCCGAATTGAGAATGGCTATAAAAATACGAGTTTAGCGGTTATTATGTTCGGAAACGAGATGTCATCAGTACGGATATATTCCTCTCTTTGAAATGTTTCTATACAATTTGTATACACCCCGTATTCAATATTATAAGATATAATCCTCTCTTTGAATATTCTATACAATTTTGTATAAAACCCCGTACGGTATCAATACTACGGCTGTAAAGGGTGAGAAATATTCGATCGTCCGGATAGTTAGTCATCGAATCGATAGCGCAGGTCACGCGAAAACCCGAGGATATACGTTATGGGGCCAGCGATCGATATTGCCCGACTACGTACGTTCTACCGCGTTCGCGTACGTCTTTCGCGAAATACGTTTTCGAGCGTTACGTCACTGAAACCGCGATCGATGATCGGCGAGTCACGAGCTATTCCAAATGGAAGCGTGCGCGCGCGTTAATCTTTTGAAACCATATACGATTCGCCGTGAATAGAACAACAATCGACTTCGGTAATAATTTACGATTACTCATCGCGTTATTAATTTTTTGCGCGAAATTAGGGGTCACTGTGGGTCATTTCATGTACACCTTGGACACTGGCTCCCGCACCCTATACTACTTCTATATATCTTTAAAAGTATCCATGTCATATTCAAACACCAGAATTCCGCCACGAAAGAGGGACTGTCCCCCTGCCGACGGCGTTGACCGTAACATTGATCGGGGCATGTGCGAACGCAGCGATTACCATAACCACCAGACGATCGCATGCTTAAACAAAAGTTTGTGATATCGAATCACGAATGCAAATAAATACATTCGATGGCCCACAAATATACTCCATCACATCATGCCAGATGGCTCGTGTATTTTGAAATATGAGACGTGTAGTATGTACTATGCCATAGTTAAACTACATTCGCATTGGTATATTATTAGCAATCTATTGGTCAGTTTATTAACAAGTTGACTGTCTTTGGTGTCAATAAGTAATGTTATATTAAGTTCAATTAATTTCGAGCGAGCGTAGGATCGAAGAAATTACTTTTATTAAAAAAGTAATATGTGAGCTATAACTGTCGTATTGTTGACCAAAGCCATGTATTTCCATGTCTGTTGCACACGTCTATTGTGATGGAAGAACGCCCATAAATGTGCTTCGATTGCGATTAATTACGTCGTTAGTAGCCGTTTGAACAATGAATCGACCGAGCACGCGCGGGGGTGACATGGTTCGTGTACGGGAAATATGTCAACAGCATCGTAATGTGTAAATATAGCTTTCAACGTATTGAAACATTTAATGATTAATTTAATAGATATTGGTGAAGGCATCAGGAATACCAATCCATAATAATTCATTGTAATATACAATGAAATCCATGCACATATCCTCATATATCTCATTGATGCCATCGAACTTACATTGCAAATAGGAAATGAACCTTGGAACAAAATTAAGATTGGCACAGCAACATTAACTAGCGGCGGTAAACCAAAAATATAAGCACTGACATGTAGCTGTGACTGTATAAATGGGGCTTATGGGTTTTGCGCAGTGTATATCCAAACCAGTCTGTGCATCCTTCACAATCTGATTTATGATCTGCACTGTTCGCTAGCCATCAATAAAATACCCATTAGGCTTCTAAAAAAAAACAATATAGATCATTATGAGGCTACATATGTGATCTGGAGATATGAGTTTTGAACCAGTGCAGATCCAGATCAGCCTGTGCAATCCGCCACAGGCTGATCAGGATCTGCACTGTTTCGCCTTCCATCAATGAAACCTCCCATCATTTTTTTAACAAGCAAAATAGATCATTATGAGGTACTTGAGTGAGCTATTATTTCAGGAGTTACACTAGTCACAATCCCATCCATGATATCCAGTCAAAAAACCCGTTTTTGTAGTCGATACCAATGCAAAGGTGGAAAACTTGTACCAGTTATGCTTCATTCCTATCATCTCATGGTGGCCATCTTGGATCCAATATAACAGACAAATCTAGTTGGAATCTTCAACAAGATACTTGTAGCCTATTTCACCAACCATGCAAAGTATACTTTTCTAGCTAAGTATACTTTGAGGGAGTAATCATTTATTTTTCCGAAATCGATTATTTCATATAGAACTAACGACTGCATATATTTGATGATTAAAAGTATACATAATTATTATACTGAATTTATTACAGTATCATAGCCAAAACGGCTGTGATAATTTAATAAATTCAGTATAATATAAATAATAAATTTATCCTTAATTTAACATTTCTCCCTCAAAGTATTATTTGCTAGATAAAGTACACTTTGCCAAGTTTAGTGAAATATGCTACGGTGAAAAGGTAGGACATAAACAAGTGCGATATAGCATCGTTTAGAAGATTGCATACAAACTGTCAGATCAAGTTGGACATTGGTGGCGGCCATTTTTGAAAATCAAGATGGGAAATTGCATGGAAACCTTGGCTAGTTGTTTTATACCAGCCTCCGTATCTTAGACATTAACGTTCAGAGTACCTCGATTCAGTTGTGCTACCGCTCATCCGACAGGACATTCGCTATTAATGTTTTTGAATTTGACGGGTTTGTGTGATTTTAAATGATTTTCATATGTGGTTGTTTTTTAGTGGGATTGTTTCGTGATGGTGTTTGACCGAATGCTAATCGCCAGTACGGACACATAAGCAAACAGGTTACACGTGCAGTTATATTACACTTGTCGGGTTTAAGATGGAAAAAACGCTCATAGCTGTCTGTTAAAGATCACTAGTTACAAAGCATGTATGTCTTTGCGATAAATTTAATAATAGGTGCATTTTAATATTAGAGGGTGGTAACATTGTAACATTGGTCGCGGCAGTATAATCCTATGTGCATCGAGGTATAAGAAAATGGTGGTAACAAATATAGCCCCCTTGTTTCGTACAGTATAATAATATGTGTACTGGAGTATAAATATTGGGTTGGGTAACAGTTATAACATTGGGTCACTGCAGTTATTAATACGATGTTCCACTGAGTATAATATGGTGGTGTTGTGGTGGGTAACTGTGATTGGAGAAATGTGGTTATGGCTATCTGTGGCCGTGTATATCTAGAACAGCCGTGCGCATTCGCGAAGTATTCCGCGCAGTCTGATCAGGTTCTCACTGGTCGCAATTCAGTCCAGCAAGGCCGTAACCAGATGGTAAATAACAATGTCGAGGCGACAAACGGGGTCAGGGAGCATTCTCTCGCCACCACCAACAGGATTTGTTTAATTCTTGGCATAAAAAAAATAATCGGCCAAAATGCCGCCCTCGTCTGGTCTCAATCATTGGTCATGGTACTGGTCAGGGCTAAAACATCAGTCCTGCTTCTAGTAGTGTATGTTCTTATCATTCCTCAAGACTGGAGCTGTAAGACCCGGGCGAGGACTGGCCAGATTTCCAATACTTTCGCGCAGTCTGATCAGATCAGAGTCTGCACTGGTCACCCATTCAGTCAGTAAAACAATCAGTTCCTGTTTTCTAACAAAGTATGTTCTTATCATTCTCAAGGATGACCTGGAAGACAAGAGCAAGATGGCCATATGATCCCATAAGCCCCATTTCTCCACACAATAAACATATATGTCGTTTTTAATATTGGGTTTCACCTGTAAACTTATCTTAGATTGTAAATTGTCTGAGACATACGGGCAACCTAATAGTGCGTCTCATTTAAGTTTTCATCTTATTATTTAAACTCAAATTCATTTGTTTCAAAAATAACATGCATGTTTATTCTCTTTCATATTTTTTAATTTGAAAAGGTTTGCGTTTTTTAAATTTTGTTACAAATTTATTTCTTTCCTTCGAAATCATTTCCAAGCTATATCGCATGGTTTTGTGTAAAGTCATACTTTTTTCTCTCTTTGGCTACATGTTAAATTTCGTAGGTTGAATTGTTTTGGTTTTATTGGTATTTAACGGCCTATCAACAGCTAAGGTAATTTAATGAAAGCCGGGCCATAGTTCGATCCACGGCTTTTTACCAGCTGCCCTCGGGGGGGGGGGGGGGAGGGGGGGGGAGGGGAGGTTATTTGACCTTGAACTTGGACAAAGGTAGCACGTTCTGGGTGGGGGAAATGAAAATATGAATGATGGGTAATATGCAACATAAAGTTTGAAGCGAAATGTTTCAAAAGGTAAAGGGGTTATAGGATAACGGAGGAGGAACGTGCACACATCTACTGGGACTAAAAACTTCAAAGGTATTTGACATCGGGACCTTGGCATTGGGAGAGCATGTGATGCGTGTAGAGAATGTCAATAGGCTGTTATTAAACTGCACATGAAGTTTCAAGCAAATTTTTGTACATAGTAATAAGTTATAGGAGAATGAAAGAACTCGCGCTTTCCATCTACTGGACCCAAATTTAAAAAAAAATATTTGCCCTTGGGCATGGGGGAAAAATATGTGGGGTGGGAGAATCCAACTATGGGATGATAGCAAACATGATGGACAGTAAAGAAGTTATTAGTGAATGTAGAAACGTTGTACGCATCTACTGGAACACAACTTTTCTAGTAATTTGAACATTGACCTTGGGCCATGGGTGTGCATGGGTGGGGCGGGGATTGAACCTATGAATAATAGGACAATGTCATGAAGTTTTTCAATGCCAATCGGTCATACGGTAAATAAAGTCAATAGCAGAATGGAAAAATGTGTCGGCATGGACAGGACGGCGACTTTTCCATCCCTATATTCCATTTTCGCTACTCGGGGGATGGGATATAACTTTAACACAGACACAATGACGTCAATGTAAACCACTACGACAAGCACTATGCAAGCAGCTTGAAACATTAACGGCGTGTTTGAAATACTGGGCCTGAATTCAAGATCACATAAACTTTTCCTGAGCACATAAGCCTTAATGATGACGAATGAAAACGCCAAAAACGCCGTCTACATGTTATATAATCTTCTATTGGACAACCTAAAATCAAATTCAGTCAAACAATCAACATGCTTTATCATGTTATTCCGAGTTTATTTTGGACTTGATCAGCAAGTTTGTATAATCATGATTGAATAATTGACTAATAACAATGAAAATGGCATACATCAGTTTATTTAATGTATTCATTCATACTGTGGACAAATTACACAATTATTTGACATTCCAACTAAATGATATAAAATGATTCGATTGTACACGTACATGCATCACTTAACCGAATACATTTACAATTCTAAGCTTATTATAATATATGTTTGTTATAGAAACTACTTTTCCATAAACTGAAACCTTAATGCACTGAATCGAACCAGATCAAAACGTAGATTCACTTACTAGCAAATCCACGTACTCTTCTGTTTTAACCCTGCTAAAATGTAAAATTATGTGGCAACATGCACCACCATGTTTACATCAGTCACATGAGCAACATACTTAATACATGAATTACAATATTCATGAAAATGATGTGTTTACATGTTTGTATATTTCACTGGAGAACTGAGGGCTTATGGTATTTGTGGCCAGTACCTCATGATCTGCTAGCACACTCCTGCAATTTGTTTAGGATTTATGCTGTTTATTTGGAGCATGGTGGGTGTTTTGCTGACTAAATGGCGAATAGCGCATACATTGATCAGACAATGTGCATGCTGGTATGTGCCGACACTGAACACAAATGTCCATAGCTCCATTTCTCCAACCATATTCACTTTGAACTGTTAACGGCACTCAATAGATAAGCAGTGACCTTGTTCGCTATACTGAGTGAAATTTATTTGCAGTACATCAAGAGACAAACTACATACTGATTAGCTGCAGTGACTTCAAAATGTCATATTCATAGAGAAACAAACCAGAATTTGGGAGCATTCTAAATTCAGCACTAACAATGGGGTTACACTTGGTGCATCTTTTAATCAGTCACAATAATATGTCATGACAGGAACAGCAAGCATAAGGAATTTATATGCACCTGGACTTTTAAATTCATCAGACAAAAATCAATCAAATTTTTATCTGGACATTTTGACCGTTTCAATCCGTTGGTAATTGGTATAAAATTATTTTGAAATTTTACGTGCGGCTAAGGCTCGCATGAAATTAAATTACTGAATATCATCCCCACCTGCCCCTTAAAAATTAATGTCAGATTAATGTTTTATTTATATATATTTGAGAAAAATCATTAATTGTCGTTTTTTTACAACACTTAAAACAAGAATATGTGGCAGATTGGCAAAAACTGTGGCAAAGTTAATTTACCAAAAGTGATAAGTATTCATAAACAGGTGTGAAGGTCATATTCAGGGCAGCATAGATGTGTGACATTTGTGCACAGGTCTTGTGTAAACTCCGGTAAAATAAATAATGTGTGAAAAAATTCAGAGTTGTGAAGGTCAGGGTCATATTTGTCACAAGTGTGATGTATTGAAATATTATAGTGATCCATCAAGGGATAAAGAAGTTATGACATAATTGAGAAACTCCTGCGAACTTGTTAATGTGTGAAAAAGTTTAAAGTTGTTAAGGTCAACAGGTCTAGGTCACATTAAGGGCAGCATGGATGTGTGGCATTTGTCCACAAAGTATGGTGTGTTGAAATCTTTAAGTAATTTAAAAATAATATTTGCCCTTCGGCATGGGGAAACATAGGTGGGGTGGGGAAAACCAAACTATGGATGATAGCAAACATGATGCACAGTAAAGAAGTTATTAGAGAATGTAGAAACGTGTACGCATCTACTGGACACAACTTTCTAGTAATTTGACCTTGACCTTGGGCATGGGGGTGCATGGGTGGGGCGGGGATTGAACATATGAATAATAGACATGCACATGAAGTTTCAAGCCAATCGGTCATACGGTAATAAAGTCATAGCAGAATGGAAAATGTGACGGATGGACGGACGGACGACTTTTCCATCCCTATATTCCATTTTCGCTACTCGGTGGGATATAACTTTAACACAGACACAATGACGTCAATGTAACCACTACTACAAGCACTCTGCAAGCAGGCTTGAACATTAACGGCGTGTTTGACATACTGGGCCTGAATTCAAGATTATAAACTTTTCTGAGCACATAAGCCTTAATGCATGACGAATCAAAACGTCAAAACGCCGTCTGCATGTTATATAATCTTACTATTGGACACACCTAAAATCAAATTCAGTCAACCAATCAACATGCTTTCTCATGTTTATTCGGAGTTTATTTTGACTTGCTCAGCAAGTTTTATAATCATGATTGAAATAATAATTGACTGATAACAATGAAAATGGCATACATCAGTTTATTTCATGTATTCATTCATACTGTGGACAAATTACACAATTATTTGACATTCCATCTAAATGATATAAAATGATTCGATTGTACACGTACATGCATCACTTAACCGAATACATTTACAATTCTAAGCTTATTATAATATATGTTTGTTATAGAAACTACTTTTCCATAAACTGAAACCTTAATGCAATGAATTGAACCAGATCAAAACGTAGATTCACTTACTAGCAAATCCACGTACTCTTCTGTTTTAACCCTGCTAAAATGTAAAATTATGTGGCAACATGCACCACCATGTTTACATCAGTCACATGAGCAACATACTTAATAATTTTTTGAATTACAAATATTCATGAAAATGATGTGTTTACATGTTTGTATTTTTCACTGGAGAACTGAGGGCTTATGGTATTTGTGGCCAGTACCTCGTGATCTGCTAGCACACTCCTGCAGCTTGTTTATGATGTATACTGTTTATTTGGAGCATGGTGGGTGTTTTGCTAACTAAATGGCGAATAGCGCATACATTGATCAGACAATATGCATGCTGGTATGTGCCGACACTGAACACAAATGTCCAAAGCTCCATTTCTCCAACCATATTCACTTTGAACTGTTAACGACACTCAATAGATAAGCAGTGACCTTGTTCGCTATACTGAGTGAAATTTATTTGCAGTACATCAAGAGACAAACTACATACTGATTAGCTGCAGTGACTTCAAAATGTCATATACATAGATAAACAAACCAGAATTTGGGAGCATTCTAAATTCAGCACTAACAATGGGGTTACACTTGGTGCATCTTTTAATCAGTCACAATAATATGTCATGACAGGAACAGCAAGCATAAGGAATTTATATGCACTGGACTTTTAAATTCATCAGACAAAAATCAATCAAATTTTTATTATCTGGACATTTTGACCGTTTCAATCCGTTGGTAATTGGTATAAAATTATTTTGAAATTTTACGTGCGGCTAAGGCTCGTATGAAATTAAATTACTGAATATCATCCCCACCTGCCCCATAAAAACTAATGTCAGATTAATGTTTTATTTATATATATTTGAGGAAAAATCATTAATTGTCGTTTTTTACAACACTTAAAACAAGAATATGTGGCAGATTGGCAAAAACTGTGGCAAAGTTAATTTACCAAAAGTGATAAGTATTCATAAACACAGGTGTGAAGGTCGTATTCAGGGCAGCATAGATGTGTGACATTTGTGCACAGGTCTTGTGTAAACTCCGGTAAAATAAATAATGTGTGAAAAAATTCAGAGTTGTGAAGGTCAGGGTCATATTTGTCCACAAGTGTGATGTATTGAAATATTATAGTGATCCATCAAGGGATAAAGAAGTTATGACATAATTGAGAAACTCCTGCGAACTTGTTAATGTGTGAAAAAGTTTAAAGTTGTTAAGTTCAACAGGTCTAGGTCACATTAAGGGCAGCATGGATGTGTGGCATTTGTCCACAAGTATGGTGTGTTGAAATCTTTAAGTAATTTAAAAATAATATTTGCCCTTCGGCATGGGGAAACATAGGTGGGGTGGGGAACCAAACTATGGATGATAGCAAACATGATGCACAGTAAAGAAGTTATTAGAGAATGTAGAAACGTGTACGCATCTACTGGACACAACTTTCTAGTAATTTGACCTTGACCTTGGGCATGGGGGTGCATGGGTGGGGCGGGGATTGAACATATGAATAATAGACATGCACATGAAGTTTCAAGCCAATCGGTCATACGGTAATAAAGTCATAGCAGAATGGAAAATGTGACGGATGGACGGACGGACGACTTTTTCCATCCCTATATTCCATTTTCGCTACTCGGTGGGATA